>CM047813.1:40267484-40639984 GCA_026214975.1 Gentiana macrophylla
TGGAAAAATATTGAAGTTTTACATTGCTAAAGGTCGATTTTAATAAGTTTTCTTAATCTAAATGCATAAAATCCTACTCACATATTACATTCATTTCAAAATAAAATAACTTATTCTATACACAAACTCATTTGCAATTCAGACTAACACTTCAATCAAATTTCTTTCGACGAGATAAATTTAACCCAATTAAAACCATGTCTAAATGTACCCTTATTTATAATTCAGAAAATATTCCACCAAAAAGCCTTAATAGTAGCAACTTAAAAGTTACAACATGTTCATAGAGTACACTTTGAGTGCAATAAAATCTTGCAACAAAAACATCATTGTTTAAAAGAAATAAAATTAATAGGGTCATCCTCAGTTAAGGGCATATATAATGTCACCTGCGGGGTATAAGTCATCTTTCATGGTCCCTCTAGTAGTAGTATCCTAAATATGGAGCATTCCTTCCTAAGGAATCACCAAATGGTGATAGCGGAAATAAATTTGGTAATGGCCTATTCCCACCATAGCCACGCTCATATGGTAAATAAGGGTAATTCCCGTAGTTAGGGGCACCGTTGCATAATTACCAGGCGGTTGTAGTTATCTGACGAATTGTTCAGAATCGTTATGGCGTGTTACATTTCTTGAGGATGATTGATTTTGGACCAAACTAACTCGGCATGCTTCCCTGTTTTGCCAATGCACGGTTAGGACCATATCTGGATCCACTTCTCCGGATATCTTAACAAGCCCCGTGGAGCATCCACTGTTACCAGTACACCCCTACACATATCACAAACAAACGTTACACCACATACAACAGATTATTCAAATATAATACAATTTATTAATGCTTGCATAATAAGTTAGAATTACGTACCAATTATAGAGCCCAAGACTTCCACATCTTGCATGCATCGCAATGCATATTTACTTTCAAAACACAACTCTGCCGAAAAAAAACATTTTGAAGATAATGTTAGTGAAATTGCATAATTCAAAGTTAAGTTCCAAATCCATTTGATCTAAACTTTAAATTTAATTACAAAATCAAAAACCAAAGCAGAAAACGGAAAAGAAGGGGAAAAATAATCCCTTCAAAACAAAGGAAAAAACATAAACAAAACTCTAAAACTTAAAATCATTATACCCACACCCCTCAAAAAAAAAATCCAATCTTTATACAAATAAAAATAAATTTCTGTTAGTAACATACACCTTTTCCAGAAAGGCAAAAAAAAAAAAAAAAAAAAAAAAAAAAAAATCATGGATCATGCTTAAAGTAGGCGACGAATGATACGTGTAACAATATATAAATACATATATATAAAATGATGTGAACTAAACAGTTTAGATCAATAATAAGAAAATCCAAACAAATTATCCAAATAAAAAATCCAAACTAAAGATATGATATTTAGAAGAAAGAAAGAAGAAAATAGGGATTTACCGCATCTGCGAAATCCATATTTAAACTTGATGCTAGCTGCTGCCGATATATTTCTTCTTTTGCTTTTGCTGTGTACGCTGTTGTCAAGGGGATGAAAAACCTTTTATATAGGGAAGGAGGTGAAAGGTTAAGTTTACTTATTCTTCAAGGAAAAAAAAAATCTGTTTGCCCGTAGATATGTAAAGAAAGAAAGGTAGGTTTCCATTGCAATGGGCCATATATATATATATATATATATATATATATATATATATATATATATGTATAAAAGTTTATAAAGTCAAGAACTATGTCGAGACTAATTCATCTCACAGTAATATTTTATGGAAAATTAGGGATAAGGCCAACGATCAGAAATATTTTTAAATGCAGAGGCAATTTATATTTTTATAGGGAGAAGAACATTTGCGTAATTTTATAGCGATAAGAATGACGGTGAATCAGAAAATCGGTGATCTCGAGTGAATCCGAAATCGGTGAATTTTGTGATGAATTTTGATAGTGAATCAGAAAATTAGTGAATATCGACGATGAATTTTGAAAATTAGTGAATTTAAGCGGTGAATTTTGGCGATGAATTTAAGCAGTGAATTTGAGCAGCGAAGTGAATTTCGAATGATGAATAAATAGTTTTGTCGCTATGCAAAATTTTCAAAAATTGTCGCCTACCCAATTGATGAAATATTTGTGTCATATCGCCATTCGCACGATATTTTATGTAGCGTTTGAATATGTCGCGCGTCGTTGTCACAAGTTGAAATTTATTTTGTATCACTTCCTATAAAAAAAAATACTCGGGAGAGATTTAATTGATTAATAATGAATGACTATTATGACAGAAAAAAAAAATGAATGACTATGTAGATATATAAAATATATGTGACACATTATAATTGTCATACTACGTATGTCATTAAATGTAAGTATTTTTATATTATTTTCTACATTAGATATTAGGAAATAATATAGAAATATTTAAATCAAATCTTCTGAAATAAATAAATTTGATTGATTTTTAATTAATGTCAATATTCTAGAATCAATCAGATACATTAAATGAAAATCAATCAGAGGCACTCATATACCACTATAAATAGATATGAAAGACATGAAAGATATAAATGACATGAAAGGCACTCATCTGTTGTAATATAATGCTGTCTTATTACGTCTGTTTAATTAATTTATCAACAATATATGAAATTTTATGGTCTTTAAATTTAACCTTTTGAAACCTACTATTTTCATATACACAGGAAACATGTAAATAGTTTATTGAAAATTAATCAAATACAATGCACATATATTTCTTGTGTGACTCTGCAATTTTACTACGATTGATAATAGAATCAATTATTTGTTCATACAGTGTGATATGATCAATTAAAATGAAATATGAAATGATACACATACAAAAGAGTTTTTGCCAGGAACATACAAAAGATTTGAAATGGATATATCATTTTCATTAAAATATCAAATGATTGTGTCATCCACTTTCATTGGTGATAATCTCTGTGAAATAAATTTTATATTTTTTTAAAAGCATGTAATCTGAAAATCTATCAACTCCCGCTATCTTTAAGATAGTATCCTCCAGATTGGCATCAGTTTAGATATAGAGGTGTACCTCCATTAGCATCCCCACTATATCAGTAACTCGGCCACGGCTACTATTGATTGAGGATTTAATGCTAAAACGAGAATGGAGAAGGCACAGCGGACCAGGTTTGGAACCCAAGTAAGAGATAGAATCTTATTCTCAGGAAGTGACCGATCAGACCTATCAAATGATTGTGTCATCCACTTTCATTAGTGATAATCAGCAAGGAGGTCCCATTATAAAGGAACACACGATGAATTTAATTTGATATTTTCTCTTTTTTCCATATATCTCGCTTACTGAAAATTCGCATGATTAAAAATAATAATTAATGTGTATGCAAAAGGGTAAAATAACAAAATAATCCTTTTATAACTTGTGTATGGAAAATTGTACTAAAATTGGGTTATTAAAATGAAGGGTAAATGTGAAAAAATAATAAATCTTTGCATTGGTATTGTAAAATAGCAATTTAAATAAAAGCAAAAGCAATTACGAAAAATACTTGATTAAAAAAGCGGAGAGGGAGTATTATACTTGGTCTACGTTCGACTTTACGGAGGTGAAAATGGGTATTCGACATCTACAAAATTGAAAGTTGAGTTCATATTGACTTTTCAGAAATTGAATATTAGTGTGATAGCATCACAGGCAGACCAAAGCTGTTGGAGAATTTGAATTAAAAAATTATGGAGGATCGCGTCGGTTCGGTGAAAGGTTACAACTTCGTAAGAGGTTGTATCCTTTTCGTTTAATCTTGCAACCGTTAAATGATGGACACCTTTCTCTATATAATCCCAACATTACAATGAAAAAGATGAAGATTTTAATTGATTTTCTTAGAAAAATTACGGCCAAATCTTTAAAAATACTCATACAAATACTTTGCATAATTTTGAGTCAAGAAGAGATTTGCGAGAACATGATCGGTTCGCCGTCTTTTCTCGTTGAAGTGCAACAATCCGAAGAAGGATATTTGTTGTATCTTGGGAAGCGATTTCCATTACCGTGGGCACATAATCGGGACAAAAACATCTTGGGGCCAGTGATGCCTTCGCGCCGATCGATAAGTTTTACTGTCCTGTTATTATTTTCGTTTTACTTGAATTCCGTATTAAGTGTCTTTAGATTACTAATTTTTCAACAAAAGCAAGGGCTAAGGGCCAAAGCCCACCCGGCGAAAAAACTTATACATCAAAAAACTTATATAATCCAACTTAGGTCATCAAATATCTTATTTAAGCCCACACGATTGTCGGAATATAATCCATTAGCCAGCACGAGAACTAATTCATGGCTCCGCCCGTTGGATATACAAAGTAATTAGTGTGATGTCATCAACAAATCCCATTATAAACTATTGATGGATATTAGCAAACATCTTGCTAAGGCAAATGCCCATATAACATAAAATGAAGTTCCCCAGCTTATTGAGGATATTGGCAAACACCATACTAAGGCAAGTATGAGGTCATTTGCTAGTGTAAGCATTTCTTAATCAATTTTTTCTTAGAAAACAAGTGGTGCTTTTTGGTGGCTCATATCATTATGATTTGGTGAGCGGATGAGATATACATTTTAAAATTCTGATTTGCCACTTAGTTTGCCATGTGTCAAGATAGCAAAAATTACTCGAAATTCAAAGATGAATCGATTATCGAAACAACTAGCTTCTTAAACTCAAGTGATCGGTGATCGATATACGTAAAAGGGACATAATATCATATGTTTAGTTCCAATCGAAGCGAAGAGTCAAAAATTTACCATTGAGTACATTAGCTTTGACATACTTGATTAGTCGAGACAACTATTTCCGAATACCATAGATTTGAAGGAATTAGGTTAAGTATGCGAGCAAAGTTGACAATTGCAAATCAACCCTTCTCAACCACTTCAATAGGCTTTTTCAAAGTCATTTGGTTGATGATGATTAGCATAGTATTTAAAAGGCAAATTAAATTATATGGCTAAAAGTCAAAAGCATATTTTTATACAAAATGTCTATATTCAATTGTATAGGTATAAGATGAAAATCGAAAAAGGAGGTAAGAATGAAAAAGTTGAGTTTTTAACTTCACTTTTAGATCTGAGATATTGTATACATTGTTGTATTTAAAGGCACATGAATAGAGCCTTACACTTAATTGTATCGACTCTGAACTCTTTTGAATAAAAGATAAGCATAAGATAAATGCCTATTAAACTAATTATCACTTATCTGTTTTGTGACTTTATTTATCATTTATTCAAATGATAGTGCACCGGATAAACACTTCGAGTAGATCACCAATTTGACTTAGAACAAGATAAAACCTAATTCAAACTCGCCACCACTCTTATCACTCCTAACCACCTTATCTCTCGTACATGCTTGAGATGTCGGAATTGTTGTTATCGAGAATTTCTGACGTGAGAATGTTCACGTTCTTTATTCTCAATACCCCAATTCAAACTTGGCTAGGGAGGTGATGTGATCGATTCATGCTCGGAGGATACCATCATTCGTCTTTATTTATGGATATTATTTAATTAATTAGGAGGTGGTTTTATTTTATATTGGATTTTTAGCACTTTATTTTATTTATTCTTTTATTAGCCAATAGGAACATTTAGTTTACGGCCGATAGAAGATAGGCGCATTTTAAGTGGGAATTCTCCCACATTGCTTAGATGTTGCCTTTTCTTTTGGTTGTAAGCCTATATAAGGCAAACACTAGCTATTCATTCTTTAGACAATTATTTTATGAGAAATCAAATTATTGAGTTTTACTCAACCAAGTCATAAGGCTTGAAAATCACTTGCAGTGAGAATTTTCTTTGTCGTGAAAGTTCACCCCTTTGAGGATTTACGGCATTGTGAGCATTTGTTGGGCGTTCTCGCCTACGATTTAGTTGGATTACTAGGTCTAGGATCATTGGCTCGTCATTGTTCCCCTTAGTTACTTCTGGGCAAAACATCGGATCGATTCCAACGGAATCACATCGATTAATGTGAGCTCGGCAACCCGGTGAGCAAATATCCCTTTATTTTTGTCTTCCTTTATTCCAAAAAAAAAAAAAAAATCGTTCTTCTTGTTCTTTTTTTCAGTGCTTCCCCCACCCCCCCAAGAACACAAGCAATCTTCAAACCTTCATTCCAAGAACCTAATTTTTTTCCAGACCCGTTTTTGTATCAGTTCGATACCTAACCAAAAACCCTCAAAAATTCTAAAATTTTACCACATCTCAACACATCTCGATGTACACTTTTTGTCTTTGTACTCAATCCAGATTCAACACATACCTTGTCTAAAACTGCCGATCAATACAAACGATCTGCCCAGAAAAACTGCACCTGTTAATCATCGTTTGAATTCGATTTTTGTAGTCTATACGATTCGGAATCACCGAAACTTGGTGATATTATAGGAAATTCTCCGATCTACAACCTTTATCTTTTGAGTTTTTCCAAATTCGTTCTAATTTGGTCACAATCGGCACCTTAAATCACTGCTATCATTCTGGAAATTTATGACAGATTGCACCAGTTTCTGAAAAATGATTGTTTGAGCCACTTCTAGACCTCCGAAAAATCTGAAATTTTGAAATCATTTAGAAAACTCTCTGTTCTACAAATTTTGTCTTTTGAGTTTGGCAGATTCGTCTTAGTTTGGTCATTAAATCGTGGGTTTCACACAGGTGTGAAAATTTTCACACTGTGTAATTCTATTTGTCGAAAAATTTCATTACGATTGAGCATAAGGGTGAGTGTAAACACGAGTTGTGAGGTAATTATGGGGCTGCCATCATTTAGTGGTGCACTGATGGTGATGCATATTTTTCTTGGGAAGGTGAGTTAGAGCACTATTTTTATATTTATAACTATTGAGATGCGGATAAGTGCTACTGCGCCACTTTTGCTCTGAGGAAGGCTTAGCGATGGTGGGCCAAATTAAAATTTTTGAGTCATATACATAAGGTACCAAAGATTAGTACGTGGAATGCTATGAAAGAGAATTACAGCAGCAATTTGTGCCCCCTTGTTACTTGGCTGAAGTGATGCTTCAAAAGAGGAGGATCGAGGATTGAGGAAGAAAGACTCGGATACTAGGGATACTCGCTAAGTGGAAGAAGCAATCTGGCGAGTAAGCAAGACATGAGCAGTTTAAGAAGAAAAGTGCCTTTGTTTTGGGCTGAATCTCCACGAAAATGTAAAAGAATTGAAAGATGCCATGAGCACACGCCGTGAGGACACTATTGCAACCGTTGAGGTGGAAAATTCTTGATGAGAGGCTGCCTTGTCCTATTGTGGATGAGGTTATTAACAAGGTGGAGGCATTGGTTGATGTTCATCAGGTTGAGAGTGTTGCGGCATACGAGTTTATAGTTGATGATGATGATGCTTACGTGGTTGATATGGGCACATTGCGGATGCGGAACCACGGTGGCCACCGTTGAACCACCATTGTATTGTGTTGCCCGACATTTTCTTTGCGAGTGCGTCATTATCCCCACTTGCGGGTACCACCAGGGTTATTGGATACACCCGATGCCGCCCATATATTGCATTTGGATGTTCTTGAAATTGTTGCTGTGGCGGACGGTTGAAGCAATCATTTGATGATCCATATTTGGCACATCTTTGATGTCTCTCATGATTTGCATTTATATGATCATCTTGCTCCATACCATGGCTTCATTCACCATTATATCCAACCACGAGGCCGTTGGGCGTTCCTTTAGTAATCTTGTGCGACCGCTCAACATGCTATTGATTCTGGATGTTTGTTCGCTTTATCTTTGATCGGCGTACCATTGGAGTTTATTTTTGTTTCTCGTGATGTTGTGCGTGATGAAGAGTGCATTCTATGACATCACTGTTGATTCGAGGGCGAATCCTTTCGAACGGAAGGAATGATGTGATCCAGTTCATGCTCGGAGGATACCATCATTCGTCTTTGCTATTTATGGATATTATTTAATTAATTAGGAGGTGGTTTTATTTTATATTGGATTTTTAGCACTTTATTTTATTTATTCTTTTATTAGCCAATAGGAACATTTCGTTTACGGCCAATAGGAGATAAGCGCATTTTAAGTGGGAATTTCTCCACATTGCTTAGATGTTGCTTTTTCTTTTGGTTGTAAGCCTATATAAGGCAAACACTAGCTATTCATTTTTAGACAATTATTTTATGAGAAATCAAATTATTGAGTTTTACTCAACCAAGTCATAAGGCTTGAAAATCACTTGCAGTGAGAATTTTCTTTGTAAGTAGAAAGTTCACCCCTTTGAGGATTTACCGACATTGTGAGCATTTGTTAGGCGTTCTCGCCTCGATTTAGTTGGATTACTAGGTCTAGGATCATTGGCTCATCATTGTTCCCCTTAGTTACTTCTGGGCAAAACATCGGATCTAATTCCAACCGGAATCACATCGAGGATGAGGCCAAGTTTGGGTGAGCAAAGAGGAAAGTAGCTTTTGTCATCGGTTTTGTTGGTCCTTAAAAGGCTTTGGTTAAGTTGAGAGGGTAGGTGAATAAACTTAACACTTAAAACTTATGGAGTTAACAAACTCGGCCAATGTCAATAACTCTTTGATTGCTTTCGAGTGGTCTGTGCGACCACTAAGTAGTCTCTTTGACGGTAGATATTCTTGAATTTATTGCGTGGAATATATTCAAATTAAGCCTTGTTACTTGTTCTTAAAAGATGATACTAAGTATTAGATACTCATTAGTGTAAGTGTGTGAGTTGCTAGTTTGATAAGTTGATGTGATCGATTATACTAAATCGAGTAAAGTAAATGCGAGAAAGTAAGTAGGCAATTTTTATAGTGGTTCAGGTGGTGTAATCACTGTCGAGTCCACTCTTCTCTGTGGCGTTGGAGGAAATTCACAAGAGATCAATTTGAGGTTGCGATTACAAAAATCCCTAAGATGTCATCCTTTCACCAATAACTATGGCTTCACAAGTGAACACTTGAAATAGGTAGGATTCTTTGCTCCAAAGTATTCTCTGGAAGGTAGGATTGGCTCTTCACCCGGCTCCACCACAAATATGATTCTTGACACCTAAGTGCTTACTGTCTTCATCGAGGTTTCTTGTAAAGAAAGTTTGAATCAAGTAAATGATTAATTTGTCGCGACTTGATCGAGGATGAAATGATCAGCGGCTTGATGTCTTCAAGTGTGTATACTTGATGTAACTTGATAGCAGGTTACACTTGACGATATTTCTTGATCAGTAAGTTTAAGCTCTGTGTATGTCGGTGGGGTGATTTTCTTGATCAAAAACTTGATAGCCGAATAGATTATTTTCTTTTTATCAATTTTCATCATCTATATTTGAATTAGGAGTCTTCTATTTATAGGTGAGAATCCTGTGACTTATGTTTGAATTTCAAACATAGCCGTTTCAGATTTGTCTCCATCTTGACTTGCTTTACGTCTCTGTACACAAATGCGACAACCTGTCGGTTGCTTTTTGTGATTTGATCTGTCCACCCTTTGACTTGTGTCCATTGGTTAATCCTCTGAATCTTTCCAACGTTACTTTTATCTTGACCATTGATTTGTTGACAATATCAAGGCTTGTAATCCATCCATATCCTTGTAATCTTCCAATGTAATCCTTGATTAAATCAAGAAAAATACTCGACAAATATCGAAGTATAACGACTTTGATGTACACATTCTTGGCGTAGTCTAAAGGGCGATGTGTTTTAACAACACATCAGCTGACTTTTTCTTATCTAAATTTTTATTGTGAAGTTAGAGTACACCATTTTGAACATAACTAAGTTCCAATCACCACTTAACATATGGAACTTAGACCTTGTACACAAGGTGTATGTAATCAGTTTAGGTCATCACAGACTTCCCTAAATTCTGATTCCATATCCTAGACTTTAAATACTAAGTCTGATCCCTTAGCCTTCACTTAGCTGAATTTGTACCCCTCGGCCTTGGTCTTGGCGAGGTTCTAGACACTCTCTTGACCTAGTTACCTACTAAATCTAGATAGGTCTTTGATAAATTGACCAACCAAAATATAGTGCTTGTTTGATCAAACCTATACAAAGATCAAACTACAATAACTATACATTTGATCTAGACATCTTTTTGCCTTTATATATAGCATGACTAGTCGGCACTCATCATTAAAACTTAACATATGTCCAACAATTTCCCTCTTTTAGTGATGATGCCAATACCCTCCTCTGACGACAAAGCAAAAGATAAAAACACAAGCAGAACAAATTCAGGTCATCCTTCATTAAAATCATATTTGTTCAACATTATTACAAACTAGAATCGGCAAAGTAAAACAAGCGGTGTAAGTGTCTTTGATCTAGTTTACACATTTAATCTGCTCTTGTTTCTCTTGAAACTCCTTGATTTCTCTTATTATATCTTGTATCCAATGATTTTCTATTATGGAGAAATCAACCCAAGTATGTATTTGTTTCCACCATTTCCATGCTTACAGTAGGGCTAATCTTATAGCATGAACATTGAAGCCTTGTCTCGTGTAGAAAAGTTTAAACTCCTCTAGTGAATCCACTTGCTTGGTGAGCTCCAGGTCTTTGACCTCTTCCACCTCTAGAAGAATCTCTCATTGCCTTGACCCTTGTTTCTAAAATTTTAGACCCAAAAGGAGTTGAGTCCTTCACGAAATCCCATGTCATGATAGGGTCTTTTCTTTCCATAGTATAGCTTCTTGTATTCCTTGAGGAGGTCATGAGTCATCTAAATCTTGCAGTCTGATTTCACGAACTCATTTATTTCATCCTCCCACTTCTTCTTCATAAAAATCCTTGCGGCTTCATTTTCTTACCTCTTTGTAAGGCCCTCTTCCCCCTTATTGACATCATCAACAAACCGGGACAATACCATGAACACTTTCTTGTGTAATCACTAAGTTTGCAAGTTGAACTTCCATAATTTCAGTTCTTGTGTCAACTGCTGTGATCCTTACTTCAATTGTTTGTTCCAGCAGTTAATCCTCTCGGTAACCTTAGGATCTAGTGCGGCGAGGTTGAGTGTTTATTGAGGGTGAGAGTCTTATAAGCGAGTTTGGGTGCCTCGGCAAGTTTGTCCGACTTCTTGTGTATAGAGTCAAGCTATTCATTTAAATGCTTATCCTTGCTTGATGTGGTGGTCTTGAAACCTCTTACATCTCTAATTAAATCATTTATAGCAAATTGAAGCGAGATGTAATGTTGGAAGCAAGCTGTCTCGATGAGTTCTTCCTCACCATTCTCCACAAGATTCATCAAATCTTCAAATCTCTGTTCTTGTCTATTCAGTTGAGTCCTTAGCCGTTCAATATCAGTTCTTATAGCTCTCAACTCTTCAAAAAAACACTGTGATAGTCTTGCTGACCATACCTCCTCGCCATTTGTCCAGCAAAATCATCAGCAGGCTCTTCAACATTATAGTTTGCCTTTGGTATGCTGACAATCATGGCTCTTGTCATGTCCCATTCAGTAGGTTCAGGACCCTCCTTAATCACATCTCCAAAAATCTCTTCCAAAATAGGATCTTGTGCAGGTTGAGGTTCAAAAACATGAGCCTCCTAAAAAAATGGTACATGTGCCTGTTGCGGTTCATCGGCAACCTATTCTTCCTCAGGCATTTGGAATTCTTCATCACTAAAGTCATAGTCCAACAGCTGTTCATCCTCATTAACATCAGTTTGTTGATTATCTTTACCTTCAGTAGCCTTGACTTCAGTAGCCTGCACTGCAATAATAGGTTCTTCAGCAACCTGTTCTACAACAATCTCTTCAGAATGTGCAGGGGATTCCTCCAATCCCATCAATAGTTCCAACCTTTGTCCTAACACTGTTTGTTCCTCAGTAATTAGGACCCTCGGTTCGACTTTGTATTCGAGGTGCTATTTTGTGTGACAACAACTGAACCATCTCTTCAACAAGAAAACATGAGGAAACACAGCCAAGTTTTTCTCTAAAACTCCTCTAACATCAATTTATACGTAAAATATCGACTTGAGATAATGTTTCCTAAGTGTCAAACCACTCCTGATACTGAGCTGAGTCCTCTGAATTTGTAACAGCTTCTTCAAACATAACAACATCAAAAAGGGTAAATATTATGGCCTCTTCCAGGGATGTTGCTACAGCAAGTTGTATCTTCAAATCTTCATTGAAGACAGTTCCCAGCTCTTCATTTAAAGCTGTCGATCGATCTTGATCTTGATGAACTTGTCACCTTCAATGGTGACTTGCCACATGTTCGGTGGACTGCAGTACAGCTTCTCAATTGATCTTTCTTTAGCCACTCCATTTGGATTCCGCCAGGAACATAGGATGATCATCATCGAGATGAAGATGAATCATCACTATCTGGTGTGTACTTGGGATCCTTGAGCATGATTTTTGCACTTTGATTTCCTTCTTCCATTAGCTCCATGACCGTATTTGCGGCATGGTTGTGTCAGCCAATTCAGATAGGCTATCCACTCCCAGTGATCAAAATCCACTCTTCAAATCCACTTTCATTGGTTAATTTCTTTGGTTTTGTCTTTTATAGAATCCAAACTTCCATTGAAATATTTTTCCACTCTCCTGAAGTAGGGATCTACTTTTTCTTTCTTTAATTTTTTTCCCTCCTTTTATATGGCATTGAGGGCTTTCTTGGGGCACATTACTCAGTTGGTTGTCCCTCAAGGCTTCAACAAGGTGAGTCAATGTATCTATAGCAAATACAAATAGGTCAGTAGGTTCATCAGGTTGTACATTTGTTCCTACTACCTCCAACTGCTCAACACTAGGTTCCCCCGACTCATATGCACATCGGTGAGTGCAGCAGCAGTGTGTTCTTCCCACGAGTTGTAGCATTCACGGCGAGGTCTTGAGCAGTTCAACACTTTCCACCAGCGAGGCTCGGTACAGCGGTGTCTTTGTGGTTCTTCAATCGTTGATCAACAACAACATCGGCATCCTCGGTAGGCTCAATGACCTCTTCTTCTACTTCTCTTTGGTCCTCATGACCTTAACTTCTTTGCCTTTACCATGAACTCTCTTCTTTTGCACCTTTGTTTCTTCTTTTTGCTGCGAGGTTGTTCTTCAATTCAATGACTTTCCTCTTTCTTTGGTCTTCTTTTAGCTGTTCTCTCAAAATCTCAGCAGCGGTTTTCTTCCTTGTAACTTCAATAGGCTCATTAGTCTCAACATCAACTGGAACATCAATAGACCCAGCAGTGTCTACTGGTTGCTGCCTTGTCTTCTTAGGCTTTAAGAGCTCAGTGATCTTTCTTGTATCACTAGCCTTTCTTTTCTCAGCAGCCTTCTTAGGTGCAGCTGGTTGTGTAACTTGCTTAGCCTGCCCACCACCATCATCATCATCTCCATCATTATCACTTTCAGTTGCCTCATCATCATCTTCATCATCATCATCCAAACCAGGAATAGGATCATTTATTTCTGGTTTATATCTAGACTTGTTGATCTTTGCAGGTGCAACATTAGCAATCTTCAGATGAGTCAGCAGGGCCTGTATCATCAAACTCAGGGGCTTGGTCTTGGACTTCATTGTTCCATCTCTAATCTCTGTCACTACCTTCTTCATATATTGGACAAAAAATCCGGCCCAATCAAACTTCATGCTCTTGCATATGATTATCAGCATGTCTATCTTAGGTCCAGAGAGAGTATCAAAGCGCCACTAAATCCAAAAATGTTCTTGGCAATTATCTTGCTCGATGGGTGTACTCAATCGATATGCTTCATATTGATATTCAGTATTGATGGTATGGACTTGTTTGTCTTTATTGAATCAACAAAGTCCAGTCTTGCTAGCTGCATAGATTCAGGATTTGGAGGAGCACCATTTCCAGGTCCAAATCTGAATAATTTCCTCAGCAGATTTGAAGTGATTTCAATCTCCTGAGCATTTACAGTGGTAGTAAATGCCTCTTTATCATCTCTTATCACAATGTTCCTCTAGAAATTAACAACATTCATGTATGAGATGTTGTCTAATCTCAGATTTAGAACATCCTTCAGTCCTTCATATCTCCTTATTCTTCTGCCAATGTTGATAGCTAGTTCTGTCTTTTGAGCATCAGTAACAAATCCTCTAACACTTTGGCTTGTTCCAATATGAACATCTCCTTTATCCGCCATTGAAGAAATTTGAAAAGATGAAGAAGAAAGATTGCAAATCTGTATTCACATAGTGTATTCTCAGAGAAAATCGATCTGAAACTGTAAGCATCTTCTCTGTATATATGTCTGTATATATAAGGAAAGGTAGTGGGTAGTAACTTTGGGAGAAATCTTGTACGTATTGTAGCATTTAACAACGATTAAGGTTGGAATAAATGTGATGTTGCCATGTGTCCCACTAACTATTCCCGTAAAGAGTTGTAACCATTGGATATTGTAGCCGTAGTTATAAAGGATAAGAATAATATCAAGTCATTGACTTTCATTTAAGTTTGGTATGTCTTGTAGCGTATACTCAGTGGACTTGATCCTCGGTAGAGTTGGCTCGACTTTGGCGACAAAGATGGCTCGGCTGACCTCACGATGATTACTCTGCTTGATCATTAACACTCTAGTTTTGTCAAGCGATAATACAAGATGAGGTTTAACACCAATGGCGATCATCAGTGAGCTCACCCAGCGGGACAAAGACCAATCCCCTTTGGCAACTTCATTTGCTCAATTGTCCAAACTTATTTAAGTACATTGAATTATTCATACCAATGACTATGCGCTAAGTGAGCTCACCCAACATAGCAAAGACTAATCCCTTTGGTGAATTCGATTACTCTCTTTGATCATTAAAATATCAGTCAACTTTTATAATGCCAAGTTCGACTCTTAACTTAGCAAACCTTTCACTATCAATGGTTTTGTAAATATATCGACAAGTTGATCTTGATAGGGATGTAAAGAACCACCACATCTTTCTTCTCTACATGATCTCTTATAAAATGATGCCTCACATCAATGTGCTTGGTTCTTGAGTGCAAAACAGGATTTTCAGTGATTGCAATTGCACTTGTGTTGTCACACATTATAGGAATTTCTCTTTCTTCAATTCCATAATCCTTTCATTGTTGTCTTAACCAAAGTATTTGTGCACAGCAACTTCCAGTAGCAATATATTCAGCTTCAGCAGTGGAAGTTGAAATTGAATTATGTTTCTTGCTGAACCAGGAAACCAGTCTATTTCCCATCAACTGACAGGTTCCTGTGGTGCTTTTTCTATCAATCTTGCATCCAGCATAATCAGTATCTGAGTAGGATACAAATTTGAAACTTCCATATTTTGAATACCATATCCCTACTCCCAAAGTCTCTTTTAAATACTTGAGAATCCTTTTGACTACAGCTAAGTGACTTTCCTTTGGTTTTGATTGAAATCTTGCACAAACACCTACAACAAAGGATATATCAGTCTCTTTGGCGGTGAAGTCTGATGATTGCCTATCATCCTTATGTATAAAATCGATCAACATCTTTGCCTTCTTTATCTTCATCCAATCGATGTTAGTACCCATAGGAGTTGATACCTTAGTGCTATTTTCCATGCCAAACTACTTGAGCAACTCCTTGGTATATTTAGTTTGATGAATGAAGATTCCATCTTTCATTTGTTTGACTTGTAATCGATGGCGTAGATCAAGTGAAATTAAAATACTTGACCACCATAAACCAATACTAGCAAGAGGACTAGGTACATCGTAGTATAGCTATAAGCGAATCAAGGTCGATCCCACGGGGAACCAATTGTGGGTCATTTATATACAAACAATTAATTATTCATATCAAGGACACAAAGCGGTCTACATGACCAACAAAAGACAAGAAAGGTAAAGGACACGACTCGACACAACACAAATAAAGACACGTAATTAACCTCCCCAATTATCATGTTATCGTTTGGATCAGAGATTCTATATAATTAAGCTAGACTCGACAACAATTAATCCGATTCGTATTTTCTTTTATATTGGCTCACTGAGTCATCCCCACAAACTAGATCTAGCTCGGGTAGGCCATCCGAGATCAACTTTATGCTACATCACGTGACTTACGCTTTTTGGCCTCCATCTCGTATGACTATGCGCTTACAAAACTAGGGATGCCGATATTAACCGTATTCCTCACCTAGGCAACATTCCTTTGTTGAGCGTACTACTGAGGCGATCGCATCGGTCTTACGTCCCATTAACACTAACTTTTAGGTATCATGTTAATCTACGATGTACATATAACTAGGTGTGCACAATTCCTGTCTGAGCAGATCTAGATCTCATTTGAAAGTCGAAAGATCAATTCATGAGCCGACCTAGGAGCCCTATATTGGTATTTCCTAATCATACGCTAATTAAAGCAGGCGAGCAATGTAGCGTAGCCATACTACTAAGATAAGAAATTCTAGGTGGACAATCATACCGTAAAAGGCATTGGCTAGATTGTGCGACGAACAACTAAACCTTAAGCGTTTACACACATCGTAACGGATAAAATAGAGACTAATAAAGAAATTATCTGAGATCTACTAAAAACACGGTTGTCGATCATACCAAAGTCATCATAGGTCACCGGATATGAGATGCAGGCGTGTGGATCCTTATAGACAAGGTATCCCCACTACCTCATAGCTCGTATCCTTAGATCTACATCGTTCGGTGAAGAGCGAACAACTTCAAGCGATAAACAATAATTGGGGACTTAATTACAAAGAACTAAGAACAAATAAATAAAAGAACTTACATTCTGAGATCTTGCATAAAAGCGCTCTAAGAAAAACTGAAGATTTTATTATAAACTGAGAAGTGTAAAAAATGTATTGTGTAAAGAAGTGTGTAAAAGGCATGTATTGTATGCCTTTATTTATAGGGGTTCAAGCTAATTAAGAGATATACATCAAAATGTCAAAACAAATAAGAGATAACTCCCGGCCGATCTCCAAAAGAAAGGCAAAATGCGCCCCCTCTTATGCGTCCCTATGGTTGGCGCCAACTCTCCTTACTCCTCTTTTCATGCTTATCCGATCTTTATCTTGAATTTCCTTTGATTTATCTTGAGATTTAATTCTTCAATTTTGTATTTATCCTCCAAAATTATCCAAATATGCAAAATAGATATTTATCCCAAAATAAATCATATTTAAATAAAACGGATAAATACCGATTTATAAATAAAAACAGATAAATACCAATAAAAAATGGATAAATACCAAATTATATTTTATAAATCACAAAACATTAAATAATCTATATAAACATGTGATTTAATATAAAATACATATTATTAATCTCGATTTAAGGTCAACGTCGATGACTTTTATGGGTATAATTTGACCGTCATCAACTACCCCCCACTTAGACTTTGATCGTCCCGAACAAAGCATCAATAAGTCATTCCCCAAGAAAACAATTGACATGGTCAAATCATACTTACTGAGAAGCTCGAGTCAACTCATACCAGTCATGCTCATAAGATATCCATTATTCACTACTCTCTGTGAACCAGTGATGTGTGCATGTGCATTGATTTTATATAATCGAAGCAAGATTAGAGTTTATGCTAACCGTAATCTCAACCTACCAACATCGGCATTCCCACTTCTTAAGCCTCGCAATGGGTAAAGACATGGTGCAATAAGCAAGAGCGTCATCCATAAGGTTTTGGACTTGGAGACCGAGAAAAATACTCAAGCCTCTTAAAAATTTGAATTTTTCTCATTTTCATCATTTCAAACTTTACCACTTCTCAAGAAAAAAACTTGCTTTAAAAGTAAAGTATGCATTGCAGAATCCTCTCTCACGGATTAGTGGAAGCATTGAATATTACCTGTGCGGGGCTACTTTGGTAATGTTACTACAAGCCAGTGTTTAACTTATTGTCAAAACACAGATAATTCTCAAGCTTATTTCTCCGCTTTGATGGCTAGAAGATAAGAATACATCGTGAGATAAATATCGACTCTAGAGTGCGCATAACCAATCATCTACGCAATGTACACATAATTCTTTTGTTATTATAATTTGTGCGGTAAACTCGATTCAAAGATTGAGTAATCGAATAATAAATAACTACTTGCAACAATCGGCATGAATATCCTTAAATTTATATTCACATAAGTATAATATGATCACGTACTCATGCAACTTGGTTTCCTTTCTATCGGTTCTTAGCTAGGAACTCACAATTCTAAGAGTGCGAGATAAATAATATGGCATTTATTCAATTTTGTTTCTAGTTTTTCACCGTTTCATTGAATTTTCAATTATAACATATCATAGCTAAGTCTCCTACCCCCCCACTTAAACATGTCATTGTCCCCAATGACAAATAAAAATGAGAATTTAAGAAAAAGACTTAGCTCTGGAGACGGCTCTCAAGTAGATGCAGGACATCGGAGTAATCTAAGCACGTCGTGGAGAAGCAAGTGAAAACCGTTTGAAGCAAACCAAACAGAAACTCCACGAAACCGTTAATAACATGTCAATGGAAGTTATAAAATAAGGTGGCAGTAATTAGATATAAAATATCCAAAAACAATTTAAGCCACTTTATTGTATACAACCAATGACAAGTAAAACCAAGGAGTTAAAACAAATCGTTCAGACACGAATTCTAAAAAAAATATATAAAAACTAAAAAGGAAAAATACTAAATCGAAAGAAAGATAAGCGATCAACTAAAGATGGTAGTCTTCATCGATATCCTCCACATTGAAATATTCTTAAAACCGGGTGGAAGACAAAGATCAAAAGCATTACCCGTGTGGGAGAGAACGAGAGTTTACGGATTGATAAGGTATGTAATCCAGCGGAAAGAGAAACTTGGTAAGGTATAATAGATTGAATGTGACCTATTGGCTAAAGAATAAAATCAAATACTTAGCGCAGACGCTTCATGTTTTGATTGGATATCAACAACCTAGGGAGATGTAGCTTCTCCTCGAAATTACTAATAACCCAATGTATCACGTAAAAGTCATAACCGTCATCAACAAGGTCGGATCGGCACGATATGTTAGAACAAAACTCATCATCCAGAAATGCCGGGAAAGGCGCAAAAGTGTGAAATTTAAAACTTCCGGTAGAAAGATAAGTTGTAGTTTGATCGAACCAAAAACTTTTAAAATCTAGCTGGGTGCAGAGCTACACTTACCCCAGCTAGGATCATGAAAACCAAAATGATAAAAGATACTCATTAAAACTTAGCAATATTTCAAATTCCGCAACACAAAGGTATCTTGTGAACAAAATGGAGGTTGAGAGTATGATGGGTTTAGAAAAAGATACATAAGGATGGTAAGAAAAGATAAAGGGTGGGTAAGACATTGTGATTATGGGTGGGTTGAAATTGGTTAAGGGATTGGGTTAGGGTGGGAGAGTGAAATAGATGGAAAGAAAGAGAGGGGATGAAAGAATGGTTAGAAATGTGAATTGTGAGGCAGATTGGTGAAAGAATAGAAAGGTTGAAGGGTGAAAAGGTACAAAGGAAAGGATAAGGGTAGTTGCAGAATGAATTGCACACAACTTTGGATTTTCACTCGGATCGCCATTCTAAAAAGTTTTGGAAGTTGACCAAACTTGTTCTTGTTCGCACCAATCATTCTCTGTTACATTTTCAGTAATTCTCAAGCTCTCTTAATGCTTCCATCTTAAGGTTGATTGCTAAATTTCCTTTTCTTTAGCAATTTCTCGACTCTCCTAAGAAACTCTATTTCACGTGGCCTATATTGAGTAAAAAAGTTTTGCACATCCTTAGCCCAATGGCCATCGGAACACGGCAAAATAAAAAACCTCAACATATGTCACGTTACTCTTATTGGACTCAAAGAAAACAAAACCTAAAAAAAACTAAAAGGAAATCCTAAGGGTTTTAAAGAAGTAGTTACGAGTTTAAAGTCCTCATTTCGACTTTCCAAAAGTATCCTTGTCGAGTCATCCTTCATAGATTGCTAGATGTTGACCCTTGAGCACTATATGAGGTGGGCTGCAAATGCATTTCTTGGATTAATATCCTTCCACTTGGTTGTGAGACCTAGGAAAGCGACATCTATCCATACCATTTATACAAAGCTCTTACCTCGGCTCTCGTTTTAGGAACTAGTGAATTCTAAGAAGATTTAGTCTAGGGACCTATTTTAATCGTATCCTCTATAATCTTTGCTTCATTATGCTCTCTCAAAACTCACCGTCTTTTTAGATTGCGAATGCTTAAACTACACAAATTGTTGCTTCCACTGGCGGTAGAAGCAATCTCGTGTATAGGACAATGAGATTTTGGTGAACTACGAGGAACTCCTTATTCTTTGCTTCCTTCAACTACTACATGTTTCCTACACACCTCTAGATGAGAGGCAGTTTGAGGGAGAACCTTCCACACTAATAAAATTAATCTTACAAACCAACTCGGGCTAAGATTCATACTCGAGTTCATGTAAAGACTAGCTTATGTTCAAAAGATCAAAAGATAGTAAAATATAAGCAAAAGGTAGTACCTTGCCTTGACATTGTCCCACGAATAATTCGAACCTTAATATTTATTTTCTCGGAGCCATCTTGGTGTTTTAAAGGTGTTTCTTCCATTGCTTTCCCATCGTAGATTCGTAGCTCCACATCTTTCTTTGGTTTATTTTCGGCGCCCACGAAAATTCTTGACTCAGTTATTGCTTCCCTGGTTTTACGCAAGCAGAAGAAAAACAAAACAAACCGTGGCGATTTTAACATAGTTTCCCATGCTGCTATCGGACTTACGGATTAAACATCTGGAGATAAGCGAGACACACGAAATTCGAAAGCAGAACCAGGCTTCTTTGGCGGCGAAGCGATCTTCTTTGGGGCGAAACCGATTGTTCAGATTTTTGGATTTTTACCAAAGCTTGAACAACGAGGAGGACTCAAAAGCAGACTCAAAAGCGAGAAAACTTGACATGAATAAAAATTTATTTATATAAAATTGACCGTTGGTTCCCCGGCAACGGCGCCAAAAACTTGATGCACGTAAATCAAGTGAAATTAAAATACTTGACCACCATAAACCAATGCTAGCAAGAAGACTAGGTCTATCGTAGTATAGCTATAGTGAATCAAGGTCGATCCCACAGGGAACCAATTGTGGGTCATTTATATACAAACAATTAATTATTCATATCAAGGACACAAAGCGGTCTATGACCAACAAAAGACAAGAAAGGTAAAGGACACGACTCGACACAACACAAATAAAGACACGTAATTAACCTCCCCAATTATCATGTTATCGTTTGGATCTAGAGATTCTATATAATTAAGCTAGACTCGACAACAATTAATCCGATTCGTATTTCTTTTATATTGGCTACGGGAGTCATCCCCAAACTAGATCTAGCTCCGGGTAGGCCATCAGATCAACTATGCTACATCACGTGACTTCGCTTTTTGGCCTCCATCTCATATGACTACTGCGCTTACAAAACTAGGGATGCCGATATTAACCGTATTTTCACCTAGGCAACATTCCTTTGTTGGCGTACTTCTGAGCGATCGCATCGAGTCTACTGTCCCATTAACACTAACTTTTAGGTATCATGTTAATCTACGATGTGCGTATAACTAGGTGTGCACAATTCCTTATCTGAGCAGATCTAGATCTACATTGAAAGTCCCGGAAGATCAATTCATGAGCCGACCTAGGAGCCCTATATTGGTATTTCCTAATCATCGCTAATTAAAGCAGGCGAGCAGCGTAGCGTAGCCATACTACTAAGATAAGAAATTCTAGGTGGACAATCATACCGTAAAGGCGTGGCTAGATTGGTGTGACGAACAACTAAACCTTAGCGTTTCTACATACGTAACGGATAAAATAGAGACTAATAAAGCAATTATCTGATCTACTAAAAACACGGTTGTCGATCATACCAAAGTCATCATAGGTCACCGGATATGAGATCTGGGCGTGTGGATCCTTATAGACAAGGTATCCCAGCTACCTCATATCATATCCTTAGATACACATCGTTCGGTGAAGAGCGAACAACCTCAAGCGATAAACAATAGCGGGGACTTAATTACAAAGAACTAAGAACAAATAAATACAAGAACTTACATTCTGCGGATCTTGCATAAAAGCTGCTCTAAGAAAAGCGAAGATTTTATTATAAGCGAGAAGTGTAAAAATGTATTGTGTAAAGAAGTGTGTAAAAGGCGTGTATTGTATGCCTTTATTTATAGGGGTTCAAGCTAATTAAGAGATATACATCAAAATGTCAAAACAAATAAGAGATAACTCGGTGATCTCCAAAGAAAGGCAAAATCGCCCCCTCTTATCGTCCACATGGTTGGCGCCAACTCTCCTTACTCCTCTTTTCATGCTTATCGATCTTTATCTTGAATTTCCTTTGATTTATCTTGAGATTTAATTCTTCAATTTTGTATTTATCCTCCAAAATTATCCAAATCTGCAAAATAGATATTTATCCTAAAATAAATCATATTTAAATAAAACGGATAAATATAATAAAACGGATAAATACCGATTTATAAATAAAAACAGATAAATACCAATAAAAAATGGATAAATACCAAATTATATTTTATAAATCACAAAACATTAAATAATCCATATAAACATGTGATTTAATATAAAATACATATTATTAATCTCGATTTAAGGTCAACGTCGATGACTTTTACGGGTATAATTTGACCGTCATCATAATACCCCCCACTTAGACTTTGATCGTCCCGAACAAAGCATCAATAAGTCATCCTTTTTGAATGTGATCTCAGGTAAACCAATCACCAACTTCTTTTTCACTAATTGATTGATATCATCAAAGTTGAGATGATTCAACTTCTTATGCCACAACCAATTTAGTTCTGACTTGGTATGCACAATCAGGCATGTCTCTGGAACAGTAGTAGACCAATCCACAACATACATGTTTTGTTGTCTTCTTCCGACCCAACACAACTTGTTCACCTCTTTCACTAATAATAATCTGATTGCCTTTGTCAAAAGTGACCTTGTAACCCATGTCACAAAATTGTCGATTGCTCGATGGGTTGTAGTCGATCCTTCCATAAATGCAACATTCACGATAGTTAATCCATTCCTCACGGTGTTCCATATCCTCTTGTGTATCCTTGTGTGTTCTTGTTGCCAAAATTCACTCTTGGACCATCCCTTGCCACATAATTTGACAAGCGAGTGCTTATTCTTTGTCATATATGCGGAACATCCCTTTGTCAAAGTACCGGACACCTACAAAACAAAGTTAATGTATTTTAGGTACTCAAAAGCTGTTTGGGTCCATAGTGGTCGATGGTAAGCATGACCATGGCAAATTTCCATAAGGTCTTCTTTGAAAATCATTACACTTTTGTTCATATATGTATCTACATTTCCATAAAATCTAACATTTGGTTGTGTAGGATTCACGTATGCTTTACGGCCTTTTGGTACATAATGTTGTTCGAAGTGATTTTTATTGTTAGAAGCACTAGTATTACCATGAGTTTGCTGTCTGTTAGGAGCAGCCCTGTAATATGGAGTCTGCTGAGGTCTTGAATAAGTCCTCTGCTGATCCCATTGATTAGGTTTTACCCTAGCATTATGATTATGACTATTGTTTCTTGCAGTAGGGGTAGGAATATTCCAGTCATCATCAGTATGGAACAGTCTACCTTTCCCCCTTAGATAAGTATCCCTAGTATGATTAACATTTTTGGGTTTAGGATTCTTATCCTTGTAATATTTCTGATTTTTTGCCTTTTTGTGGTCCAGCAGACTTAGCAGCAGGTCTGCTATCAGCAGGTCTAGAAGGTCTAGCAATCCTACTCTTGGATTTACCCCATTTGTTAGGTACTGTTGACCTTTTAGTCTTCTGATTTTGCTTCTTTGAAGTCTTCTCAGTAGGATTTACTGCCTCAGTAACCCTTTTGGGAGTTGGATCTAGTGCAGGCACAAACTTAGGACCAATTCTGGTACTAGGTTCAGTAACCTTACTAGATCCATTCTTAGTAGATTGTTGAGTTCCAAATCCAAGGCATGTTCTATCACCATAAGGCTTTCAGATTTGAATGCGGTGGTGGAACTAGATTGTTATTGATTCAGCGACTCTTTGAATATCTGTGAGACTTATGTTGATTACATTTCAAAATCTTGTTCCTTTCCTTTGAGAGTTCTTAATTCGACTTTTAACCTTTCAATTTTAGCTTGAAGAGCTTCTTTTTAGCCTTCACAATCTCATAACCCGATTGTATTTTCCTCGGTTGATTAAGGATGGCCTCAAGGTTTCTTCATTGTCGAAATTTTTAGGATTTGAACCACAAGTAGATTCACAATCACTTTCGTGAGAGTATTTATAGATAAAGAGTTGTATACCTACTCGGTCTCATCCATATTTGCCATCAATGCATAATCATCCATATCGGCAACAAGTGCGGTATCATTGATTCATTTCCCTTTTACGATTCAACTTCATGCTTTGATTCATCATCGGCAACCATTGCTTTCTTGCCAGGTCTTCTTTCTTTGATTTTTGTTTTGCGGTAGAGTGCGGACAATCAGTCACGAAATATCGAGGTTTCTTGCGGTTGAAGCCTGAGATAATCTGGTTCCTTTTTTTGTTTCAAATCTGGACAGGCAAGTTTGAAGTGTCCTGGTTTCTTGCAATGAAAACACAAATAATCATTATCTTTCTTGGATTCTTCCTTCTTCTTTTCACTTGATTTCTTTGTGAAATTCCTTGGAGAACCCCTTCCTATTTTCATCATTCTAATCTTGCTCAGTAGGGTAATTTGCTCTGGCATCTCATCCAGTAGATCATCTTGACCACCTGATGATTCTTCTTCTTTATGCGGCTGACCAATCTGAGTAGTCTTTGGTTCTTCTTTTGAGTCTAGGGAACAAGTTTCTTCTTGAATTCATATGCTTTGAGATTTGAAAACAATTTGAAGGTGTCTTCTTCATGTAGACTCTGGATTCTTCTCTTGATAACCTTCATCTCCCAAACTTCTTTTGCAGGTAGGGCTTCTAAGATTCTTGTATTGATCTCTTCTTTTGTATAGATTACATTCAATAGGATGAGTTCATCCATGATAGCATTGAATCTTCACTCCATTTGCTCAAAGGTTTCATTTGATTTCATCTTGAAATCTTGGAACTTCTTTTGGCTACTGTGACTTTGTTTTTCTTTATAGCATCGGTGCCTTCACGAGATAAGTTGTAATTTTTCCCAAAGTTCCTTTCTGATTTTGCAATCCTTCACTTTCATGTACATATTGCTATCAAGGTTCCATATATGATATCAATAGCAATATTGTTGAGGTTTGCTATTTTTCTATCTTGACACCCACTCTCTTTTTGGCTTTGGAACATCTTTGAGTTTCTTTGCCCACATTTATAGCCTTAGTGATCTTGGTGGTCCATCGATCGATACATCCATCATCTCATCATGTGTTGCGGCTAGATAAGCTGCATACGGCGTTTATACTCATTAAAAAATATAAGGAACACATCAACATAGTCTATCATCTTTGGTTGTTATCCATGATGTAAAGCTTTGAAAATCAAAAACTTGAAAAAGTTTTCAAATTATTTTCACAAGCACAACAAGTAGGATTACTTCAGAACAAAAGCACTGCTTGGATACCAATTGTTGGTCCCTTAAAAAGGATTTGGTTAAATTTAGAGGGGGGGGTGAATGAACTTAACACTTAAAACTTATAGAGTTAACAAACTCAGCAATGTCAATAACTCGCATTTGCTCGATGGTCTGTGACCACTCGATAGTCTGCTGACCACTCGGTAGTCTCTCTTGTGATAGATATTCTTGAATTTGTTGCGATGGAATATATTCAAATTAAGCCTTGTTACTTGTTGTTAAAAAGACGATACTAAGTATTAGATACTCAGTAGTGTAAGTGTGTGATTCAGTTGCTAGTTTGATAAGTTGATGTGATCAGTATACTAAATGCAGAAAGTAAATACATAAAGTAAGTAGGCAATTTTATAGTGGTTCAGGTGATGTAATCCTGTCGAGTCCACTCTTCTCTGTGATGTTGGAGGAAATTCACTAGAGATCTTTGAGGTTGCGATTACAAAAATCCATAAGTTATGCATCCTTCACCAATAACTATGGCTTCATTGAACACTTGAAGCAGGTAGGATTCTTTGCTCCAAAGTATTCCTTTGGTCCTTGAAGGTAGGATTGCCTCTTCACGGCTCCACCACAAACAACGATTCTTGACACCTAAGTGCTTCTCTGTCTTGTGAGGTTTCTTGTAAAAGAAAGTTTGAATCAAGTAAATGATTAATTTGTCGGTGACTTGATCGAGGATGAAATGATCAGCAGCTTGATGTCTTCAAGTGTGTATACTTGGTGTAACTTGATAGCAGGTTACACTTGAAGATATTTATTGATTAGTAAGTTTAAGCTCTGTGTATGTCAGCAGGGTGATTTTCTTGATCAAAAACTTGATAGCTTCGAATAGATTATTTTCTATTTATCACTTTTCATCATTTGTATCTGAATCAGGAGTCTTCTATTTATAGGTGAGAATCATGTGGCTTATGTTTGAATTTAAAACATAGCCGTTTGATTTGTCTCCATCTTGACTTGCTTTACGTCTCTGTGTACATAATCTTGACAACATCAATTTGCTTTTTGTCAGATTTCAGTCTGTCCACCCTTTGAATTGTGTCCATTGGTTAATCCTCTGAATCTTTCCAACGTTCCTTTTATCTTGACCATTGAGTTGTTGACAATATCAAGGCTTGTAATCCATCATTATCCTTGTAATCTTCCAATGTAATCCTTGATTAAATTGAGAAATAGACTCGACAAATATCGAAGTATAACGACCTCTTTGATGTACACATTTCTTGACGAGTCTATGTCTGTGGTGTTTTAACAACACATCGGTGACTTCTTCTTATCTAAAATTTTAATTGTGAAGTTAGAGTACACCATTTTGAAGATAACTAAGTTCCAATCACCACTTAACATATGGAACTTAGACCTTGTACATAAGGTGTATGTAGTCGATTTAGGTCATCACAGACTTCCACTAAATTCGATTCCATATCCTTGACTTTAAATACTAAGTTTGATCCTTAGCCTTCACTAACTAAGTTTGTACCCTCGGCCTTGGTCTTGGTGAGTTCTAGACACTCTCTTGACCTAGTCACCCCTCTTGATCTAGATAGGTCTCTCTTGGTAAAGTCGACCAACCAAAATAGAGTGCTTGTTTGATCAAACTCTAATAACCTATACATTTGATGTAGACATCTTTTGCCTTTGCTCTATAACGACTAGTCGGCACTCATCATTAAAACTTAAAATATGTCCAATGAGTTTGGTGAAGATATCGGCAATCTGTCTTCTTTGTTAGGATGTGCTTGGTGGCAAAGTGACCTCGGGCCACTTGTTTGCGGACAAAATGGTAATCAAGTTTGATGTGCTTACTGCGGGCATAGAACACTAGATTAACGAGAGAGATAGAAACCACCGAGGTTGTCGTAGTAGATTATTGATGGATGTCGGAGGAAGGCGGAGATCCTTCAAAATAAAAGTCGACCATGTTAATTCGGCGAGTGTGAGCCATTGATCGTATTCCGCCTCCTTTGCTTGGCGAGATGATGATGTGCTATTTTTGGCACCCAAGAAATCAGATTTGAGCCAATTAAGGTGCGATGGCGGTGGTGGGCGGCGGGTAATTGGGCATCGGCCCAATCGACATCGAGTGGTGGCAATTTGTAGTAGGAGGACTTGGAAGTAAGAGGCGTCTTGAGTGATGGTTCATTTAATGAAGCGCAAAATCGACGACAAACCAGGTGAGATGATGAGCAGTAGGAGCTTGCATGAATTGAGCGACAAAATTCACTGCTTGTAGGCTAGATGCAGGCGAGTAAAAGTGAGATATTGAAGGAGCCCACCAAACTTCCATATAACATGGGGTCTTCAAGTTGTCTTGGTGTTTGTGGGTGTTTCATCTTTGAATCCAATGGTGTAGAGATGGGTTTGCAGTCCAACATATGAGCACGGTCCAAAATCGTATGGGCATAGTGGGAGTGAGATAAGTGAAGGCCAGTGCTTGTTTGTTGAACCTATACTCCAAGGAAGTTATGAATTTGTCACAAGTCCTTCATTGCAAACTCCTTGCTCAGAATTGAGACAAATGAGTCCACAAGGTCAGTAGTTGATCCTGTTAACAGCATATACATAGAGTAGGAGGACTAGTATTTGATCATTAGTATGACGGATAAATAAAGAAGGGTCAGATAAATTGCATTGAAACCCATAGTATAGAAGAAATGTACTAAACCTGTCAAACCAGGCTCTTAGGGCATGTTTTAGTCCATAGAGGGCCCTGTGTAGTTTTCATACATGTGTAGTGTTCTTAGGGTCTATCATGACTGGGGGTTGATCCATATAGATGTCATTTGTGATGAAGCCATGTAGAAAGGCATTTTTACATCTAGTTGTTTGATAGGCCAATTGAAATGCAGGGCTATACATAGGATTAGTCTAATGGTTCCTAGCTTGATGACTAGGGAAAAAAGTTTCAAGGTAATATATTCCATCTATTTGATGGTAGCATTTGGCCACAAGTGTGGCCTTAAGTCTATCAAGCCTTCCATCTGCCATAAGTTTGGTTTTAAACACCCATTTAGACCCAATAACATGCATTTGGGGTGTCTTATGAACCAGGTTCCAAGTTTTGTTAGTAGCTAGAGCTTTCAACTCTTCTAGCATTGCAGTCCTCCACCCTTTGTGTTTTAGTGCAGTCTTGACAGTGGCATGTTCTGGAGGAGGTTGTAGGGTACTTGTAGTGCATACTTGGGATTAGGCTTGAAAATCCCATGTTGTGCTTGTTGAAATAGTGTCCTAAACCCAATCGGGTTGGACTAGATCCGACCGGGTCGGATCATTTCTACTATTTCTTTATGATTATACATATATAATAAATGGCTTGTATGTTGTCATATATTTTTTCTTTTTAAAGAACCAATTATGAATTGTTATATGATAACATCCTTAGTATTAAACTTTGATAGAGAAACTATGATAGGCGATTATGGTTGATGAGATCTCTAATCACTTTAATAAGATTGATACTTAAATGTCTTTAGGCTGATGTACTATTAAACAGGGCATTGATAGTACGAACAGACTAGCACGTATTAGATGTCTTCTGTCTTTAAGGGCAGGGATAGATCTCATCTATCAAAATGTAGAGACACTTGGACTGTACGTGGACGTGTATTAGAGAATGCGTACGTTAGACTGACCCAATTACACTGATAAGTGTCACACTATGTAAAGGTTGTGTAATTATCCTTAGGACCGTAGTCTACATGGCATCACGGTGTGGATTGTCATGCTTTGACACTATTGAGGTTTCCCCTAACCATGGGGCGATCATGCGGTAGTGATTGGGTATGATACTGAAGCATGCGAAGTATACATGTTAGGTCGTCTAGGAATCGTGTACCCTATGAATAGGGGTAAATATCCAAAAGGGCCTTCTTATATGGAATATCTTACTCTCATGAATCTTTGCAAAGTGGAAGTAAAAGTGTTACTTCTAGAGAGCATGATATCCAGATTATAAGATACGATCGTCAATGCTTGACACTCGGCGTGCGACCGTATGGATATTATTATTCTGATATGATTTATTTACACGCTCATATGAAGGTAGTAGTCATTGTGTATTGACTCTTCCGATGATTGAAGTCACGGACATGTTGCTAGGCGCTATCCATGATTGTTAGAGGTATAGGGCATTTAGTAATTACGCCTTATGTCTACGGACAACATATTCGAAAGCCTATCGGGTCACACACATATGAACAACGAGTCGGATTAAAATGTGGTTATACTTAATAACCAAATAAGGAAAAGTTTATCTCAAGACTATAAAGGTTATAGTGGTAAATTAATATGGTGATATTTATTTATTATGAACAAATATAATACAAGATATTAATTATGTTGATTAATTAAATATATATATATATATATATATATATATATATATATATATATATATATATATATTAGATATATATATATGTAATACGTGAATTTGGCTAATAATGTGGCGCCAATCTCTTAAGTGCATAGGATACATTGGGATTGTGCAATTTAATTAATAAGATTACCATAATATTAATATCGGATATTAATTGATTTTGGAAAAATAGATTTATGGTAATAAGATAAAGATAGTCAATATTAGATTTTGACAATATCTTGGAAATATTTAATATGAGATATTAAATTAAATGAGATAAATCAATTTAAGGGATTTTCCTTATTTTACTAGTCAAGGTTTTCTTTCTCTCCACTCTACCCAAGACTTGTTCCCAAGGATTTTGGGAAGGCTTAGAGGCGCCAATAGGCCTATAAAAGCAAGGGTGTGCTAAGCTCTTTTCGTAAACCATAATTCCAAGAGATAATTATTCTTATGAAAAATATGAGAGTTTCTTAGAGAGAGATTATAGAGAGAAAGCGTCGACCTAGCGATCGAGTTTCTCTAGTAGCAATCCTTGGCGGGATTCCATCGAGGTGCTCGTGTGGATAAGCTGGTAGAGGCCGGATGCTTGGGCGGCTCGCGCACATGTACTCTCTTTGGGCCGGTCAAAGCGTCGATCTTTTAGATCAACCAAGGTAATAGTACAATCCCTCTCTTATATGTTTATTGTTTAAGCGGAGACAATCTGGATAGGAAATGAATTTTTAAATTCGCATGATTGCTACTCGATTGATTTCTAACTTGGTGGTATCGATGCGGTCTTCAAGCTTAAGCAATAAGCATCTTTTATTCGTGTAGTAAATTAGATTCAATAGATTAAATCATGTATGATATTGATTCGTAATTAGTGCACAGAAATAAAAAAGAAAGAAGTGATTGGGCGGTGGCGGCATCATATTTGATTTTGGAAAAGGCCTAAGGGCCTAGACCTTCTCCAAAAATATTTGATTTTTGGAGAAGGCCCAGGATGCGTTTAAATTTAGTTTGGACCAAACCAAAGGCATCTTTTTGATTAAGAATCAAAAGTAAAGAAACAAAAGAGACCCACTTGATTTTAATTTTATTTAATATATTTTTAAATCAGAAAACTAAAATTAAAAATCGATTTATTATTAATGGTTAATATTATTTCGATTAAAGCTATTAATTAATTAATTGATTGGATGCTATAAGACGCAAGTCCTTCAAATTTAATTTTATCTTTTTCATAAGATGTTGATTGTATGGATTAGATAGTAGATATAATTCGATTATATGGACCCGATTGATCATAGCTCGACCAAATAGGATAGATGTGAATAGTTTATTTTTACGTTGGATTTTATTGTTGTCTAGGCGTTATGAAGAACATGACCTAGTTTTATTTTTGCATTATCCCTTTCCGTTAGCTCACCCGTTAATGCGTGGGTGTAAAATTTAATAGTTAGATTTTATGTAATTATGCATTGAAGACAAAGACGAAGATCCAAAGAAGGAAAGAAAAAATGAAAAATCCATAGAGATGGTGCATGTCAAAGATCTATTGGTGGTTGCGGCTACCCTTAGTTGTGGCCCGCGGTTTCGTCTGTTTGTATTCGAAACCGCACCTAGGAAAAGTCCATGATCATACCGGTTATATTGTGCGCGGAATGTTGTGTATGTTTTACTTTATATGATATTGTAGTAATATGCACGTAGTAGATGAGACCGTAATTATATAAAATTAATTAAGTGAATTAATTTAAAATTACTCCCACGACAAAAATCGAGTTATAATATGTCTCCCAATATCATAGTGATGGTGAAGAGCCCTTGTTGGATCCAGTGACCGCCCACGTCGGGAGTTGACCTACCTCGGGTATATCATCATTATCAAGATATGATCGTTATGAGATCTCATGAATACTTGGGTTCGACTCGACTAAGAATCTTGCGGTGATTGGCCACGTCAAGACCGTCGATTTTAGAGACATGAGGTTGACTATCACATAGACGATGTGAAATGTCAAAGAGTTGACTAGTCAAGCCACTGGAAGTCGCGTTGGACGCGATTGGTAAGAAGTACATACCTGTCGAAATTGACCCGGTCGATCGGCCCACATCGGGGATCCAGTCAACTAGATATGATTCCAGCCACTAAAGAATTTTGGAAAATTCTTGAAAGTCAATTGGGAGTAGTTGACTAGGGAGAGAAAAATCATAATCTCAAAGTCCATCTTTGATTTTGCATGTATAATCAACAACACTCTTTTATCTTCATTCTATGTTGTAGTTTTAGCAAATTATATTTATATTTTAATTCTCGATTAGTATAAAACCAAATTATGGTTGTTACCTTTTGAAAGCGTTCTCAATTTGGTTAAGTGATTTTAATCCTTTAAAATAAGCAATGAAACAAGCAAATACGTTATAGTAGTTGAAGACAAGGAGGCTACATATTTGATAGAGTCCTCTAAGACTTTAATTATTGTGAAGCTCACACGTTGGATATAATGATATCAATAGGTCACTCCGTCATACGATGATGATTATTCAAACATTAGATGGATTGGATAAAGATGACCACGTCGAATTTTGGAAAGGTTGTTTTCAAAATTGTATGATTTAAATATCGACTTAATTCTTTAATCATTGCTTGAAAGTAAATTAAATAGTTCATGTTTTGATTATGATTCAAAAGGTTTAATAAACTATTTAACAAGCGTTGGATTTTCTTTATGAAAGAAAATTGAAGACACGATTCTTGTGATTTTCTTAAGTCTTATGAAGATCAATTTAAGAAGTATTTACAAGAGCTTAAAGGATTAAAATGCAAAGTTAGGGCGAGTGCTTGAGTAAGAGAACTTATCGAAGTATCTACCCTAAGCAAGTAAGTTGAGATAAATCTATCTAAGTTTAAGTCAACTCCGGATATATGATATCCTACGAGGTGATTAAATTAGAAAGATTAAATCTGATTTGGAAGGTGAAGCAAGCGTTGAAACACTTACCATATTCGAATCTAGTAAGCTGATAAAGGGAACTAAATAAATGTTATTATGTTTCGGTTCTTATGAAGAACATGACTTTCAGTTACTTGTTAGGATCTAGTAGACATATTCAATTGTAAGGAATAAATGTAATTCCGATAAGGTTGAACAGTCAATGAATCTAACATGCTAGATTATTGTCACTATATAGTCGATATGAGTGATGATATCTCAACAAAATAATTATATGGCTGTTATCCTTGATTGTGGTTGCTCTAGACATAGTCTTTATGAAGGAGAGTCGTGTGTCATTCTGATGACGTCTGAACCATATGATTATGAATCATGTGGGTTACATGTATCTTATCCAAAGAGGACTAAAATACCCTTTTATGAAAATGGTTACAAAATCTAGAAATTTGACTAGAGCCTAAACATATTGATGTTTGTTGGCTTATGACAATTTATACCATAAATAATTGTTTATCTCTCTCTTGGACTATTATAGAAATAATTGAATGTACTTATTGAAGTACGACGATTCTGAAAGCCCGAATAGTTCAAGCTAGTACGAATATGAGATAAATGAAACTTAGGAATTAATCTTCATTGGATTGAAGCAATTAATAGCAGGAGGGTGTTTCAGAAGTCGTCTGAAAAGGAATCGGATTCTCCCCTAAAAGGATATCATTTTGAGATTCGCGATCGGATTGCGGTTCTGAAATGTAAGTGACACTTTATACGATAAATTTGTGATCAAAACCATGCAAATAATCCCTTACCCGTTTTAGGATAGTGCCCTTAGTCAAAACACATACTTAACCGTGTTCCAAAGAATAAGGTTGAATAAATTCCATATTAGATATGGAAGGGGATAATGTCGAATATATCTTAACCGATGATTTGAAGTTGTCATAGGCAAAGTCGGAAAGGCTTGGAGCCTAAGTACGACATATGCAACTTTGTGGAATTTCTTGGCAAGTACGCTAGATATTGCCTACTTTCCCGCGGAACAAAATGTTTGTCTCCAAACATGCTATCTTCTAGAGGAGGTATTTCTTCTAAAAGAGATATGGGAGTAAGTAAGATCTCAAAATAGTTTGAAAGACACAAGGAGAGATTCAACCATAGAAACGTGAGTAGACGCCACATAGTAGTGAGGTGTTAAACACTGCTCAGTGTACACAAATGTTCTATAAGTCTGCAGCCTGATAAAGGTTTCTGATGTGTTCATCTTGAAGAATGAATATCTCACAACTTATGAAGGAATTTTTGAGAGGCAAGATTGAGAGATATGGCCAGGAGCCATAATATCTGAATTAGATTCCATCAGTGACAACCGGGTTGTGAACCTAGTATGTCTTACCTAAAGGGAATGTCCCTGAAAGGCTAACATGGATGGTAATATGATTACCATAAGGCTATAGTAATGGCTAAAGTGCACGGGGTGTAAACCTTGTAATTATCTTTATCTTTGCCACTAAGCCCAATTCTATTGAGACTATGCTTGTTATAACCCGTATCATGGCTATATGATAGTGTTGAAGGCGTTGGGCAAGCATTTCGATGTTCATAGACAATAACATGATATGCGAGCCCGAGAGATCCATTTATGGACTCAAACAAGTTTCTCTAGACAATTTCTTTGTTTGATAATCAAAGGAGTTTGATTTAGTCAAAAGAAGGGATATGCCAATGTAGTGGAAGTGTGTTGCGATTTTTGAGTAAGGTATTGGATATCTCTCTCAGAATTAACACCCCATGTCACAGTCAATCAATGTTTGGTAGTTCAAGGTCTTTACGAAAGAACATGGATTAGCAGTTCTTATTTTTTAGAAATAAGAATCTATAGTGATAGATTTAACTGCTGTTAGATTATAGTTTACCTATATAGATGTGATGCTAAAAGAGTTTAGCATAGATCGCGATAGGAGATACTGCTAGCCGGTGTTTTCAAGATCTATCTATGTTATGACGTTAGTTATAAAGATAAGGTACGTAAAAGATGATGCATATGGAAGGTTTCCTTTGCTAGTGCGATATGAACCATCATAAAAGTAATGCCATATGTTCATAGTCCATGAAGAGTCATGAGCAAGGATGAAAGTAAATCTGGTGAATGTTGAGAATATCATTAAACAAGTTAAGGAAAGTTTCCTAGTTTATCGAAACTTGGAATCGGATAAATATAGATATACAGGCGTGTATCCTGAGTCTTATGAAGGCGAGTGGGAGCCAGAGTTTGGGTTTTCAGTCACTTTGATTTGGTGATCTGATGAACTAGAAATGTTCTTAGCAAGAGATCATTGTGAATTTTACAACTGAGCCAAAACACAGTATTGCCTTGGAGGCACAGCAGAATCTGTACATGAATCTAGAAGGTTCATCCTTGAACCTTGTGTGGTTCTTCCACCTTTACTATATAGCTGACATAGTGGTGGATTCATTGCATGAAGCAAGAACCAAGGTCTCATCGGAGATTCATGTGTGTTGAGGCGGTTCCTTTTGACTTGGTCATTTGGAGCATGATGTGAAGATAGTTTGAGTCCCCACGGATAGTGATTCATTCACGGCTAGAAATTTGGTTGTGAGTATTGCATGAGATTCTTGTGTTTCAACTTGGTCTTGTGTGTGCGAGTGATTGGTTTTCTAAACCCAATCGGGTTGGACCAGATCCGACCGGGTCGGATCATTTCTACTATTTCTTTATGATTATACACATATATTAGAGAATGCGTATGTTAGGTCGACCGGCGACACGATAAGTGTCACATTATGTGACGGTTGTGCAATTATCTTTAGGACCGTAGTCTACATGGCATCACGGTATGGATTGTCATGCTTTGACACTATTGAGGTTTTCCCTAACCATGGGGCGATCATGCGGTAATGATTGGGTATGATACTAAAGCATGCGGAGTATACATGATAGGTAAATGCAGGAATCGCGTACCACTATGAATGAGGGGTGAATATCCAAAAGGGACTTCTTATAAGGAATATCTTACTCTCATGAATCTTTGCAAAGTAGAAGTAAATGTGTTACTTGAGAGAGCATGATATCAGATTATAAGATACGGTCGTCAATGCTTGACACTCGACGTACGACCGTATGGATATTATTACAGCGATATGATTCTATTTACACGCTAACCGAGCATATGAAAGGTAGTAGTCATTGCGTATTGACTCTTCCGATGATTGGGGGTCACGGACATGTTGCTAGACGATATCCGTGATCGTTAGAGGTAAAGGACATTTTCGTAATTGCGCCTTATGTCTATGGACAAAATATTCGGAAGCCTATCGAGTCACACACATATGGACATCGAGTCAGATTAAAATGTGGTTATAGTTGATAACCAAATAAGAAAAGTTTATCTCAAGACTATAAAGGTTATAGTGGTAAATTAATATAGTGGTATTTATTTATTATGAATAAATATAATACAAGATATTAATTATGTCGATTAATTTTATATATATATATATATATATATATATATATATATATATATATATATATATATATTAGATATATGTGGCCACATGAATTTGGCTAATAATGTGGCGCCAATCTCTTGGTGCATATGATACATTGGGATTGTGCAATTTAATTAATAAGATTACCATAATATTAATATTGGTTATTAATTGATTTTGGAAAAATAGATTTATGGTAATAAGATAAAGATAGTCAATATTAGATATTGACAATATCTTAGAAATATTTAATATGAGATATTAAATTAAATGGGATAAATCAATTTAAGGGATTTTCCTTATTTTACTAGTCAAAGGTTTTCTTTCTCTCCACTCTACCCAAGACTTGTTCCCCAAGGATTTTGGGAAGGCTTGGGGCGCCCCATAGGCCTATAAAAGCAAGGGGGTGCTAAGCTCTTTCGTACACCATAATTCCAAGAGCTAATTGTTCTTGTGAAAAATATGAGAGCTTCTTAGAGAGAGATTATAGAGAGAGAAAATGTCGACCTAACGATCGATTTTTTCTAGTAGCAATCCTTTGCGAGGATTCGGCTAGGTGCTCGTGTGGATAAGCTGGTAGAGGCCGGACGCTTGGACGGCTCGCGCATACATATACTCTCTAGCGGACGGTCAAAGCGTCGATCTTTTAGATCAACCAAGGTAATAGTACCATCCCTCTCTTATATGTTTATTGTTTAAATAGAGGCGATCTGGATCGGAAATCAATTTTTAAATTCATTTGCGCTTACTCGATTGATTTCCTAACAGTGCTCTAGTAACTATAGTGTGTGGATGTGGATCTTGAGTGGTAGTTGGAGATGCAGGGCCTTCTGGTTCTGAGTGGGACAAAGTTGGTGATCCAGGAGGTGTTAAGTGTCCCGGATATGGATGAGGTGTAGGTGGTGATGCTGGTGGTGTCAAATTTTCTGGTGTGGTTGTAGACATGGTGTTCTCTTGGGTTGGACTAGGCTCTGTGTGGTCCAGTGAGTATGAGGATGATTATGAGTGTGGTGTGTGTGGAGGTGATGGTGCGAGGCTCTTGTGAGTGCAGGAGTGTGATTGATGGTGCGAGGGTGTCTTTGTGTAAATGCCTGTAGTTTGAGTGTTGTGATGTGTTGAGTCCAGATCAGTGAGATGATCGGTGTGTGATTTAGGTATATTGTTGTGTGTAGTAGGTGCAGTGTTGGCTTGGTCATTTTTGGGTGGTAGCCAAGATTCAAAAACATCCATTATATAGGAGTGTCTGATGGGTGAGTCTTTGAGGTGTTATTTGTAAGGCATTAGGTTTTCATTAAAGGTTACATGCCTAGAGATGATAGTCTTCCTGGTTTGAGGGTGATAACACTTGTAACCTTTAGTTGGTTGCTGTAACCTATAAACGCACATGGTAAGGGTCAAATTTGTTGGTATTAGTGTCCCAGGTATAAGAATAGCATCTAGATCCAAACACCTATAACGATGTGTAGTCTGGCTTGGTATTGTGCACTGTTTGGTAAGGGGTGTCAAAGTGTAAGGTAGAGGTTGGCAGTCTATTCATTATATAGACTGTTGTTGCAAAGGCTTCAGGCCACAGATAAAGAGGAGTTATGCTGTGGAAGAGCATGGTTAACCCAAGCTCCCTGATGATTTTGTGTCTCCTTTTCACTGCCCCTGTTTGTTCAGGTGTGTGAGGGCATGAAATGTAGTGCAACATTCCTTTATTGAGGAAGTGTTCTTTTAAGGGAGTGTTGACGAATTCTCCACCTGCATCACAGTGAAAGATTTTTATCTGTTTGTTAAATTGACACTGGACATACTTTTCAAAGGCCACATAAGTGTAAAGAAATCTGACTTGTGTTTAAGTGGGACTAGCCATGTGTACTTAGAAAAATCATCAACAAAGCATGCATAGTATAAAACTTTCCCAAAGAAGCAACTGGGGCATGCCCCCATAAATCACAGTGTATTAAATCAAAGATATCTTTGCTTTTGTGTTCAGAATCATAAAAAGGAAGTTTATTTAATTTTCCTAACTGGCAACTTTCACTGATATGATCTGTTTTTATTTTCCCGAACACCTGTGTTAGGCCTTTATTCTTTAATCTTTGAACTGTTGAAATCTGATAATGTCATAATCTTTGATGCCAGGTCTCCACAGTTCCAGCTTTGAATATGTTAAAGTAGAGAGTTGTTGCTGTTAGGTGTGATGCCCGAAAGACATTTTTTGTAATTGTTTTATTTAATAAATGAATTGACGTTATTATTCATATTTATTATTCTCATAATCACCGATGTGACAATAGTATTTACACTACAGAAAACCCTAAGTATATCGTTTATGTAATCACTTAACTCAGTGTATGGTATATACACGGGAGGATTGAGTTAGTGAAGATGTACTTAAAATACAATTAGCCCGTAGTGAAGTTAATCGAGAGTATCGGGTCTCTCCTTTAACGTGCTATTAATGCGCCCAGAACACAGTTGGTGTGATTGTCTTATCCGGACTTTCGGTTAAGAGAACCTAATGGGGCATTTATATATGATAGATATATCGTATGAAATTTGGACCGATTTGATTAGAGTTCACGATATAATTCCGTAATCGAGAAGTCTTATCGAATCAATGGATGATCATATTTATGGATATATCTTAATCCGAGGTGATCACATCAAGCCGCTTGAATCGAGTATGAAGTTTGACTTGACGGTTAAGGATTACACCGAGTCCGTGGTCCGAATTACCCCATCTTGGCATTGTCTTTGGATTGAGTGAGTAGTACGTGTTATCACAGATACGGAATCCATTCCTTCCATTTATGGAAGTAGATGAAACGATTCCTTATTTGTTGATCCTAGAAAGCGATCGATCCATGGAGTTCATATCACACCGATTGATCACCAAAGTGAGTTGTATGAATTAATTGATCACTAGGGGTTAATGGTAAATAAGGATAAGAGGTTCTAAAAAGGGTTAACGGTAACTTCTCGATTTAGAATGAGCATCATGGAGGATTAATCCATATGTAATGATTATATCAATGGACGCTTATTATTATTCTCGTGAGAGATAAATATAATCTCATAATCGGAGGAGTGCGATCCACGGGATTATGGTGGCATATTCTGTGATTGATTTATTGAATATAATTATTCTATAATTATTTATTTGATTTATCGGAGTCATGATTATTAGTCATGGTCCCCGACGACGTGCCTCCTAATATAGCATAGCTATTCTCGGACGTCGAATCCTAATAATATTAATTTAGTTCTTGTTGGACTTTATTAAAGCGATATGTGAATTAATTGTTTAGTGGACTATTAAATTAGTTGGGCTAAATAATTAAATATGTGGAAAAGACATTTTCCATAATCTTGCCCAAATTATTGTGTAGTAAGCAAAATTAATATGACTAGGTCAATATTTGAAAGTGGCGCCCCATATGTCTAATTTTGGCAAGGAATTAGTTTTCTTGTGTATTAAAAGATGTATGCATAAAATATTTATTGGATAAATATTTATGGTAAATAATAAAGATAAAAATATTCTTGATTTGTTCTAGAATATTTTGAGATTATCTTTTATTTGATAGGATTATTATAATTGATTTTGTATTAATTATAAAATCCTTGAGAGACAAGGATTACTCTCACTATATAAAGAGAGTTCTCCCAAGTCTAAACACACATAAATTTCGACTTCACCTCTTAGAGAGAGAAGGAAAATTTCGCCAAGGAGTCAAGGGAAAATCTTGGAGATTTTCGGGTAGAAAGATATCGGAAGGGTTCGAGTCGAGAATTTCCTTCCACCGGGAGTTGCTTGGATCACACGTCACGGAAGATCGTGGTGCTCTTCACGCTTTCCTTCGTTCATCCTATTGCGGTTCTTCAACTTGGATTTTGAGATCCAAGAGGTATCATCTACAACCCCTTGTAGATATAGATCTAGTTATTTTATTACGTGTAGTTTATAGATCTAGATCCATAAATCGTTTCATTTGCGGATGGTATTACTAATGATGGTATCGATCCGCCATGGTGATCTATATTTATACGTATAAAATATTAGATCTAGGAGTGGTAAAACATGTAGATTTTTGTCCCAATTTTTAAATGGGGCGCATGCATGATTATTTTTTATGCTTATGAATGTCGTGGTTGAAGAGATGGATTGGGGTTGGCACTGTTTACCCGTTAGATCTATTGTAAACTCATATAAACGATGAAAATTCGTCCATATGAGTATAGGAAATTATGTAATTTTTTTTTATTGCAATTTTAATTTCCAGAAAATAGATCTGTTTAGTAGCTGTTTAGTTATTTCGTGTTTCCCGTTGATCGAACCGTTGAAACGAAGATCCCTCCGGTCAGAATCAAGATTAGAAGATGATGATCAACTCCACAAATTTTGGCGTCGATCAGAGTCCGTTTCGATATCCGTTTGATGCTGCGAAGAGGCTGCTGTAACAGAAAAACGCAGGATTCACAGAAACACTATCTGTGACTTCCTCGATTTTCTGGGAGAGTTTGGACCGTTGAAAATCAAATCCGACCGTTCAGATTGCTCAACTTGGAGTTTTGGACGTACCATAAAAATTTTAGGTCGATCGGGATTCATCTCGATTCCCGATCTGCCTCAGGAAGTCCTTGATGCAGTGCAGTCAAAGTCAGATTCAGCAGCTAGTTTGGCGGTTTACTGGAGAAAATTGGTAAGTCAAAGCACCGATCCAACCGTCCATATTGAAGTTCAAGGAGTGAAGATAAGATCTGGAAGGTTTCGTCCCGATCCGAGTTCGTTTAGTATGCCGATCGTCAAAGAGTTCGAACAGCTGCAGATTTAGTTAGAAAGTAGTAAACCCTAGTTAGGGTTTTGGTTTTATTTTCTAATAGATTAGATACGAAGTGCCAACGATCCATCTCGGTGTTTAAATTTTCCGCAATTTATTTTTATGTGTTTGATCATAAAATAGATATAAAATCGGAATTGCCATGACATGCATCATATCATAAATCCACTCCATGCATACATGTAGAATTTTAATTTTGGTAATTAAAATAGGCATGTATACAAACTCGTGTAATTAGTTGAAATTTAATTAATACGTGGTAATTAATTAATTTAGTAACTAATTAAAGATCCGAGGACGGGTTATGAAATCGTTAGCTTTCGGTGTGTGTTCTCGGTGAACCGCCTTAAAGTGAAAACGAGATCACGTTTTCAATTCGTAGTGTCTACGAGATTGAATGATGGTAAAAGAACAATAAATCTTGGATAAAAGCGGTTCGCCTTTAGGTTGGGTGGTCAATCGAGCCGCTCAAAGCGACTTAACCCTCCTAGTGTGATGTATGCACGGGGTCCGGCAAGACTAAGCCAAACCGAGAGCGGAGGGTGATTCCTTCTAATCTCAATAGGGCTCTCTTGACCCGATTTCGTCCGCCCGATCACATATGTTCCAACGAATAGGACGGGTAGGCTTGCCTCACGTTACCGACACCATTCGAATCCTTGATTTGATGTGCTTTTATGTTAACATCAAAAGACGTGGTTAGTTAACCTACCACCACTTCCAAAATATTGAGTGGGAGCGGGGAGGCGACAGACCAACCCCCACGGCCTCTACTATAGATACAAGTAAGTGAGAGAAGGGTGACGCCGAGGCGCTTTGATTTCGTCCCCAAGGATGGTGTTCGCCTATCAACATTCATGGCTTGGTCTCCGAAAGGATAGGATTTACGGGTACTCGTCGGGTCACCGACCTATCCTAAGACGGTATACTCGGGCGTACTCTAAGAGATCCGATATAGTAGGTCACACTCATCATGGGTATTTTTTGATAATATCTAGGCTAAAAGGAAGGTAGTCAATGAATAAAGGGATGTTCGATTCTCGTGGGATGTTCGATTCTCACAAAGTTATTCATTGATGAGATTGTCTCGATTTAACCGTCATCTCTTTGACCTACCCTAAGCGGCTTTCGAGATGCGAGGTTAAAACCTTGGAATGGTAGAGTAGACTTAATTTTTAGTTTACAATTCCTAAAATTAATATAGTAGTGTTAAACTTGAATTAATTTATGTCATTTTATTTCTGACATTATCCCTTACTAAATTGCTTAAAAATTTATAATTGACTAGTATTGACTTCGTTAAAAAGTGGAAAGTAACTAGCACGTTGAACTAGTTAATCGATAATGCAATTATTTTTCGAAAGAGATATTTTCTCTTAAGCCTTTTAAAACCAGAGTGACATATAGGTATGTCACTTTAGTGTCATTCGTGTCAAACGGAAGACAAACTTAGTTTGACCAAAGGTGATCTCGGACTTTGAAATTCTTCTAGTGAATTTTGAGTATGTAGTAATTACACGAGTAATTTTCTAATTGAAAAATTGGAAAATCATGAAGTGTTACTAGTTGGACGATATTTGGAATCGATGAACTAGTGGGAGCTTTATGATTTGTTGTTTTCTAGAACATTAGAAAAGTGTAATCGACTACACACGTAATCGTTCTAATTGAAAACCGGAAAGTCATGAAATGTTGCTAGTTAGACGATATTTGGAATCGATGAACTAGTGGGAGTTTCTATGATTTGTTGTTTTTTTCGAAACAATAGAACTATGTACGAAAGATTTTCTAATCGAAAAATCGGAAATTCATAAAAATAAAGCATTGCTCGTTAGACGGTATTTGGAACCGATAAACTAGTGGGAGCTTTAATGTTATGATTTGTTATTTTTCTAGTATATTAGAAAATCCGAGAAGTCCCGACAAGTAACACTCGAAATAGACATCCCACGGTTCAAGAGTAGTGTCTACACACACGAATCGCTAGTTCAAAATCTGTTTCCATTTACGGAAAGTCAAGAATGGGAGAGTATGTCTAAGAGTGTTAGTCATCTAAAAGCGAGTTGATTTTAAGGCTAAACCAAAAATTAATAAGCGAAAATCATAGGATAAGGATAGTGATTTGGATCACCAACCTATGAATCCTTGGCGATTTTCTTGAGTGAGTTCTTTGGAAGAACAAGGCAAAGCAGTGCATTTAACGATTAAAAGAGTAAACAACGGGCGATTAATTTTAGCTAGAATAGTGGGAGTGATATGAGGAAATGAATCTCGGATTCAATCCTTGGATATCGCAGAAGATTTATTTTTCTCATTTAAGATTCGTTGAACGAATGGATTTACCTTCTATTCGATAATTTGTTTGTCGTATAGAAAGTGAATATACCATTTGTAGTCTGAATCCTAGACTCGACTTTTGTTTGATAAAGTCAAAACCACTTACAATCTTTGAAATATGTATATAAAACACATCTTAAAGAACCATTAAAAGCAATTGGTTTCTATATTTAGATAAACGCTTCTTCATATTCCATAGTTAGTGCATAGTCCCTAAAAAGACAAGACTCAAGACTGGCTCAGTGGTGATTCCTTTCTCGATCTGGTTATATTGTCTCAAAGGTTCAATGACTAAAGTTTCCTTTCAATCGGGAAAGGATAATGGTTATAAAGAAGTAACATAGCTTATTTATGGCGACCTTCGGGTCCGATGAAAGATACAAGCTAGTAGGAGCTTCCAGTAGTGACTTCTTGTGTCGATAACTATTCAAACACTCCGGTAAGTTTATCCAAAATATTTTGAGGTTTCTCTGTTTTCAACAGAGATAGAGTATTCTATACTCGTAAATGGGCCATCACATAGTCCTAGGGATCGATGCTCGGCCTTGCCTCATAGTGAAATGTTTTCACTAAGTGAGAAACCGTTAAATTGCCTTATATAGTTTTTTTTTTTTTAGCCGTGCTACAATACAACGCTTAACTCAATAAAGATATTGAAGTAAAATAACGGTTTACATTGAAATGTAAGACCGAGAAGTCTACCTAGAATATGCTTTGGAATTTACGGATAAGGTGTGGATTCGGTTCACCCCATACGTAAATATAAGCATTTAGCACACGGTGCTTGAAGGTAGGTCCGAAATTTCGCGAACACGTTCGGGTCGGTGACCAATCGTTCTATATCTTGTAGCATTGAGAAAAAGGTTTGTTATAAGATTCTTGAAATCGAGGAAGGACAGTTATCTTATTGCGTCCTTTACGATAGAGTCTATGAACATTAAAACCTTAAACCTTGCAGTACGTTTACTCAAGGTAGTTACTAACTGATTAAAATCAGACCACATCCAACATCGGTTGTTGGTGATAACACTAAATACTACTAAACTAGATCAGATTTTCGATCCACCCAGAATGTAGTGGGAGTATGGTTTACCAATTACCCATTACGGGTTACGTGGACTTTGTAGTCGAGGATCGATTGATGACCTATGGCTCTTTTTGCGAGTATAGGATTACGATAATAGAGGTTGGTTTAATAGCCATAACCCCGTGAATGGAGTTCGGTACTCCAATTGCTGTTCATGCTCTTGTAGAACCACCGAGCGCCTCAGGCCCAGTGGGAGTAATTGGATCTACACGGAAAAGAGTAGAATGAGTTCGGTATTGCATGATTTCGTTCAAAAGCAGAAAATAGGGGTGATTCCACGAGACTTTCTTGCCAAACAAACGGAGTCTGGATTCATTCAAAAATGAAGGGTATTGACTTATGAACTTATGATGGGATGATTTATCAAGGCTTATGTCTTTTGTGGATAAAAAGCAAACCTCTCGGTCATTGGAAGTCATATATTTCTACAATATGTGGATTTGACCAGAATATTGATAAGTCTTTTGTAGACTGGATATCAATTTTAGTACAGTAGTGAATATATATATTAGTGTTTGTGAAGGATAACACTGCACCAGTTGGAATCAACATGGGTGTGTTATCTGAAGTCAGAATCTGACAATGCCACAATTCTCTGCAATAGAGATTTGGACAACATTCTTAAGAGTTTGACTCGGTCGAATTCATTAGAATCAGTCACTGGTTTCCCATCCATCTTATTGGTTAAGATGATGCATCTGTGTATGCAACATTCAACGAGGAAGTTCTACCCTATGCCTCGGGAATGACTCTAAATCTTCGGATCAAGAGAAATGGGATAGATTCTCTTTCTAGTAAGAGATGGTCAGGTTATTGAACGTCAACTTTGATCGAATCTTAGATTCGGCGGTTAACAAAGCAAGTTTAGTATGTCCTTTAGTATCTTGAAGAGAACGAGGAACAATATGCGGACATATTCATGTGTGAACTTGGATATGTGTGATACATAATCGATTTTGACTTTAAGTCGATTGAGGATGATCGTTAAGTCGATCTCGGGCTCGATGTTTACTCGCACCACATGATTTGATGGACCGGTAACGTTTCGATTCTACGGATCGTCTCGAGCCGACAACCTGACTAATCATTAAGACCCATGACATTTAGATGTAGGTACTCACCGAGTCACTGACCTATCCTACGACGGCATACTCGGAGTGTACTTTGGAATCAAATGGTTATGATATGCTTAATGGGTACTAGAATACGGGATGAGTCTCCATTGCTTTAGAGCAAGTGGGAGATGTAGTTTGTTGTAGTTTAAATAATAGGGTGTGCTCTAAAACAATTAATCACATGCTTTTTCGTGCAAGTGGGAGATTGTTAGGTGTGATGCCGAAAGACATTTTTTGTAATTGTTTTATTTAATAAATGAATTGACGTTATTATTCATATTTATTATTCTCATAATCACCGATGTGACAATAGTATTTACACTACAGAAAACCCTAAGTATATCGTTTATGTGATCACTTAACTCGGTGTATGGTATATACACGGGAGGATTGAGTTAGTGAAGATGTACTTAAAATACAATTAGCCCGTAGTGAAGTTAATCGAGAGTATCGGGTCTCTCCTTTAACGTGCTATTAATGCGCCTGAACACGATTGGTGTGATTGTCTTATCCGGACTTTCGGTTAATAGAACCTAATGGGGCATTTATATATGATAGATATATCGTATAGAAATTTGGACCGATTTGATTAGAGTTCACGATATAATTCCGTAATCGAGAAGTCTTATCGAATCAATGGATGATCATATTTATGGATATATCTTAATCTGAGGTGATCACGACCAACCGCTTGAATCAAGTATGAAGTTTGACTTGACGGTTAAGGATTACACCGAAGTCCTGCGTGGTCCGAATTACCCCATCTTGGCATTATCTTTGGATTGAGTGAGTAGTCCGTGTTATCACAGATACGGAATCCATTCCTTCCATTTATGGAAGTAGATAAACGATTCCTTATTTGTTGATCCTAGAAATCGATCGATCCATGGAGTTCATATCACATCGATTGATCACCGGTGAGTTGTATGAATTAATTGATCACTAGGGGTTAATGGTAAATAAGGATAAGAGGTTCTAAAAAGGGTTAACGGTAACTTCCCGATTTAGAATGAACAGTCTATGGAGGATTAATCCATATGTAATGATTATATCAATGGACGCTTATTATTATTCTCGTGAGGAGATAAATATAATCTCATAATCGGAGGAGTGCAGTCACGGGATTATGGTGGCATATTCCTGTGATTGATTTATTGAATATAATTATTCTATAATTATTTATTTGATTTATCGGAGCCGCTGATTATTAGTCCATGGTCCCCGACGTGCCTCCAATATAGCATAGCTATTCTCGGACGTCGAATCCTAATAATATTAATTTAGTTCTTGTTGGACTTTATTAAAACGATATGTGAATTAATTGTTTAGTGGACTATTAAATTAGTTGGGCTAAATAATTAAATATGTGGAAAAGACATTTTCCATAATCTTGGCCCAAATTATTGTGTAGTGGCAAAATTAATATTGACTAGGTCAATATTTGAAAGTGGCGCCCATTTGTCTAATTTTGGCAAGGAATTAGTTTTCTTGTGTATTTAAAAAGACATGTGCATAAAATATTTATTGGATAAATATTTATGGTAAATAATAAAGATAAAAATATTCTTGATTTGTTCTAGAATATTTTGAGATTATCTTTTATTTGATAGGATTATTATAATTGATTTTGTATTAATTATAAAATCCTTGGAGGACAAGGATTACTCTCCTATATAAAGAGAGTTCTCCCAAGTCTAAACACACATAAATTTCGACTTCACCTCTTAGAGAGGAGAAGGAAAATTTCGGCCAAGGGGAGTCAATGGGAAAATCTTGGAGATTTTTCCGGATAGCATATCGGAAGGGTTCGAGTCGAGAATTTCCTTCCACGGGAGTTGCTTGGATCACACGACGGACGGAAGATCGTGGTGCTCTTCACGCTTTCCTTCGTTCATCCTATTGCGGTTCTTCAACTTGGATTTCGAGATCCAAGAGGTATCATCTACAACCCCCTTGTAGATATAGATCTAGTTATTTTATTACGTGTAGTTTATAGATCTAGATCCATAAATCGTTTCATTGCGGATGGTATTACTAACGATTCTTTGACTTTGGACCAGTATACAAGTCACTGTCCTTTTCCTCGTCATCGGGTGATTCATGTTTCCTTTTCCTTCACATTGAAACCACTATTAGTGAATCCCACAGCTCACATGGTGTTGATCTATGAGTCATCCTCATCGAAAGTAGATTTCTTTTCAAATCTGGTACTAACAAAATATCATTGAGTGAAACTGTTTTATTGGATTTTTTTAGGCTCACCTTCCCTAGGCCATGTATAGGGAGGTGTGTCCCATCTCCAATAATCATAGATTCAGCTCATGTATATGGTTCAACATTAGATAAAGTACCTGAGTTATGGGCCATGTGGTTTGAAGCCCCTTGTGTCCATGGTCCATTCAGTGTCTGCTACCGAGTTATCCAATGTGAGAGTAGAAAGAGCCTGAGGGAGAGAGTTCACTCCTTGATCAGTCTTTATAGGCACCCACCAGCAGATCTTGGCAATTTGCCCTGGAACACCACAGTATTGACAAGTTTCATTTTTGTATAGTTCCCTATCTGCATTTGTCATTTTTCTCTGACCTTCAGGTGGTGGTCTTTTGTTCTGATTTCTGGAATCAGATTTGTTTTTTGGGCAGGAAATCCTCTGCCATATGAGTCAACTTTGGAGTTGTGGTCATTGTTGTTTCTCATGTTTCCTTGGTTTTGTTGAGTTTGTCCATAGAAAGCCATTTGTTGCATATGTGCCTGACTTTCAGTGTCACTGTTTATGTTGAACCAGGTCCTCTTTTGATCAAAATTCTGGATCTAGGACACAAGCTCTTGATAAGTGGGCCTTGGAGGCTTCAACATGGTTGTTGTAAAGGTCTCATATTTGGGACCCGGACTAGTGAGGAGGTAGTACACTTTGTCTGTGTCTGTAATTGGCTTCCCTATAGCAGCCAGATTGCCACACAATCCTTAAAAGGTTTTGATATGTTCACTTATGGACACACCATCTTGTTTCCTTAGGTAGGTGACTTGTTGCTTTAGGGTGAATTCCCTTCCTTAGGAATCTTGTGCATATTCTGCCTTTAAGGCATCCCAGACTGCCTTTGCTGTGTCCAGACCAATCACCAGACTGAGGGATTCCTCAGACAATGAGCCAATAATCCATCCACGCAGCAATTTGGCAGCTTTTCTCCATTTGATATATTCCGGTGAGAGTGTTTGTGTCCCTGTTGTTGATGTTGCTTCAGCTGTACTTCCAGTTGTGGTGCTTTGTGTGTCTGTAGGATTGTATTTTGTTGGTGCTGGTGTTTCATCAGTGACGTGGCCCACCAGATCTTGGCTTTCTGCTAAGGCAATATCTTGCTCACGCCATAAGGGGTAATTTTGTGAAGTAAGCTTCGGGGAGATGAAGCTTCCAACGTTTAATGAGAGTGTTGACATGGCGTTGTAGCGTCCTCCTCTGTTACCAAGATGAAAATCGAAAAAAGAAGGTAAGAATGAACTGAAAAAATTGAGTTCATTAACTTCAATTTCAGATACAGATATTGTGTACATTGTTGTATTTAAAGGCACATGAATAGAGCCTTACACTAATTGTATCAGCTCTGGACTCTTTTGAATAAAAAGATAAACGCAAGTTAAATGCCTACTAAACTAATTATCACTTATCTGTTTTGTTTTTTACTTTATTTATCATTTATTCAAATAATAGTGCATTGGATAAACACTTCGAGTAGATCACCAAATAGACTTTGAACAAGATAAACCCTAATTCAAACACTCCACCACTCCTTATCACTCCTAACCACCTTATCTCTCCAGCACATCACTGAATGTCGGAATTGTTGTTGTCAGAATTTGCAGCAGCAGAATGTTCACGTTCTTTATTCTCAATAGTATATACTCTTTCTAGGGGAAGATGTGGTGAGGGCTTAATTTTTGTCTCATAGAACAAGTTGAATTATGTTCTAAGCTCTTTAACAAGTTGAAGTAATGAAGAAATAGGACATTTGATTTAATATTATAGAAAAATGAGAGAAAAATTATTAAAATATACGGTTGATAAATAATAACAATTTGTTTCTCGAGTTAACTGTTTTAAATCAATCAAAACCATAAGCATAAGTTGTTTTATGATCTATTCGACTCAATTAACGTTATCTCGAATTTTGTGATGCTAAAGGTACCCCTTGTAGGGTAGACCTGTTGTTCTTGTACTCAGGGGTGGGGATTCATCCCATGTGGATTTTGTTTTTGGTTTGTGAAGATATACATCCGATATTAAGTTTTGATAAAGATAAAATAATCGGATGAATGAGTTCACCCCAATGAATTGTCTCTTAATGATTTTTTTATACAATGTCTGTTTGCAAAAAAATATTAAATCTTATCCGACAACTTTTTGGTGGTCAATGACCACGAAACTCAATTTTCATTTTAATGAACAAAAAGTTGACACATATCCTCGCAATCACTCTTGTTATACGTGTCTATTGAGTTTTTTTGGTCCTCCCTACTGAGTAACTTTCCTAGATACGTCACTTGATTACTTGTATCTATAATCATGAGTATGATATACGATTTGATGAAAGCAATTTATCTCGATAAATAATAATACAAGAAAATTACATTATGGCGGGTGTCTTAAATGACGAGATTCATTAGCAACAAATCAAAACTTAACACGTGAATAGTAACCTACTTTTTTATATGCTTATGGTGACTTACTTTGTTTATAATATATAAGCATGTTTCTGGTTTGTTTGGTATCACACGTAATGCTTGGGTCTGATATAAGTGTATCTTCTCATTAAAGATGCTATGTAATAAAATCTTCTATCGAGCAAACATGCAAAGTATTTCGATTCTCTCATAAAGCGTCATGTTAAAGAGTTTTGACCGGTCAAATAACTTTGCATAATATAAGAGTCGGACTCTGTACGAACCGGATTAATTGGATCAGTTGGTTACGGACACCGAAGGTTATAAGAAGAAATAGAAAAATATTTCAGTTAATGACATTTCATATCACTTCCCAATAATTTGGGGGAGTAAACACACAAAGTATATTAGTAATTAATTAATGACAGTTCATATTATTTCTAAAAGCATAGTCTCCTCACAACATGGAATATTCAAGATTGCTCCAGCTGAATTCTAAAAAAACGGTTAAACCCTAACCGAAAGGGCCCCACTTCCCTATCCCACGGAATGAGTGGAGATGTTAATCAGGTAACCTAATGGCTCAGAGTCAAGGGTTGTCATTATACCAAGATACTGAAAGAAGTTGTCCCTTTACGGGATTCGAACCTCCACACTCCAGCTCACGGTCCAGCTGTTATTACAACACCAAAACCCTTTACCACTAGGCTATGTCCTGGGGACAGCTCCAGCTGAATTCTAAACTTGTTTCTTAAAACTACCACTTTTCACATGGTATTAAAATCAAAATTTGTTTGACATTTAAATCTAAAATACTCCCTAACTTTGCATTATATTATTTTTTAATCAATTGTCAACATTAAGAGTGAAAATGTTGTGAATTGTCTATACAATTATTTTGGGAGATTGAATGATCAATCTCATGTTCAAATTATATGGTTGTAACCTGCTTTACGAGCTACATTACGATATACAAATTGGCACTTTTAAACCTGGATAACAATTAGTGTACGACGATGCTAGAAATTGTCAGTAATGAAATCGGATAACAATTCGGGTATCTAGACTCGTGAGGATAACACAACTACTTAACCGGGGGATTTTGCGATGGATTATAGCTGAGCAAATTTGGATTCACTACATACGTATCCAGATATTTTGCGATCAAACTATTAACGTAGTTTGGAGTGAATCCTTTTGTTATGATCCTATTTTCAAAGATGTATTGGAGCACATGATTGGGAACATGACTGAGATCATGGGGCATTCTGTAATTCGTGTTATAATGGAACGGGAATCATGGAGTCGTTATTATGGCGGTTACTTTCAATGAGCACCGTATGCTAAATGTCATGACTGTCCAACTCGGAAACCTGAGGTCGGCAAAGATGATCTATCCCGAGCTAAGAGTTCAAGACCGATATGAGCATGCACCATGTCTGCAGAACGAGCTGCGAGACATCACATATCGGACTAAGATCATCATTAATGAGGTTATATGGACTCTAAGGCCCCAAACTGGATTGCACTTCTTTGGCCCATTTAATAAAAGGATCAGAAATAATTTCACAAGGTGTCGCGCGTGATGTCGAGTCATATATTCTTTTATTTAGAAAAATGTCGAGTCATATTCATGTCATTGTATATTAATTCACACCTTCCATTCATACTTTCATAAATATTCTTATAATAATAGTACCAAAATAAATGATGATTCTATTAACACCCCTAAAATGCTTTAGACACCGCAATTACACATTTCTTTTTTACATGTAAATATGACGTTAACGGTTGCCGATAGAATCCGCCGTATAAATTTGTCTTGTCCAAAGACATAATTGCAGCACCAAATATTCCACTAGACTTGACCCTTAATGAGCCCACAGGTTGAAATTGGAGGAGAATTCGACGATGATTGCAGCCCCAATATTAAATCAGACTTGGCCTAAGTGAGCCCACAAGAGTAGAAATTGGAGCAGATTTTGACAAAGTGTCGGTAGATATCATGATTATTTTGACACAACAATTAACCTAATCAATTAATGATAGATATAAACTCGTTATGAACAATGATATGAAAGTATGTAACATCAATCGTTATGGCTAATGCCTGCTTAACTATTCATAAGACATAATTTTATATCGTTGATATCATTATTGAACGAGTATCAAATATCAATTGATACGAACATAACCGTAATCCATTTTATTATGAAAATAAAATTTTGAATATTCATATCATCTGTCCAAGGACCCCCCAAAAATTTTTTTAAATAAATAAATAAACACAAGATTTAGAAGATAAACCACTTGAAACCTTAAAGATAATAATGTTTGTATCTTCATCATATCTTATGCCTTCTAAGATGCAGTTGCAGATCAATATATTATATTAAATTCTTTTGCTTTATTTTCTTGAATTATTTTTAACTAAAAATCAGCAACAACAGATGAATGTAGGGGAAAAAAATACTGAAAAAGAGATATTATTATTGCTATATTGCTATGGATTCACCAAATTACATGCAAAAAGAAACTTATAGATTTAACTATTCAGAAAAGAAAAAAAGAAAAAAGAATTTCAAGCCTTGAAGCACCAGGCATGGTGGTGGTTGTTGTGATGGTGGTGGTGGTGGTGCGGCTTTTCCCGATCAATCATACCTTCAACACGACGGAACTCCTCCACGTTGCACGGAATATTGATCACACCTTCATGATCGAATCCATACTCTTCCTCCGCCTCCTTCAGCAACTCCATAAACAGCGGATGATTCAAGTACGTCAACGGCACCAAAAACCTCTGTTGCTCCTCCTCTCCTAATCCGACCATAACCGCTACAAATCCTTTCGGCACTTGATGATGAATCTGAAGTTTCTGATACCGATTATGCTGAATCTGATTCCGGTGGTGATGATTCAGCATCTGCGACAACGCCGACAAGTTTAGATGAAAATTCAGATGCAGATGATTATTCTTATCTCCTCCGCCGTTGCCGCCGCGTGCCATCACCGACGAAGACAAATCAACAAAAAAAAAACACCGCTCGAGTGAATTAACAACAACTAGCTGTTTTTGAATCTGTTATAAGAAGAGAAAATAAGAAAAAGGCCAAGGATCTGAAGAGGAAATCGTGAGTTTGAACAGAGTAAAAGACGAATCGGATAAAGAAGTCGGAATATTGCTCATCATACAGAATTTTTGCAGAAAATTTTCATAAATTGTTGTATATATGAGCAATGAAATTGAATACGAATACGGATTGGAAAAGGATTTAGGTGTTTGGAGAAGAAGAGAGTGGAGGGAATTTATGTAGGAGACGCGCCAACTACTATTAATAATAATAATAATAATAATAATAATAAATAAATAAATAATTTTTCTAGAAAACAAAATAAAAAGGAGTGGGGAACTCGGGTCGGTTAAAATTTGGCAGATTGCTTGTATTTAGGGACTTATTTGGGGCCCCGAAATGGCTTTTAAAGAAAGTAAAAGGTTGTCCCTTTGCTAATAAATTTACCGCAATCTATGGTCCGCAATATCTGGCGCTTGATTAACTTCTTTTTTTTAAATTAAAGTATATTTTAAAATATATCAAACAAAATTCATATCTACTTTATTTTTATTTTTTTAGAAGCTTATCTACTTTATTTAAGTAATAGTTGTCTAAAATAGCTAATATATATATATATATATATATATATATATATATATATATATCTGAATCTATAATTACCTTGAAGAGAATTACCTTTTTTTTTAAATGAATAATTACCATTTTAAAATGTCCAGATTAAGTGATTGTTTATCTTATTCTGGATATATATGCATTCGCTATATATATATATATATATATATATATATATATATATATATATATATATATATATATATGATTTTGTGCTATTTTTCTAATCCATTTTATGTGTTATTGATGTTGTAATATGACAATCACTAACTTTTCGTTTTCCTTGAGGGGCAAGCATTTTTTTTTTTTTTGGGGCAATCAATTTTGTTTTTCAGGTGTAGGGGCAAAATTTTGAGACTTGCAATATTAATAACCTACAAATAATTATTTTTTACATAAACGACCAAGTAATTAATACTATTCCCTTCGTCCCATTTTATTTGTCATGTTTGACTTTTCACACAGATTAAGAAAAGTGTAGTTAACGCTTTAAATCATATTAAATGATCTAATATTTTTACACTTATATATGCCCTTTAAGTTGTTGTTGGAAAGATTTAATCGCTGCATTTTTTATTGTAAATATCAGAAAGAGAAAAAGAGGTATTTGAAGAAATTTAAGAATTAATGATAAAGTGACACTTATTTTAGACATGACAAAAAAAAACGCGACAAATAAAATGGGACGGAAGGAGTATATGTTTTGCAGTAAGTAATATAAATAAAGAAATAATAAGAGGGTACGAAGAGCAGTAATTGATCGTTTTTCAAATCCAAAAATACTAGGAAAAGATGTCACCTTTTTGTGGGTACGAAGGAAGTTGTATAAAAGTGTAAGCAAGTCCGAAAAAGTTTATGCTGGAAGAGTGATTTTAGAGGTATATCAAGTGGATCGGTGTTATTAATCCATGTCACACCTACACACTTCTACTATGTACGAGAGAATGTGTGAGAATTAATCACAACTCTACACTTGATATACCTCTAAAATCACTTTCTCACCATAATTTTTCTCAGCAATTCGAGCCGTTTATGAGTAACTTTACGTTCGTCTCATTAAATTATTGTTCATATATTATTAATTCGAACTCGAGTCGAATTTAAGTTTTTTTTTCTTCTAATGAATTTGAACTCAAGCATTTCAAAGTTCTACATTCCTCCCCTCGAGATACTCAAGCTCATATTATACTGAGTGTTCTCAAATTTTGTCTGAATCTGGTTGATCTTGAGTAATTTTTTCTGTGCACAAACTAACTCGAGTCTAGTTTGATCATCACTTACGTTGGTTGCTCAATTTGATAAATAATTGATTGATTCGACTCGAATCATTTACAATACCCCGTGTAATGTTTGTGTGCAAGAAGAAATTGTGTTAATGTGAACTTGTTATGGTTTTAATTAAAAGTGTCGGTCATCTTGCTGGCATATACATTACATCTATATATAAATTATAAAAGTCAATGTGAATTAATTAGTATTTTGCTTAACCACAAAGAAGAAGTGGAATAATTCTAGACATACCCAACAACATAGACAACAGGAAAACCACTCCTCAGTGCTACATTTGTAATATTTAAATGTATATTTCATCCTTTGACTTTGTCCAATTCTCAATTGATATTAAACAAACATGTGACAGAAGTAAAATATTTTTCATCAAAAGTGATGGTCCGTCTAGAGCTACCTAGAAGACTTGAGGGTAACCCTACCTGAATTTCTATTTTTTTTATTATAATTTTTATGAACTAATCCAAATACAATCAACTAGCTCACCATATATATATATATACGTACACATGTATACGTGTATATATACACACGTATATAAATGTATATTTTTTAATATGTATACGTGTATACATATCATAACGGAGAATATGCAATAAAAAAACTCATAAAAAGTCGCTTCTAAGTGTCTAACATCATAGAGTATGAGAATTAAGTCTCAAAACTCACGAGACTCGATAAACTCGATACAATACTCAAGTTAGCTTGAGTTCTTAAACTTTCTTTGAATATCAACTCGAGCTCAAGTTTGTAATCGAGAATATTTCAAATTGCTACTCTTTTAGAGTAATAATTAATTCGACTCAGCACGTTTACAGCTACCCGATATAAAGAAAGAAATTAACATGTAGATCGTATGAAAGCAAAGCAATCTATGCTTGTCGGTTTCTTTTCCCTTTCAATTGGAGAAAAAGATTATATAATAACTCTAATAAAACCACGACACATGTAATATGTGCAATAAATCATATCCTTGATTTTATATTATGTTTGACTCAGGGGCGGACTCACTTTTTTAGTAAAAAAGTGATTGACCCCACTCAAATTTCTCATTAAGTTACTAATATATCCCTCTTATAATATTAGACTGTGTATGTATATTATTGCAGACAATTCTTACTACAATTAATCACTTAGTTCAACTAATTAGAAGCTTTGTTATTTATCTTAAGGTCATGAGTATGAGACTTGACTGTTGAGTTTTTTTTCACCATTTTTTTTGAATTTGACCCCCACTGAAAAAAAATTCTGGGTCCGCTACTTGCTTGACTTGAGCTAATCTTAACCATATACCTACTCTTAATCCATTATTATTTTTTATATAAATCATTAAATTAAATATAAAACGAGTCGAGTATTTTCCAAATTGTAAATGTGTCGAGTTTGATCTTGCACTTTACAAACCGTTTGAGTTCGATTCGAGTTTTAAACCCAGATCATTCAATCGAGTCGATATCAAGTCTTGATGAGTCTCGACGTACTCGAATAAATGTTATAAAAATTCCTTTTAAAGTGTTCTTCAAATGGTCCATTATGGATGCACATATGCTTTGAGGGAATAAATCCTATGCATGGTGTCAAAACGCAATATGAATATCAAAAACCGATGCTATCGACACAACCAATTGTGTTATAACGAGTGATATAAAAAACACACTTTTGCATCATATATATATATATATATATATATATATATATATATATATATATATATACACACACACACACATCAGAATCAATAAGTACTATATCAAGACGAGTAATCAGGGGCGGCGCCACCTTGTGTGAATTGGGTCAACTGACCCCCAAAATTTTTTTTTAAAAAGTCAATGTATTTTTTATACTATTTAAAAAAATTATGTACTAATATCTACCTACTGACCCGCTAAAATTTTCCAATATCGACCATTGACCAATTTTTATACATATATTTTTCATATAATGCATTGGAAGCTTGTAATACGATGTGTCGTTCTCGATCTGTGACCCACATCACAACTTCTACAGCCGCCCCTACGAGTAATAATACACACTTAATTTGTCACAAAGAGTGACACAACCTAATCATCCACCATTGAATAGATTGTGTCTCCATTAATCATCATCTAGACTCATCCTAATCAATGGTGGATGATTAATCATGTTGTGTTACCCGTTGTGACGAATTTGTTGTGGCTCGTATCATTGCTCTATCGGGATAAGGGTGAAAATATGTATTGTGACACAACCGTTGTGTTTGTAGCATTTATTTTTCTAAAGAGGGCCAAAAAAAATGAAAACTAGAAATTTAAAATAAAAGCATAATATGAATGGGAGTTGGAACCTAGAATAATCAATTCATCAACTACAAATAAAAAAATATTAAATAATCTCTCACAATTTTACTCTATCTACTTTATTACCCTTTTAAACATTATTTTATTTATTATACTACCTTATTTTAAATTTCAAAAAATATATATTTTAACTTTCTAATCATTACTTCAATCATTTTTATCATATTTTATTATTCACAAGTATATAAAAAAAACCTCAACCCAAAACAAACAGAGACTAAGTGACTTTCCTGAGGTTTTGATTGATATCTTGCACAAACCCCAACTGCAAATGATAAGTCAGGTCTGCTGGATGTTAGGTACAACAGTCTACCTATCATTCTTCTATACAAAGTCTAATCAACATCTCTTCTTTCTTTGTCCTCATCCAATTTGACACCATTACCCATATGAGTTGTAATTTTGGAACTGTTTTCCATACCAAATTTCTTCAACAGTTCCTTGGTATATTTGGTTTGATGAATGAAGATTCCATCTTTCATTTGCTTCACTTGTAATCGTAGAAAATAGTTCATTTCACCCATCATACTAATCTGGAACTTGCTTTTCATGTGATTAGCAAACTTTTCACACATTAACTCATTTTCAGATCCAAAGATAATGTCATCCACATAGATTTGTACCAGTAGGGTGTTGTTTCCTTCACTGATTTTGAAAAGAGTCTTGTCAATGGTTCCTTTTGTGAATCCATTTTGCACCAAAAACTAAGATAGAGTCTCATACCAGGCTTTAGGTGCTTGTTTCGAACCATAAGGTGCCTTGTTCAGTCTGTACACTTTATTTTCTTGATCTTTAACTTCAAATCCAGATGGTTGTTGAACATACACCTCCTCTTCCAGAATGCCATTCAGAAATGCACTTTTGACATCCATCTAGTAAACCTTGAAGTTTTTGAATTCAACATATGCAAGGAATAATGTGATTGCTTCCAATCTTGCAACATGTGCATATGTTTCATCAAAGTATATTCCTTCTGCTTGTGAATAGCCTTTTGCAACTAGTCTAGTCTTATTTCTAACAATGGTACCAGATTCATCCAACTTGTTTATGTAAACCCATTTCGTACCAATGATATTTGCATGATCAGGCCTATAAACAAGTTCCCATACTTGGTTTCTTTCAAACTCATTCATTTTTTCTTGCATGGAAATTATCCAGACAGGATCAACAATTTCATCTTCATTAACTTTAGGTTCCAATTGAGAAGGAAAACATGTGAGCATTTCATCCAGTTGACTTCTTCTCTTTAGACCTTGTTGTACATCACTAATAACTTGTTCAACAGGGTGATCCTTCAATAAATGTAAATAATTATTTCCTTGATTCACTGGAGCTTGTTCTGCTGGGGGATCTACTGCTGGTTCAGCAGAGGGTTCAATAGGTCCAGCAGCAGGTTCATCAGTGGCATCAATAGGAGCTTCAGTAGATCCAATATCATAATTAGAACTGTCAGAAAGATTCAGTTGGCCTATTCTTCTTTCAATTTCCATAAGAACATGCGTGTCTTTCTTTTCTTGAACTGGTTATGGAACATTTTCAATAGTATCTCCAGTAAAGTTGGGTTCGTCAAGCACTACATGAATAGATTCTTCATGTTTTAGAGTTCTTTTTTTCATCACCCTAAATGCCTTGCGGACTGATGAATATCCAAAAAGATGCCTTCATCAGCTTTAGGTTGAAATGTTTTCAGCTGATCTTTCCCATTGTTGTGTATGAAACACTTTCTTCCAAAAGCATGAAAATATGAGATATTTGGTTTTCTGCCATTCCAAATCTCATAAAGAGTCTTATTAAGCTTCATGTTCATTAAAGATATGTTATGTGTGTAGCAAGCTGTATTGATTGCTTTAGCACAATACCTTTCTGGTAGCTTTGCTTCACTGATCATTATTTTGTTTGCTTCCTTCAAAGTCCTATTTCTGCCTTCAGCAACCCCATTCTGCTTAGGGGTTCCAATTGTAGCTAGTTGATGTAGCACCCCATTTTTCTCACAATATTCCATGATGACATTGTTTAGGAATTCAGTACCCTTATCTGATCTGATCTTCACAACTGAAACACTTTTGTCATTTAGTCATCTCTTAAACAGTGCAGGCAACTTCTGCAAAGTTTCACCTTTCTTGTTCATGAAGATTACCCAAGTGTATCTTGAATAACCATCCACAACTACCAAAGTATACTTCTTTCCACTGATACTTATAGGTGTAACATGACCTGAGAGATCCATGTGCAGTAGCTCCAAAAATCTGTTTGTGGACTGTTGAGTCTTGGTCTTGAAACTTGCTCTTATATGTTTCCCTTTTTGGAAAACATCATATATACTTTCTTCTTGTAGGTAACTTCAGGTAATTCAACTACTAACTTCTTCCTCACTAGCAGATTAATATCATCAAAATTCAGATGGTTAGTTTCTTGTGCCACAGCCAGCTGAGTTCTGATTTGGTATGTACAATGAGACATATGTCGGGTACAACAAATATCAAGTCCACAATGTACATATTCCCTTGTCATTTGCCATCCAACATAACTTGATGTGCCACCTCACTTAACACAATGCAAAAGTCCTTATCAAATATGACTATGTATCCAATATCACAGAACTGGCTTGTGCTTAGTAGATTGTACTGTAACCCTTCAACATAAGCAACATTCTTGATCTTGAGTCCATTTCTCACCAAAGTGCCATAACCTCTTGAGTATCCATGTTTTTGTTTTCCTCCAAAGTTGACTCTTAGTCCATCCTTGGCAATGTAATCCACCAAACAGTGTTTGCTTTTTGTCATATGTCTGGAACACCCACTGTCAAAGTACCAGACACCCTACAAAACAAATTAGTACTTTTTAGGTACCCAAACCTGATTGGGTCCATGGTGGTCAGTGGTAAGTGCTAGCCTTGGTATGTTTCCAAAATGTTTCCTCTGAAAGGAGTTTCACTTCGTTTCATGTATGTATGCCACAGTCCTATAGTATCTTTTGTTGGAATGTGATGCGTTCACATATGATTTCTGGCCTTTTGGTATATTTTGTTGTCCTGGGTGAGATATGTTGTTAGATATAGTAGGGTAACCATAAGTTTGGTGTCTGTTAGGAACAACCTTGTATTATGGTCTCTGTTGAATCCTCGGTTGAGGTCTCTGTTGAGTCCTCTATTGAGTCCACTGCTGAGGTCTAGCCTTAGCACTATGGTTAGACCTTGAAGTTCTAACAGCAGGTGAAAGAATATCCCAATCCTCATCAGCAGGGAACAATCTGCCTTTCCCTCCTGAGATAGTTATCCCTTGAACGATTAACACTCTTGGGTTTCACGTTATTGTTTTTGGGATATCTCTGGTACTTTCCTGATTTTGGATTAGCCTTCTATGGTCCAGCAAATGTTGCAGCATATCTGCCATCAGCATGTCTAAAGGGTGCAGCAGAGCTACCTTTGGATCTACCCTTGTTGTTAGGTGCGACTAACCTTTTAGCACTTTGACTTTGTTCCTTGATGCATTCTTAGTAGGTTTAACTGTCTCAGTAGCCTTCTGGGGTACAAATTTTTTTTCAGCTACAAACTTAGGACCATCCTGGTACTAGGTTCAGGAATCTTACTAGATCCATCCTTAGAAGGTTGTTGAATGTCAAATCCAAGGCCTATTCTATTGTCATATGGCTTCCCAGATTTGAATACCGTTGTGGAACTTGATTGTGATATAGATTCAACTGGTACTATTAATGCAGCATGCCTCTGTTGAATCCTAACAGAATCAGTTTCCTTGCCTTTGAGATTCCTAATTCAACATGCAATCATTGGAATTCTGTTTGGAGGGTTTCCCTTTCAGCCTTCTGATGACGGTTAAAATAGTCTATCCTACAGCATCAATATTCTATCCATTATGAGCTAAAAATTGTCGTTTCGACCTATAAATATGAACCATTTGAGTTGAATATCATATGTCGGGTTCGTGAGTCGAGAAATCTGCACTTAGCGTTTATTTCCCCTATTTCGATATTATTTCGTGTATTATTTGATGATTTTCAGGATACAGAATATTGGGCTGAGCATGATGGACGAATCTGGAGTGGACTGGATGAGAGGAATGGGCTTAGGGTATTCCAGAACATTCCAAGCTAAGTCGGTTGAAGAAAAAGGATAAAAATACCCCCGGTAACCCGGGAGGTGGTGCCGACTTACTGAGGATCCAGATCCTTCCGAAACTCATTTTCTTGGACTAGGGGTAGAACTAGATGTTTCTAAGTCGGTTTAGATAGCTATAAATAAGAGGCTTCGCCTCAGAACACAATGTACCCAAATTATTCAAGGCAAATTATGCAATAAAAGTTCTTTGTTCTTTATTTTATTTATTTTATGAGTTCTGGTCGGAGAAACGACGGAGTCGCCGCCTAGGGAGAGATCTGAGGGAGATCTACGCTCGCCTTTGAGGGTATGATTTTCTATCTTTTCCAAGATGTATATCTATCATTGTTCTATTCGACTAGTATGTTTTAATTGCCTATTTAGATTAATTATATAGTAGTTAGTTTATTTTACCCCATGTGTTATAGATCTGATTCGTTGGTGAAGAAATCATGAGATAGTAGTTGCGTTCTTCAGATCTGCGACGGTCTATATCGCTATATCTGAATACCTAGTAAATTACTAATTCATGATAATCGGCGCCACTACGTTGATCGATAGATTTAATTTACATGTTAGTAGCCTGATCAACTATTTGCATGTCATCGTAAACTAGCATGAAATATGAATAGTGAAGTGCTATGTTTGGACATTATCTTGAATGGACCCTAGGAACGTGCTGATCAATGTCAACAGCTGTCTAGGTGGGTTTGCGGTGGTGTTGGGGCGGCGGAACCGGGTGGGCGGTAGAGGACATGAGTTAGCGCTCAATATCAACATCTCTAGTTCTTTATGCGTATGGGCTATTACGGACTAATTAAGGATGGTAGCTTGCGTATAGATTGTCTACCATTGTCGGAGTAGACAGGGTTAGGAGTTGTACCCGTAGCTGAATAATGAATAAATTCATCAATGGGAGGACTGTTACATGATTGGGGGGGAATAACTAATTACTCATTATTTAACTAATACATTAGAAACTTGTTTTTGCTTCATGTGAACAAGCATAACCTTGTTAGTTTGAGGCACCAAATTTACTACTGTTATATTATAGTTGGCCGTAGACCATAATCGTGACAAGCTCAATCTTGATAATTAGACGTTCTTACGAGTCTCTGTGGGATCGACCTTGACTCGCCAGTACTCTACTACGATAGACCTAGTCCTATTGCTAGTAAGTGCTTTGCACGCGATCAAGATTTTTGGCGCCGTTGCCGGGGACTCGTGTCAAGAATAATTTTTATTTAAGATTGAGTTTTATGTATATATTTGAGTCTGTTTAATTGAGTTTGTTTTAGAGTCTGTTTATACTAGAGTCGTACAGAGTCAGTTCTAGTATAAAATAGCAGCCGGTTTACCGAGGCTCTACGGCGGTAAACCGAGGGTTCCAGTTTTGGCAGAATCGTTTCTGTCAGTTCAGAGTCGAGTCAATAGTCAGAGTCTGTATTTTTGAGTCTGCCAGGCGTGTGTAACAGCCGCCGAGGCAAGTCATTAACCTTTTTTATTTTCTTTTTGTGTCTTGTAGTACGCTACACGAAGTTCATCAGCCAAACATGAGAGATTTATACCTGAGATTGAAAAGTTTGCTAGACAAAAGAGAAAGGAAACTCGAGAGAGATCTGTTAGGCTGGAGGACGACGTGAGTACGCACGAAGGAGATCACAGCGAGAGGGAAGAAGAGATTCCACCTTTGGAAGAAACAGAAATCGACATGGCACAGAATGGACAGAATGGACATAATGAAGCAGGAATTATGGTACAAGCAGATATGAGAACTCTACCAGTATTGACCAAACTTGTACCTGCAGAAGGAAAAGTAGAGGCACAACCCGAAGCCATGGTATGTTGTGGGGTCCTAGAGGGGACTGGTCCTGTAGCAGGGATAGGAATGTAAGGGACCCAAGTGGGCAAGTCATAAGGGTCGGAAGAACAAGAGTCAAAATCACCAGATAGCTCCTCAAAATGAGGGGCACAAGCAATAGAAAAGGCACGCTGGCCACGAATTCCTACACGTTATTCATTCAACCCCTCACATAGTCTCTCAAACCCTAGCATCATATTGGTGTTTGATGCCACCAGCCCTTCATGAATGGCTGTCATCTCAGATTCAAAGAAGTCAAACCTAGCTCTCACTATAGGGTCCCAAATAGGAAGATGTGAGGGAACAGGAGGAGTTGGTTGACTCGAGGAAGAAACACCAAGAGAAGATGGATCCATGGTCAAAACAGGGGCAGCAAAAGATGGAGTGGACTGCTTAACATACTCAGGGATGCTAGGACCGATCAAGATATTGGAAGGGGGAAACATGGCATCACCAGGAAGACGCGTAACCTTAGCTCGAGTGCAAAGCTCATGAATTAGCCATGGCAGGGGCATATTACCGTCCTTACGGCGAGTGAGATTGAAGTCCACTGCCGTTTGGAAAATATGATACCCTGCATTTACAGGCACTCCGGTGAAAATGGCATAAGCTAGACAGGCTTCATGATAATTGAAAGTATTAATCTTATGTGAGGGTATGATATTATGGCTGATAAAGTGCTTTATCACCCTCACATCCTTGACTGCACCTCCGCACTTAAAACGTTTATCCACCCAGGTAGCAGCAGGGTAAAGATAAGCCTGAGCCTCTTGAACCTTAGCGTAAAGGTTAGCCGGTTGATCTAATTTCCAGACAGTGGCAAAGGTGGTCTCGGTTGGGATTTCAGGAATACCAAAGAATTCATTGATGACTTTGGCTGAAAATGGGACAGACTGGTACGAACAGTGACCGAACCCTCTGCCGCCTTGGAAGGATCAGCAGCAAGAGTAGCATAAAACTCAGCCACGATGGTGCCATTGACCACGGAAGTACGATTGGCTGCTAAGGCTTCCCATTTACGATCACTAATGATTTTTGCAATCCTAGGGCTGATAGACTTAAACTCTATGCCTCGCACAAAATTCAGAGAAAGCTGACTAAAGTAAGAATCATAAAGTCCCCGAGCCTTCTTACTAGCAGTTTTTTGGAAAGAGATGGTTGTTTCGGCTGTGGTAAGGGTTCAGGATTTCTCCGGGGGATTAGGGTCACTAGAATCCTGCGTTTTCCTCTTTTTGCTAGACTCTTCCTGACGATTGCTACTAGGACGGACTAAGGATTCAGACATGGCTAAAGGTGTTTCAACAATAATCCAACAACACAACAATACAAAAGTAAGCCCTTCCTCCGGTTTCAATCAACACAATGTAATGAAGAACCAAAAGAAATTAATTGAAATGGAGGAGTAAGCCATAATACCTTGTTTATTGTGAGAAGCACCACCGGAAAAAGATGAGGGGCCGCCGGAAAAGATGGAGGGGTGCCGGAAATGGGAAAGAACGCCCTCTAGTCAACACGGTCTCCTCTTCAATACGAAACCAAAGCAAGAATGGAATGGGAGTAGTGTTTGGTGGAGTTGGAGAAATGGAAAAATGGGTGTGGTGATGGTGGAAAAGTGATGGAAAATGGGAGAGAAAAGAGTTAAAATTCGATAGAAATGAAGTTATGGGGGAGAGAAGAGAAGAAGAACCGTTTTAATTCAAAACTGCTCGACATGACGTGCGCCATAAGTGAATGGCGTACGCCACTTCCCATCCTAGCCTTTAAATCCTACCGTCTTGGCGCACGCCAACCTAAAGGTGACGCACGCGACAAAAAGCGCCTAAACTCTCTAAATAGCTACAGTAAAATTGGCGCACGCCAGACGTATATGGTGTACGCCAAAAGAATTGTCCTGACTAACCAATGTCTAAAGCTACAAATATCCACCAAACTAGCAAAATAATGCAATGGTGTGAAAATTATCAATTAACGGGCTGCCTCCCGGTAGCGCTGTTGTTTAACGTCGTTTGCTCGACGAGATTATACTGTAGAGATGATGGAATTTATACAGATTATCAATGAGGGACACTACCAACAATTAATCACATAAGCATATAACAATTAAGCATACAACCAACCAAGCGATAATGCTTTATCAAGTAAAATGAAAGATAGTACCCGTGGTGTGCTAAATTTATAGTCTATAGCTAGACTATACAATCATTCAATCCATTGGAGGGTCTTCGAGGAACATCACCTCCTTCTCTTGAGGCATGCCCTCTTCTTCAACAGAATGTTTAACGTGATGACCATTTGCTATGAATGTCGTCTTGCCATCACTAAGCTCAACTGCACCGGATGCACATACTTTTGTAACAACAAATGGACCTGTCCACCTGGATCTAAGCTTTCCTGGAAACAATCTCAATCATGAATTGTACAAGAGGACTTTATCATTCACATGGAACTCTCGATTAAAGATCTTCCGGTCATGAAATGACTTAGTTCGTTCCTTGTAAATTTGGGCGTTCTCGTATGCATCAAGGCGAAACTCGTCAAGCTCGGTGAGTTGGAGTAACCTATGATCACCCACAAGCTTGGGGCCAAAGTTAAGGAACTTGATCGTCCAATAAGCTCGGTGCTCCAATTCAACGGGTAGATGACAAGACTTTCCAAAAACCAATCTATACGGTGAACATCCTATAGGTGTCTTAAAAGTAGTACGGTAAGCCCATAGCGCATCGTCAAGCCTCACCGACCAATTCTTACGGTTAGTGTCCACCGTTTTTTCAATGACCCTTTTCACCTCTCGGTTTGACACTTCAACCTGCCCACTTGTTTGTGGGTGGTACAGTGTGCCGACTTTGTGTTTCACACCATAGCATTCAAGAAGTTTAGTGAATGGTCGGTTGCAAAAGTGTGAGCCTCGGTCGCTAATGATAGCTCGGGGGTGCCAAACCTACTGAATATGTTCTTCTTCTAGAATTTCAACACTACCTTAGAATCATTAGTGGGATAGGCTTTTGCTTCAACCCATTTAAAAATGTAATCGACCATTGCTAAAATGAATTTGTTACCCAGTGAGTGAGGGAATGGGCCCATGAAGTCGATGCCCCAAAATATCTCACACTCCAAAATAGGTTGGAGGGGCATCTCATGCCTCTTAGACACATTTCCCCACTTTTGGCATGCAACACATGATCGTGCAAAACCATGTGCATCCTTATAAAGTGTAGGCCAATAAAATCCACATTGTAACACCTTGTATGCTGTTTTCCACCCTCCATGGTGGCCTCCGGTGTCTTGCCCATGACAAAAGGAGAGTATACTTGAGATTTCATCATCGGGAACACATCTTCTAATGATGCCATCCGAGCACCTCCTAAAAAGGTTCGGTTTCTCCTAATAATAAAATTTCAAATCGTGGAAGAATTTCTTCTTCTTTTGCCATGTCCAATTAGGTGGGACATACTCACATGAGAAGTAATTTACAATGTTGGCAAACCATGGTGAGCTCTTCTTTGATGTCGAACTGGCATGAATAAGTTGCATTGTTGGGAGAGCATCCACCATCATAAGTTGTTCATCCGGGAAATAGTCTTGAATTTCTCTTCGTTTCCCTTCTTTTTCAATGAATTCCAACCGACTTAAGTGATCTGCCACAACATTCTCACTACCATTTTTGTCCTTGATCTCAATGTCGAAATCTTGGAGTAGGAGAATCCATCTGAGAAGTCTCAGTTTAGCATCCTTCTTGTTCAATAAATACATCAAGGCTGTATGGTCGGTGTAGACAATGACCTTGGAACCAACGAGATAGGACCTAAACTTGTCGAGGGCGAAAACTATTGCTAGTAATTCATTTTCGGTTGTTGCATAGTTGACTTGAGCAGAGTTCAATGTATGAGAGGCGTAATAAATGGCCTTAAGTACCTTTCCATGACGTTGGCCAAGTACGGCCCCAACCGCTAAGTCGCTCGTATCACACATTAACTCAAAAGGTAAATTCCAATCCGGCACCACTAGAACGGGTGCACTAATCAGTTTCTTCTTCAAAGTTTCAAAGGCTTCCATGCACTTTTCATCAAAAACAAACGGTACTTCTTTCTCAAAGAGATGACTGAGAGGCTTTGCAATACGAGAAAAGTTAGCAATAAACCGCCTATAAAAACCGGCATGCCCAAGGAATCCTCTCAAAGTCTTCAGATTAACTGGAGGAGGCAACTTTTCAATCACTTCAATCTTTGCTTTGTCCACCTCAATACCCTTTGCAGAAATTCTGTGGCCCAAACAAATAGCATCTGAAACCATAAGGTGACACTTCTCCCAGTTGAGTACCAAGTTTGTATCCTCACATCGCTGTAACACACGCTCCAAATGAGAGAGACATTCCTCGAATGAGTCTCCAAAAACACTAAAATCATCCATGAAGATTTCCAGAAATTTCTCCACCATGTCAGAGAAGATAAACATCATACATCTCTGAAATGTAGATGGAGTGTTACATAATCCAAATGGCATTCTTTTGTTAACAAACGTTCCATATGGACAAGTGAAAGTCGTTTTCTCTCTGTCTCCTGCCGCAATGAATATTTGTAGATAGCCCGAATAACCATCAAGAAAGCAATAAAATATATGCCCATGCAACTGCTCCAACATTTGGAAAATATACGGAAGTGGATTATGATCTTTCTTGGTATGGTCATTGAGTCGTCGAAAATCAATACACTTGCGGTACCCTGTGACTTCCCTTGTTGGGATCCATTCATGCTTGTCATTCTCCTCAATGTGAATCCGCCCTTCTTAGGAACAACTTGAGTAGGACTCACCCACTCACTGTCAGATATCGGAAAAATAATATCCATCCCTAGTAACTCAATGACCTCTTTTTTTACAACCTCTTGCATATTAGGATTCAAACGACATTGTGGTTGAGCACATGGCTTTGCATCTTCATTCAGAATAATCTTGTGAACACAGATCTTAGGACTAATTCCTCGAATATCAGCTTCAGTCCATCCAAATGCTCTCTTATGTTTTCTAAGAATCCTCAATAGCAAGTCTTCATGCACATTGGTTAGTGACGAAGAAATAATAACATGAAGTAGGTTGTCATTCTCAATAAAAGCATATTTCAAGTTAAGGGGAAGAGTTTTAAATTCAAGGTTCCTTGGTGGCTCCTCCACCGAAGGTTTCAATAGTGGGCCATCATGTTCCAACTCTAGATACCGGTGCCATGGTTGCTTGTTGAATGTACGACCAGCATCCAAATAAGAAATCACTGCTTTCATTTCCTCATCATCACATTCGCTGTCAAAGATAGACAAGGCTAATCATTCTTCAAGCTTATCTTCATAGACCTGCAAGTTAGTATTTTCCACACAAACAAAAGATAATGTATCTACAAAAAGAACACGACTCTCGTGAAAATTGTATGGATGTTTCATGGCCTTGAAGATGTTAAATGTGACATCATCCTCATTAACTCTCAAAATTAATTATCCACGTTGAACGTCAATTAGAGTCCTTCATGTGGCTAGGAATGGGCGACCAAGAATAAGGGGTGTTGAATACCCTTCTTCCATATCCATAACCACAAAATCAACTGGGAAGTAAAACTTATCAACCTTCACTAGCACATCTTCTATGACTCCCTTGGGACTTTTTATTGACCTATTCGCTAGTTGGAGAGTCATCTCTGTGTTCTTCAACTTTCCTATTCCAAGTTTGATAAAGTCCTCATAAGACATAAGGTTTATGCTAGCGCCAAGGTCACAAAGCACCCTCTTAAACAAAAAGCCCCCAATTTCACATGGGATGATAAAGCTCCCGGGGTCTTTAAGCTTAGGTGGAAGCTTATGTTGTAACACGGTGGAGCACTCCTCATTGAGACGATATTCTCATACTCCTCTAGACGCTTTTTGTTAGTGAGAATGACTTTCAAAAACTTACCATAAGTAGGCATGCTAGTAAGTGCTTCTATGACAGGAATGTTAACATTTAGATGGCGGGGAGGATAAGGTAATGACTCAAGATCAATAATTCTTGGGGTAGTCATACATTCCTTACCTTTGCCGCTGGATGAATCCTTGGAAGCTTTCTTCAAAGTCTGGGATGTTGGTGGTCGCCAATCATCGTCTGTGTGCACCACTTTCTCTTTACCTTTTCCAGAAATTGTCTGCTTCATATTGGCACGCGCCACTTCATCTTTGGAATCATTCCCCTTTCATTGGCGTGCGTCAAAACATCATCACTGGCACACATCATTTTGCCCTTCAAACTCTCTATATTGCTACAGTGCTGCTTTCCGTGCATCGTCAAAACATCATCACTGGCACACGTCATTTTGCCCTTCAAACTCTCTGTATTGCTACAGTGCTGCTTTCCGTGCATCATATCCGTATTGGCAGGCGCCAAAGTAACATGTTCATTGAAAAGAGTTCTCAAATCACTTGCTCTAATGTTCTTCAAAATTCTCGGGATCTTCACCCAATCCTCATCCTCTTTTTCCACATCTACATATCCGTCTCGCTGCAAAAATTCATCAACAATTCCTTCTTCTTCTTCACTTAATTCCTTCTCTTCATCGGTATCATGCAAATCATTCTCAGCCTCGTTTCCCACTTGGTTCTCATAGAATTCTCTATGTCCACAAACTCTTCCACTTCGGGTTATGATGGCATTCACTTCAAACCACAACAATCGCAACATAAAAAAATAACATATGCATCGGCCCCTATAAAAAATTGGGACAAAAAATATACATGTTTTTCACTCCTAGATCTAATATTTTATACGTATAAATATAGATCACCAGGCGACTGATACCACTGTTAGTAATACCATCCGCAACGGAAGCGATTTAAGGATCTAGATCTATAATTTACACGTAATAAAATAACTAGATCTACATCTACAAGGGGGTTGTAGATCATACCTCTTGGATCTCAAAATCCAAGTAGAAGAACCGCAATAGGAAGAACAAAGGATGATGTGAAGAGCACCATGATCTTCCGTACGTGTGATCCGAGTAACTCCCGGTGGAAGGAAATCCTCGTCTCGAATCCTCCCGATATGCTACCCGGAAAACCTCCAAGATTTTCCCTTTCTCTCCCCTTGGCCGAAAATTATCTCTTCCTCTCTCTAAGAGATGAAGTCGAATTGTGTAGTGTGTTTTAGGCTTGGGAGAACTCTCTTTATATAGGAGAATAATCATTGTCCTCCAAGGATTTTATTTTGCAAATAAAATAAATCCAATAAATAAAAGATAATCCCATAATATTCTAGAACAAATCTAGAATAATATTTATCTTTATTTCTTACCATAAATATTTATCCAATAAATATTTTGTGCACATGTCTTATTAATCCACAAGAAAACTAATTTCTTGTTTCCTAAAGCATGTCTTTGGCCGAAATTCCTCCTTGTGACCTAGTCACAATAATTTCGACTTATACACACCAAATTGGGCCAAGATTATGAAAAATGTCTTTTCCACATATTTAATTATTTAGCCCAACTAATTTAATAGTTCACTAAACAATTAATTCACATATCGTTTTAATTAAATTCTAATAAGAACTAAATTAATATTATTAGGATTCGACGTCCGAGAATAGCTATGCTATATTTGAGGCACGTCGGGAACCATGGACTAATAATCAGCGGCTCCGATAAATCAAATAATTATCTTACGATCAGAATAATTATATTCGATAATTCAATCACAGGAATATGCCACCATAATCCCGTGACTGCACTCCTCCGATTATAAGATTATATTTATCTCCTCATGTCACGGATTTTATTAACAGACACAAACAAGTAATAATATTTATAAATCCGGTTTTCCTCAAGTATAAGGATCGTAATATAGAGGTTGATACCGGGTCGATCTTACGGGGAACTGGCGATTGCTAACCCTAGTTTTTGTCTAACTAAAATATGTCACGAAAAACTAATCTAAACAGCGGATAAAACTAAACAAAACTGAAGATAATCTTAACTAAAACGTAAAACTGGACAGAAGATATGATCTAAAGCCAGGAAAGATACGGGTTGCGAACTATTAAACTAAAACTAAACCTAGTATGCAATAAAGGAAATTGATTAACTGAACAATTCACGTTCTAAGGGATTTGATCAAATTATAACGAGTAAACGAGCAATTGATCCACCTATCCTATCAACATTCAATTCCAATTCAGATTATTTCGTGATTTCTAACCAAGTTGTGATTCACCTAACCAAGGTATGAACTCCTAATTTCTTGGACAAGTTCTCCTATCAATATTTTATCTTTCGATCTAAAGATTAATGCTTTCAAATCAAGGTGTGAAATCTCTCAATTTCTAACCTAGAAATCTAACCTAATAACTCTCGTTAATTAGATTTAAGATTTATTCTTTATCATGGTGATCTAGAGTTTAATACGATTTTCATCAAAATAAACAATCAACAAGCAACGATCTTTCGATATGAATTGCAATAAACATCATAAACATGATAAAAGAAACAACTTGAATTAAATACTCACAAAATAATCAAGAACGGAACTGAATTGTTGAGTTGGACGGCTTCACAACGCTCGTTCAAGGCTTTTAGCCTCTAAGCATCCTCTTGAAACTTGGAATTGCCGGAAAAACTAACATAAAACTACCTACTTTTAATCTAGAGTTTGGAGCATAAAAGCTGGAATAAAAGAAGTAAAACGCAGCCTAAAGCCGCCCCTAGGTTTAGGGGTTTGAGTATTGTGGAATTGGTCTCTCATATGTGGAGAAAGCATTGCTATTTATAGAGTCTTGAGTCGGTTCGCCAAAGTCGGTCGAAGGGCGCCCGCCCACTCTTCTGGGACTTTCGTTTGGTTTGCACTCGAATCGCTCAGGCGCCCGTCCGCTGCGGCGCCCAAACTCTCAGATCAAAATCGCACCTCCGACGCCCGTTCACTCAATCAAACGCCCGCCCACTCGGGACGGGACACGACGCCTTGATTCAATATGATCAATTCTCGATTTCTTGATCTTTATCTCTTTTTCTCTATCTCAGTCCTTCATTATCTCTTTTATCATCAATTAGCTCGAACTTAATCAACCTTTGATCATCTTTTGAGCCCCAAACATGTATCTATAACACATAAAAACATCACAAAAATGTAATAATATCCAATTAAACATAAAATCACAATTAAAACACCAAAATCAACCAATATTGCGATTAACTCGTTAAAAACCTCATTTACTCAATACTTCCGTTAAACACTCGTTTCTTATGCAAATTATACAAATACGGGGGAAAATATATATCATAGAATATAGCAATATAAATCGTATAAATTCACCCTGAACAACTCCCCCACACTTAGCTTTTGCTCGTCCCGAGCAAAACAAAACGAAAGTTAAGGCTCGAGACAAAAACAGACATCTCAGACAATATAGCATAGATCCAATAAATCAGAGGTTCACCATTGTGTGTGTGCAAAGCCCTAGAAAACTTCCACTAAATCCAAACTTGAGAAACTCAAAGCAAAACTAGCTAATACCCCCTCATAGACTAGCAACAAATGATACTCATAAGGTGTACCCTACAAACGTGACATATCCCGAAAAGGATGATCGAATATATCTAGGGCCTTTCTGAAATACTCAGAGGATAATCCCTACAGCATATCTATCAGTTTCTACTGGGGATAAGATAGACGATAACTCAATCTTATATTCATTTCATACCACTTCATTAGCTGATTTAACTATTTCACATTAAAACGCACATCAGAATGAGCTATTGCCCTGTCATAGCAGAATAGGATATTCGTGATATACCCTACCTTACTCCAGTCATAAGGCAGCTTCTTCTGACTGTCGTGAGCTTTTGGTCATCATAGTGGTATAGGACATTTCGAGATAATGCCCTACCGCACTCCAATCATCGACCAGCTTTCGACACACCCAATAATTCTTCTTAAAATTCAACTTTTTCACTTGACAATAAGTTACGTGTTACTTATCACATTCAAACCTTAGATATTTACAGTATATCATACTCTGGCTATAAATACAAACTATCATAAATCTCAAGATATGCACGTAGCACTAAGCACATGACTTATAAGAAAACAAAAATCACTAATCAAAAGGGGTATAGCTTTATAAATTAGCTCATCATTCACTATGGCTCGTGAAAAATAGATCTCAGGTGAAACAACTAACTTATCAAACATATGATATATAGCATCAATGACTATAAAAATAACGAACATTGAATTGAATTGCCGATTCGGGACAAAACAAAAACAAAAATGTCGGAAAATTTTGAAAATTCTAGCTCATTTTGCATAGAAACATAGCGAATTAAGCAAATCTATAGATACAGATCAAATCATTCCCCCCCCCACACTTAAAGATCAACATGTCCTCATGTTGTGCGGAAAGTAAATACAGAAAGAACTTAGCTGATTTTAACAGATACTTGAATCGTCGGTCAGGCCGGAGCCTACGTATTGACACTTAGAACTCGCAATCAGACAATGTAGCTCAACCAATACCGGTAAAAATATACCTGCACTACTTGACAAAAACGGAAACATCTCGGGGAAAATCGGGGAATAATACCAAAATGACAAGAGATAGCAAAAATGAGTAATAGCAAAAGAAAAAGCATTCAATACATCCAAAAGTTGAAACAGAGTAAAACGAAGGTACGGACGCCTTATGGCTTACATGACTCTATCGGAAAAATAAACAGTAGCAATACCAGAAGTACAACGAATCAAGTAACGACATGTAGCCAAAAATAATACAACCATAAGCTATGATAGACAAAGCTGAATCTAGAATGGAAAAAATAGAATCAGGGTTGCCCCGGTGCCGTAGAATCACCAGCCGGAGGTGCTCCTCCCGAAAGAGAGTCAGACTGCTCCTCATCAGACGACGACTCAGACTCGTCCAGGACATCCGCAATCGCCCGCTCAATCTCGTCTGAATAAGTGTAATCGATTGTTGGAATAGTGTCCTAAACCCAATCGGGTTGGACCGGATCCGACCGGGTCGGATCATTTCTACTATTTCTTTATGTTTATACATATATATAATGGCTTTTATGTTGTCATATATCTGTTCTTCTAAAGAACCAATTATGAATTGTTATATGATGACGTCCTTAGTATTAAACTGTGATAGAGAAACCATGATAGGCGATTATGGTTGATGAGATCTCTAATCATTTTAATAAGTTTGATACTTAAATGTCTCTAGGCTGATGTACTATTAAACAGGGCATTGATAGTATGAACAGGCTAGCACGTATTAGATGTCTTACATCTTTAAGGCGAGATAGATCTCGTCTATCGAAGTGTAGAGACACTTGATCATGCGTGGGCGTGTATTAGAGAATGCGACGTTAGATCGACCCACTTACACGGATAAGTGTCACACTATGTGACGGTTGTGTAATTATCCTTAAGACCGAGTCTTCATGGCATCACGGTGTGGATTGTCATGCTTTGACACTATTGAGGTTTCCCTCAGCCACGGGCGATCATGCGGTAGTGATTGGGTATGATCATTGAAGCATCGCGGAGTATACATGATTGGTCGTCCGGGAATCGCGTATCCTATGATTGGGATTGAATATCCGAAATGGCCTTCTTATAAGGAATGTCTTACTCTCGTGAATCTTTGCAAAGTGGGAGTAAACGAGTTACTTCGAGAGAGCATGATATCCAGATTATAAGATACGGTCGTTGATGTTTTGACACTCGACTAACGATCGTATGGATATTATTACAGCGATAGGATTGTAAGTTACACGGTAACTGTTTCACATGAAAGGTAGTAGTCATTGCATTTGACTCTTCCGATGATTGGGGGTCACGGTGTGTTGCTAGACGCTATCCCGTGATCGTTAGGTATGAAGGGCATTTTCGTAATTTGCACTTTGTGTCTACGGCCAACATATTCGAAGCCTATCGGGTCACACACATATGAACAACTAGTCGGATTAAATGTGGTTATAGATGATAACCAAATAAGGAAAGTTTATCTCGAGACTATAAAGGTTATAGTGGTAAATTAATATGGTGGTATTTATTTATTATGAATAAACTAAATACAAGATATTAATAATGTTATATTAATTAAAGAATATTCCGGAAGCCAATTTGTTGGTCAAAGGGGCGCCACATTTAATGTGTATAAGATACACTTGGATTGTGCAATTTAATTAATGGTATTACCATATATTAATATTAGATATTAATATATATATATATGTATTTGTGTACATGCGTGTGTGTGCATATATGTGATATGCATGTGCACTTGTGTAATAATTATATTTATATAGATTTATTTGTGTAATATATATGTGATATATACACATGTGTAAATTGATTTATGGTAATAAAATAAAGATAGTCAATATTAGATATTGACAATATCTTGGGAATATTCAATATAAGATATTGACAATATCCTAGATTTATTTAATATGAGATATTGTAATAAATGAGATAAATCAATCAATTATATTTTCCTTATTTTGTTGGGAAAATGTTTTCTTCTCCTCCACTCTAGAAGATGGCGCCACCTACACTATAAATAAGAGGTGGGTGTCAAGCTCTTTTGAACATCACAATTCCAAGAACTAATAGTTCTTGTGTAAAATAGAGAGCATCCTATAGAGAGTTGGAGAGAGGGGAAAAGGGCCGGTCTAGCAACCGGAGTTTTCCAATAGCAATCCATGATGGGATTCCGGCGGGCTGTTCGTGTGGACTAGCGGTAGAGGCCGAACACTTGGGCGGCTCTATGCAGAACTACTCTCCTTAGACGGTCAAAGCGTCGATCTTTTAGATCAACCAAGGTAACCACCGTCTTTAGCTTATTTGTTTATTGCTTAAACGAAGTCGATCCTGGTTAAAAGGAAATAAAATTTTAAATTCCGCTGCGTTCCCGCGTAGATTTCCTAACATCGATAACGCTCGGAGCGAAGACTCTGTCATCCCGTACAGGCCGGCCCTCACTCATACACTTCAAAATCGTCACAATGTTGTTCTGTGAAGTCCGAATATCCTCCAACCAGGTCCGTACACTGTTGGCCATACTCAACCTCATCCGGACTGAGGGAGATATAGTAGGAAGTGAGGATGCTCGAGGCGGTGCTGATGACGAACCAGGCTCTTGCGGTGCCCCCGACTCAGAATGTCCCGAAGGCTTACCCTTTTCTCTCTGTATAGGCCTCGGGTTCTTCGGTTTATGATCCGTTCCATACTCAGGCACACCGGCATCAAGACATAAACCATGAATCAAGTGAGGGATAATCAGGAAACGAGTATAAATCTTCTGATTGATAGCCACCTCATCGTATAGTGCCTGTCCCACGTTCACATTTAGGCCAAAAGTCAACGCATATAGCATGCCTAAGTCACCAATATGGAAATGCGTCAAGTTGTTCTTGGGCAACAACCGACTCTGAATAAACCTACACTGGACTTTCCAATCCTCCGTCCAGGTAGTGGTGACTAACTCTTTCCGGTCTCCACCCGGCCTCAATGTCCAAGCAACCTCCGGGCAAACTCTCAATCTTAACTCCTCCAAAGTATCCTGCCCCGTACTCTGTCTATGAACAATCTCCTCCTTATAGTCCCGTCCCTCAAAAGCCGCCAAGTTATATTTTCGATTAATCACCTCCGCGAAGCGGAACTTCCACCCTCGAACTACAACTACCCCCGTCTCCAAGTCGGTTTCCGAACAATTAGCATAAAATTCCCAAACCAAGGAACCATTGACCGGGGTATTCGGGATCGTCATCAAGGCATCCCATTTCCGGTCTCTTAGCAACTTGACGAAACTCGGATCTACCTTCGCCTCCAACGTAGCCCGCTCAATCAACATAGTCCTCGAGAAGTAGTGTTTAGTATAAGCGTTGTGGGCCTTAGGGTTCACGAATCTACGAGGCATAGGCATCGGGGCAACGGTTTTGGCTCTCTTCCTAGGTTGTGCAGCCCTAGTTTCCACCGGTTCCTCTTCCCGAGGAGCATCCATAGCCTCCTCAACCCTAGACGATGCTCCACCCCTCTGAGCTCTAGGCATCCTCACCAAGGGAATATCATCATCCGTCTCAGACTCCGAGGTTGGTTCATCCCTCAAAGTAGCCCTAGTTTGGGTGGCTCTATGGGGTTGCTCTCGAATACTAACACCCCGGTTCGGATCAACTAAGGTGGGATCAAACTCTTTGCGTTTCTTTCCGGCCTCCCTAGCCACTTCCTTACCATGCCGCTTCACTACCGCCTTCTTATGAACCATAATTCAAGCCTAGACTACACGAACACAATCCCAATCCACAACAAGGTACCCGTTTAACATCCAAAGCGGGATTTCAAAATAACCAAACCACAACCACAACCATAATCATCACCAAACAACCCAATCATCACCCATCACAACACCATATCACCATAACAGAGCAGAAAGAAACCACAAAACCAGAAGAAAAAAAAACGAATTAAGGTGATATTCAAGTGAACGAGCCGACCCAAAGATCGAACTCACAAAAACATGAATAAAATCTAGAAAAGTTGTTACTAACTTACCAAGTGAGGTGAGTAGATGCTGATCGAGATGAAAATTAGTCCAAACAACACCAATGTGGCTCCCAAAATCGGATTTTTTCTCCAAAAGTCGGACTGCAAAGGGCTCTGATTCTCCAAAAAGATGGTGTGTTGGGGAATTTGACTATGAAAATCAAAGAGAGGGGGTCAAGATCGGTCTATAGCACTTTGAATCGCTTGAAATGGTTTAGAATCGAAGATTTTAGGGCAAAAGGAGGGGAAAGGGTCGGTTTCTCGCGTTTGAAATTATGAAAAGTGAGGGTTCATCGAAGATGGGGGTATATATAGACAGATGTTGGACGCTCGTCCAGCTCAGTGGACGGGCGTCCGCTGGGAAATTACATGAATTGGACGGGCGTCCTGATTTTCAGACGCTCGTCCATACATTTAAAAACTGAACATGATTGGAGGGAAATAATCGGACGGGCGTCCATTAAATACACAAGGCAGACGGACGTCCAGTCTTCTAGACGGGCGTCCAATGCAATTCTCAACAAAATTATCAAATTTTTATGCAATTTAAATTCAAATACGCCATTTCTCATTAAACTTAATTAAAATTTCAAAATTACAAATGGAAATCAACGAAGTACATAAAATTATTAGAAAATAAATAAAGACAAATAGAAGACAGTGGGTTGCCTCCCACCAAGCGCTTTTGTTTTACGTCGTTTGCTCGACGAAACAACCTAACAATGCTAGTCATCGTAAATGTCTGACCAATCTATCACCCGGATAAGACGGCGGAGCATGTCAATCGCCGGAGGGAAATCATACTCATCCTGCAGACCCCAATCCTCACCAGCTACATCAACACCTTGAAAATGTTCAGCTCGCAGCACTAACGCTAAATCTGTCAGCATCGGATCATTCAGGATTGTGTAAGGACGTCCTAGAGCCGCTGCAACTCCTCGAGAGTGAAGTCTCCACCTCCCGACAATGGGGAACAATAAGAACATAGGTGGCAGATCCTGGCGTGGGTACTAATATCAAAGTCTACGTGCAACACTATAGTCCCTCCCGGTGCGTCATCTACAGTGATAAGTGGGATCCTCCTAAGGAAAGGTAACTCCTCTGGTAGAACTCCGAAATCCATATCTAGAAAGCACAACTAACTGACAGATATAAACAAAAGCACAACTTAATAAGGCTAAAAACTTAGGAAACCAAACTTAAATGCTAAAACTACAAAAGCATAAACCAAGAACAACTAATATAACGATATCTAGGTTGCCCCCTAGTGGCGCTTTTGGTTCGTTAGCTCGACACCGTTCAAAGCTCAGCCTGGATCAGGCCATTTGACTTTTCTGCCAGCCACTACCTCGTGTAAACTTTGATCAGTAGTGTGGTTGCAGAAACAGCACTTAACACATGGGGTAAAATCTATGATAGCTTTCCAAATACGTTTAAACTTCCCCATGGTTGACTTCTTCACCTTCTAAGTCTTCTGATGACATTTCAGCTGACGCTCCCTCTCATACTCTTCCATATCCCAACTACCTGCTAGAACTTCTTCAGATCGACCACTACCGCCATCCTCTGAAAATAGGTTGGGTGAAAACTCGTCAAATTCTTCGACTTCTGTAGCACCACACCCGAGGATATCGAGGAAACGAACAATCAAAGGCTTTTCCTTAGGTTCACCAATGTAGTGCTTACACCTTTGACCATTCACTCGAAACGGTTGGTCGCCATAACCGCGTAGTTCTAAAACACCTCCAGGAATAATTTGGAGAATCTCAAAGGGGCCGGACCAACGTGTCCTCAGCTTACCAGGGAACAGATGTAGCCTGGAATTGTATAATAAAACTTGTTCCCCAACTTGAAATTCTCGCTTCTTAATTTTAGCATCGTGAAGGAGTTTCGTCTTTTCCTTACTGATCCTGGCACTTTCGTAGGCCTGGAGTCTGAATTCGTCCAACTCATTCAATTGTTGCAGTCGATGCTTACCACAAGATTGGGAATCAAAGTTCAGAAACTTTGTAGCCCAATAAGCTCTATGCTCTAACTCATTGGCGAGATGACATGGCTTACCATAGACCATTTGATATGGAGATGTACCCATAGGAGTCTTATAGGCGGTTACGTATGCCCATAGTACATCATCCAATTTCAAACTCAGTCTTTTCTATGATCATGTTGACCGCTTTTTCCAGGATCTTCTTAATGCTTTGGTTGCTTACATCAGACGACCACTAGTCATCGGATGATATGGTGTGCCGGTCTTATGACGAACACCATACTTTTCGAGCACTTTTTCTAAGGGTCGATTACGAAGAAGCGTCCCTTCATCACTGATCAAGGCACGTGGACATCCAAACCTCACAAAGATGTTTTTTTCTTGAAATTTCATGAACTGTCTTATGATCATTATGAGGAGTGGCTTGAGCCTCCACCCATTTAGACACGTAATTCACGCAGAGACTAAGATGTATTTGTTACCACAAGATGATGGGAATGGTCCTATAAAATCGATACCCCATACATCAAAGACTTCGCATTCTAGGATGGGTTTCAAAGGCATGTCAAACGCCTTGTCGAGTACTGTTCTTTGGCACCTATCACAAGCTTTCTGAAAGCTACGTGTCCTTAAAGATCGTAGGCCAATAGAAACCGGATTGGAAAATCTTAGCAACGGTTTTCCAAGGACCAAAGTGACCTCAGGTGGGTCCACTTTGTGGCATTGCTCAATAATATCATTTGCTCAGTTACGGAACACATCTTCTAAGCAAACCATCTTTCTGAGATCTTTAAAAGATAAGGTTCATCCAAAACGAAGATTTCAAATCGAGAGAAGAACTTTTTCTTCTCCTGATAAGACAATTCTGGATCAAGATATCGTGCATGAAGGTAATTGACAATGGAAGAATACCATGGAACATCAGGAGGACAACCGTCGATAAGCATAATGTTCTCTAGAGGAAAGTAAAGATCTATATCATCTGGATCATCCTTTTCCTCACTTAGCATTCTTGAAACGTGATTAGCCACTACGTTTTCACTACCCTTTTTGTCTTTAATTTGAACGTCGAACTCTTGTAGGGTCAGTATCCAACGTAGTAGGCGCGGTTTAGCCTCCTTCTTAGTCATCAGATACCGCAAAGCAGCGTGATCAGTCCACACAATCACTTGAGCTCCTAACAAGTAACTATGAAACTTGTCCATAGCAAAAACTATGGCTAATAGTTCCTTCTCAGTAGTAGTATAGTTAACTTGAGATGGATTCAGTGTGTGACTGGCGTAATAGATTGGCTGGAATTTCCCTTTTAATTTTTGTCCTAAAACGGCACCAACTGCATAGTTTGATACGTCGCACATAAGCTCAAAAGGTAGGTTCCAGTCAGGCGATATAAGAATTGGAGCAGAGATTAAACGGTCCTTAAGCTCCTCAAACGCTTGCTTGCAGCTCTCATCAAAATTAAACTCAACGTCTTCTTTTAGTAAAGTAGACAGGGGCTTGGCTATCTTGGAGAAATCTTGAATGAATCTTCTATAGAAACCGACATGTCCAAGAAAGCCTCTCACTTCACGCACATTCTTAGGATAGCTCATCTTCTCGATAGCTTCTACTTTTGCCCTGTCAACTTCTATACCTTTGGCGGAGATCTTGTGGCCAAGAACTATTCCCTCATCAACCATGAAATGGCATTTTTCCCAATTCAGAACTAAGTTCTTTTCCACGCATCTAGATAACACTTGGTCAAGGTTGTCAAATAAAGATTTCCATACACTTTTCTACTAGCCCGTCAAAGATAGCCAGCATACATCGTTGAAATGTAGCTGGGGCATTGCAGAGACCAAATGGCATTCGCCTGTAAGCGAATGTACCATAAGGGCAGGTGAAAGTGGTTTTTTCTTGGTCAGCTGGATCAATGGGTATTTGAAAATATCCTAAATAACCATCCAGGAAGCAGTAGAATGCGTGTCCCGCTAGACGCTCAAGCATCTGGTCAATGAATGGAAGGGGAAAGTGATCCTTCATGGTTACCTCATTGAGCTTTCGATAATCCATGCAGACTCTGTAACCAGTGACAAGTCTCAATGCTATTTCCTCTCCCTTCTCATTCTTCTCAATCGTAATTCCACCTTTCTTGGGAACTACTTGAGTTGGGGAAACCCATTCACTATCAGCGATGGCATAAATAATTCCCATGTCCAGAAGTTTGATGATTTCTTTCTTAACCACCTCTTGCATATGAGGTTGAGCCTCTCTCAGGTCTGTCTCGACACATTTCGCACCCTCATTGGTCTTGATCTTATGCATCAGAGGATGTCGGGAGATATCCATCGATATCTCCTACTTGCCATCCAAAGGCTTTTTCATTTTTCTTCAAGACGTTGATTAATTTCATTTCCTCTAAACGAGACAGCTTGGCAAATATAATTAATGGAAGCTTGTCACCTTCTCTTAGAAAAACATACTTAAGATGTTTACGCAACGGCTTCAACACCAAATCTGAAGGGGGGTCTTCTAAACTAGATTTGAGCTCTCCATCTTTCAACTCAACATCGCTGAGTTTACTCAGTGGTCCCACTGCCAAAGCTTCACCTTACAACAACTCATCCTTAAATTCAGCTTCTAACTGCTCTAGACTTACCACACCATGATTATTCAAATTATCAACCAATCGCTCATACTCCGTTGCAACAGCCATGACTTGCTTTTCCATCAAATCATCGAAGTCATCAGATGTATCTTCAATGGAAAAACCGGTTGGAGGACCAGAGGGTATTTGAATGGATTTGGAGACATGATAGCTTACCTCTTGATCACCAACACGGATCGTCACTCGCCCACCATCGCAGTCAATGAGGGCTCTAGCTGTAGACAAAAAGGGTCTTCCAAGAATCAGGGGGACATTTTTATCTTTTTCAATGTCCATGACGTACCAGTCGACAGGAAAGATAAACCTATCGATTTGAACTAGGATGTCCTTTAAGATTCCCGCTGCTTTCTTAGAAGATCTATCAGCGAATTGCAAATTCATGGTAGTGGGTTCTAGAAGATCAATTAAACCAATTTGTTTGCATCTGAGACATTGGCATGAGGCTTATAGATGCACCAGGTCACACAAAGAGTTAGGAAGACCGGGCCTCCCATTAACACTCTAAGTACGAACTTTCCGGAGGTCACCTCTCTTGGTTGGTAAGTTTTCATAGTTGATCATTGAACAATCCTCACCAATCGACCTCTCCAAGTCCGACAATTTCCTTTTAGAAGAAACAACATCCTTGATAAATTTTGTATACTTAGGCATTTCAACCAAGACATCGATAATGGAAGATTTACGAGTATTTTTCAAAAGGTTTAGCACCTTTTCATACTTCTTATCTTCACTTAAAGGGATGTTGCTCTTTCTTGGTGGAAATGGAAGCTTTTGAGATCATTCTCGAGAAGACTTTCTTTGAAGATGCATTGATGACTTTGTCTTCAGATCCTTCCACGAACAAAGCTTTTTCAATCTTTTATTAGTCGAGGATCAGCCTCGACTTCCGCTGATTCTTCACTCCTCGAGGATCGGCCACCGAGGGCTTCATTTTTTCACCTCTCAGGGGGTCACCACCGAGTATTCGCTTTCTGCCAAGGGAGTGTAGGTGCTCTCACTTCCCTCTGTCTTATCAATGGCGAGGAGGGCTAGTGGTTTCCGGTGGGAAGGACCACTAACTTGAGTACCACTTCGAGGTTCATTGCCTTTGGCCTCCTCTATACCGTAAGGTATTGAAGGCACGAGGTCGAAGACATTGGCCATTGTTCAGTCGGTTTGAGCAACTTGACCACCCTTGGATTCTTCTCGAAATCGACAACCGCTCCTGCGGTGTAAGCTAACTGCTCATTCGACCCGGTTGTCCGATTTGCCTCTCAAGGTTTTTCATTGATCTATTTTGCTCCTCCCTAAAAGAGCCCCATTGAGCTTTGATATCACTTGAGTACGAGGGGCCTTGAGAGTTTTGGAGATTCTGCGAATAGAAAATTTGGTGGGCCGACTTTGAACAATGAGGATTAGAATTGGCGGGCCAATTCGATTGAATCTTTGAGTAGGATTGGAAAATTTTGAGTTTTGGTTCGATTAAAACCGGGTTTCTATTGAAATTTTGATTCAATTAAAATTGAATTAGGATTGAAACTAGAAGATTGATTAAACCCATGGCTTTGGAAATTATTCGGCCGAAACTTGATTAGACCTTTGGTTGTTACGGCCGTAGAATGCATTCACTTCAAAGATTCTCGCCCGTTCATGGGATGGAATTTAGATGTGTGCCCCACCTCGTCACAATTCGACATGCGACTTGATTACACTTTGTCCATAATCATGAGCAGCATTCACTTGATAAGGTGCGAGGGGATTAAATTGACACTGCCATTCATATGGCGGTCGACGGCGATTTTGCAATCTGAACACGAGGGTTACGTGGAAAGAAAAGTTTGATTTATCGGATTTGAAACTTGAGATCTCGCCATGCGCTTGCAGCATGGCTATCAAACTTTGCATATTTACCTCTTCTACCTTAGGAGGAGGAGGAGGTGCTTGAATGGCTTGATAAGAGGGGGCGTAGTTATACTTTGCAATGTCCTCAGACAGTGCCCATCCCTCATCAGGTGTTTTCTTCAGAAACGCCCCACCAGATGAACTATTCACCATGCCTTTTGTAAGCTCGGTCAATCCACTAAAGAAGGTGTTGACTTGCCTTTCCAGTGGCAAGCCTTGGTGGGGACACTTTCTGAGCAGAGATTTGAATCTTTTCCAACAATCGAAGAAGGATTCATTCTCTTTCTGGTAGAAAGTGAAAATCTCGTTTAAACACTGGGCCGTTTTTGAAGGTGGGAAGTATTGACTCAAAAACTCCTTTTCGAGTTCAGCCCAGGTGGTAATAGATTCAGAGGGGAGAGAGCTATACCATTCCTTAGCTTCTCCCTTCAACGAAAAAGGAAAGAGTTTCAGTTTGATGGCATCCTAACTTACTCCTTGGATGCGTGTGGTGCCGCATATCTCTAAGAACGTATGTAAGTGAGTATGGGGATTCTCTGAGTGGTAACCGTGGAAAATAGATGCATCTTTGCATCATCCGAATAAGTCCCGGCTTTAGCTCGAAAGTTTGTGCGATGATGGTTGGAATGACAATAGCCGGGTTGATCGCGGATCGCGCCAGGCATGGCGTAGAGTGCGCCAACGCACGTCTATCATTAGCAGACCATTATTACAAAATCGGTGATCTCCTTGGCTAATCGATCCTCAAGATCTTGCTCGGCTCACCGCTGCGAACTGGCATGAACGGAAGATCCGTCTGTTTTGGCGGACTCACGGTTCGCTCGGGGGTCGAGGGTGTATAGTAACGGTCCTTTTGACTCCGAGTTTGCATAAACCGGACCAAAAACAAGTGAAAGCAACCTAAAGACTAAGAAATTAAAAACCTAAACTAAAAATTAAAGCCTAAGAAAAGAAAAGAAAGGAAAGGAAGAAAAAGAAATAGAATTATGAAGGAAAAGATGAAAATGACGGGCGCCCAAAGGTTTGGACGGGCGTCTCGCCTAACTTTGATTTGGATCGGACGGGCGTTCGGATGCCCAAACGCTCGTCGGGTCTTCAGAAAACTTGAACGGGCGTCCAAATTTTATGGACGCTCGTCTAAGTGGGTGAAAACGATACAGGATTGAAAATTTTCCAGCCGGACGGGCGCCCAAGATCCAGGACGCCCGTTTGGTAGCGGGAAAAATAGAAACGAAGCGAGAAAATTTGCGTAAAAGAAGAATAGAGGCGAGAAAGATAAGAGAAGAAAACTAATCACAAGGAAAGAAGAACCTTAAACCCTAAACTTAAAACCCTAATAACCTAATAATCTAAACGGCTATCAACTAAAAACAGGAATTAAAATGAAAAATAAACAGGAAAAATGAAAACAAAACAAAAACAAAAACAAAAACTAGGCAACCGTCCGGTTCCCCAGCAACGGCGCCAAAAACTTGTCATGGATTTTATTAACAGACACAAACAAGTAATAATATTTATAAATCCGGTTTTCCTCAAGTATAAGGATCGTAATATAGAGGTTGATACCGGGTCGATCTTACGGGGAACTGGCGATTGCTAACCCTAGTTTTTGTCTAACTAAATTATGTCACGAAAAACTAATCTAAACAGCGGATAAAACTAAACAAAACTGAAGATAGTCTTAACTAAAACGTAAAACTGGACAGAAGATATGATCTAAAGCCAGGAAAGATACGGGTTGTGAACTATTAAACTAAAACTAAACCTAGTATGCAATAAAGGAAATTGATTAACTGAACAATTCACGTTCTAAGGGATTTGATCAAATTATAACGAGTAAACGAGCAATTGATCCACCTATCCTATCAACATTCAATTCCAATTCAGATTATTTCGTGATTTCTAACCAAGTTGTGATTCACCTAACCAAGGTATGAACTCCTAATTTCTTAGACAAGTTCTCTTATCAATCTTTTATCTTTCGATCTAAAGATTAATGCTTTCAAATCAAGGTGTGAAATCTCTCAATTTCTAACCTATAAATCTAACCTAATAACTCTCGTTAATTAGATTTAAGATCTATTCTTTATCATGGTGATCTAGAGTTTAATACGATTTTCATCAAAATAAACAATCAACAAGCAACGATCATTCGATATGAATTGCAATAAACATCATAAACATGATAAAAGAAACAACTTGAATTAAATACTCACAAAATAATCAAGAACGGAACTGAATTGTTGAGTTGGACGGCTTCACAACGCTCGTTCAAGGCTTTTAGCCTCTAAGCATCCTCTTGAAACTTGGAATTGCAGGAAAAACTAACATAAAACTACCTACTTTTAATCTAGGGTTTGGAGCATAAAAACTGGAATAAAAGAAGTAAAAACGCAGCCTAAAGCCGCCCCTAGGTTTAGGGTTTCGAGTATTGTGGAATTGGTCTCTCATATGTGGAGAAAACAGCTGCTATTTATAGAGTCTTGAGTCGGTTCGCCAAAGTCGGTCGAAGGACGCCCGTCCACTCTTCCTGGACGCTCGTTCGGTTTGCACTGGAATCGCTCAGACGCCCGTCCACTGCAGCGTCCAAACTCTCTGTATCAAAATCACACCTCCGGACGCCCGTTCACTCAATCAAACGCCCGTCCACTCTGGACGGGACCTGGACGCCAGTTCAATATGATCGAATTCTGATTTCTTGATCTTTATCTCTTTTTCTCTATCTCAGTCCTTCATTATCTCTTTTATCATCAATTAGCTCGAACTTAATCAACCTTTGATCATCTTTTGAGCCCCAAACATGTATCTATAACACATAAAAACATCGCAAAAATGTAATAATGTCCAATTAAACATAAAATCACAATTAAAACACCAAAATCAACCAATATTGCGATTAACTCGTTAAAAACCTCATTTACTCAATACTTCCGTTAAACACTCGTTTCTTATGCAAATTATACAAATACGGGGGAAAATATCATAGAATATAGCAATATAAATCGTATAAATTCACCCTTAACATCTCACGAGAGTGATAATGAGCGTCCATTGATATAATCATTACATATGGATTAATCCTCCATAGATTATTCATTCCAAATCGGGAAGTTACCGTTAACCCTTTTAGAACCTCTTATCCTTATTTACCATTAACCCCTAGTGATCAATTAATTCATACAACTCACCGGTAGCTAATCGATTGTAATATGAACTCGCACGATCGATCGCTTCTAGGATTAATAAATAAGGGAAGCTGTCTATCTACTTCCATAAATTGAAGGAATGGATTCCGTATGCGTGACAACACGTACTACTCACTCAATCCGAAGACAATGCCAAGATGGAGTAATTTAGATCACGGACTCGGTAATAATCGTTAACCGTCAAGTCAAACCTCATCGATTCAAGCGATTGATCGTGATCACCTCAGATTAAGATATATCCATAAATATGATCATCGATTGATTCGATAAGACTTCGACTACGGAATTATATCGTGAACTCTAATCAAATCGGTCCAAATTTCTATATGATATATCTATCATATATAAATGCCCCACTAGGTTCTCTTAACCGAAAGTCCGGATAAGACAATCACACCTATTGTGTTGCAGGCGCATTAATAGCACGCGTTAAACGAGAGACCGATACTCTCGATTAACTTCATTACGGGCTAATTGTATTTTAAGTACATCTTCACTAACTCAATCCTCCGTGTATATCCCATACACCGAGTTAAGTGATTACATAAACGATATACTTTTGGGTTTTCTATAGTGTAAATACTATTGTCACATCGGTGAATATGAGAATAATAAATATGAATAATAATATCATTTCATTTATTAAATAAAACAATTACAAAATTGTCTTTCGGGCATCACACCTAACAACAACACCCATAAGATTCTCCATCAACTTCTCCCATATTTCTTCCGTCTCCGTAGATGAGCTTGAAGTTTGAGTGATAGGGATGTTTTGTGTAGGACGTTGTTGGTAAGAGTGTGTAGGTGGTTGATATGAAGTATGGCCTTGGAAATTTTGGGTTTGAGTGTTGGTGTTGAAGGAAGTCTTTTGTTGAGGAACGAAAGATGATGATCCTTGATTATTTGTGTTTGGAGACCAACGTTGAGTAGGGAAATCTCTTTGCAAATTATTATATGCATTGGAGTAAGAATTATGTAGTGCTCGGTGTTGTTGCATATAGCTCACTTCTTCATTAGAATACTCACTGGATTCATTTATCTCCAACTGTGCATAGTCTTCATGTTTCATTTCCCCACTACCTATGTCATTGGACAAATTTCCCTCCAAACATTTACTTCCCTTTATTTCATCAACTTTCTTGCTAAGAGAAGTTAATTGAGCTAACACTTCGGTTTGAGTTGTGGCTTCTCCCACAAAAGCAACTTTTCTTGTACTTGAACCTGTTTCCCACATTCGGTTGTTTTTCGCAATCTTCTCAATAGCATTATACACTTCTTGTGCCGAACTCATCATCAATGAACCATTGCATGCTTGATCAACATCGGCACATGATTCCTTTCTAAGCTTCCGACAAAAGAATTGAATTTGCATATCCAATGGGTAACCATGATCGGGACAAGCTCTCAACAACCTTTTAAATATTTCCCACACAACTCCAAGTGATTCATGCTCACCTTGCTTGAAACTAGCAATCTCAACTTTCAACTCTAAATTTCGGCCCGGTGTGAAGTATTGCTTCAAAAATTCATTTTGGATTTCCTCTCAACTTGTGAAGGTGAGGAAGTGACATAAACCAATCCTTTGTCTTCCTATCCAAGGAGGAAGGAAACATAGACATCCTTGTCAATTCTCTATTAGCACCTTGACTCTTGGCCGTATTACATAACTCCTCAAAGTTGTAAAGGTGGTGATGTGTATCTTCATCATCACGCCCGTGAAATTGAGCTCTTGTTCCAACCAACCCAAAAAGATGAGCTTTAACCTCAAAGTTATTCGCTCCCGCATTTGGTAAACGAATTGGATTGTTGGTTTCATTCCGTCTCACGACTTGATCACAAATGGGTCTTGGGTTTGAAGGGTTGTTGTTGTTGTTCCGGTTATTTTGGTTCCGGCGTTGGTTGCGGTTTTGTTGGTTATTGTTTGGTGGTGGTGGATTGTTGGGATTTTGGGGGTTAAGGATGTGGAGGTTTGGGTTTTGTTCATGGTTTGGGCATCCTCATGCCCTTGATCGACTTGTGCATTTGCTATGTCCTCATCCATTTCTATTCCTTGGGTAGGTGATCCTTGGGAGGAGTCTCCACTAAGGTCCAAACCACGACGAGCTTGACCAACTTTATTCTCAGCTACTCGTTCCATAATATACGTATTGATATCCGGAATGAGAGGAGTAAGCGGTGCCTTACCACGTCGAGTCTTGGTCACCCACTACAAGATAGAAACAACAAAAACACAATAAAATAACACTTGGTGACTCACCAAGAGGTAAGCACCAAAGAAGTAAAATAGAAATGAGACTAGAAAAGTTTGACCTATTCTCGAAAAATTTTAAGCTAGTACAAGTAGTAACTGTTACTCAAATCCCCGGAAACGGCGCCAAATAGCTTGATCAGATTTTTCTAGAGTCCATCTTACTGGGAGTGTACCGGGTCAATTCCGCTTGACGAAGGCTCGCATCAGCTGACGAAGAGAATCCGCTTGATTCTCGATCTTATGGTCTAAATCCTCAAACTTCAAAATTGAATTCCTCACTCATTTTCTTCTGTGATGTCTTGAGCTCATGAACCGATTTGGCAGCCATAATCTCAAACATAGGGGAAGGATTGAGGCACTGATACCAATGTTAGGTTACAAACCTAACTAAGGTTTCTGGAGCTGAATAAGGGCAAAAATAGGGGGAAGAAATGAGAGAGAGAGAGAGAGAGAGCAAAGAGGAAGAAGATAGGTGGGAAAATAATTGTTTGTCCTTTTTGTGGAGAGAGAACACACAGGAAATGTGCGACTATGATCTCGCCACGTCCCCAAAATTGGAAAAAGCTGGGATTCTCAAAATAGAGGATCCGGACACGTCCTTTTCGTGGAAATTTACAATGGCAATCCTTTGATAAATATTGTGGTGTAGTTGGTGTGGGTTAAGACATTTGATATTTTCAATGTTGCTACAGTGAGATGCAAAGAATACCTAGTGTACAATGTTCCTATGAGTTGACCCTTATCTCTGTTGAGCCGGGGAGGTATATAAGGGAGTGTGCCTAGTGTACAATGTTCCTATTCAATATATTATTTATTTTTTTTTCTAAACATATTCCTATCATAACATTTAATATTTGTATGCTCATTTCATAATTCAAAACAAACATTTACTATGGGATAGAGGTATATATGTCAATTAATATTTACACTACAAACCATTAATTACTTCAATTTTGAGTGGAAATTACTTACTTAATCTGCATTAAAAACAAAAATTAAACATTTTTTTGTGGGACGGAGATAGTATTTCTAACCATAGCTAAAACAACTAATAATTCTACAGAAAATGGAAAATAAACTATATACAGAAGTTTGTAAAAAAGAACATTTACAATAATTACATATACATTTGATTCTCAAGTCAGTTTGTTCATAAACACCCTGTCTCTGAAGAAAAAAAGGTAAAGAAAAGCAATAAAAATACACAATAATCATCTTCTCAAATCCTCCTACAACATGGCCTCATCCCACAACACTTGTATCCTTGCACCGACAAATGAACGATGTCATCCTTAATGTGACTCTGAGCTACACCAGCTCTCCCATCCGACGATGACCACACATCCCGCAGTTCCAACACATGGTTTTCCGAGATTTTATTGTCGCTCAGGTCTAAAACTTTTAACTTGTTTTCCATTTTAATAGAAGATAAAAGCCGATGAAAGAATTGCGGATTTGGATAAGGCAGATTCTTATCTGATGATGATGACTCTAAGCCAATTTCATCATCACTATCTGCTACTACCTGAAGATTAATGTCTTCCTCCATGTTTGATGCAGTAAGCTCTTGATTACAAGTTTCAGACTCCATTGTCTGCATGGGGTTGTGCTTCTCTTTGGTCAAAAGTAAGGCCTGTTGCAAAGCATGATTTTCTTCTACATTCAAGTTTCCAGCTAGGTTGAGCTCTTCAAGGCAACAATTGTCGGATAGAGACTCGAGTATTTGAACCACTCCTGCTAAACTAAGTTGACATTTCCGCAGCACCAAGACTTTTATGCAACATTGAGGATTTCCAAGTAATGAAGATAATGCTTTGGCACCCTGCTTTCAAGTTTTCTTTGTTACAAAAAATATGAAGAAATATTTGCAGTATTCCATTCATAAAATGCTTCAAATTACCATTCGATAAGAACCAAGGCCAATTCATTTCATATGCTCGTAATTTGTTACAATCTAAAACTTTCGTACTAACCACCAGCTGGTAACTGTTTTGGAACTACTCCCATTAATGTTATCATGAAATTATCGTGAGCATGTGGCCAAACGGTTATAATAAAAAAAAATTATAGTTTTACTTCAAAGAATTTGGACCTTTTCGTGTAAGATTGTATAAAATTCAACCACTTTCTTAATTTCTGTGAAAAAATTCTAAAAAGCGTAAATTTCAATACAGAGATAAATAGTGATGTTTATGAGAATACAAACCTCTTGCTCTAAAGGATTTTCTGCAAGGTTCAGCTCAACAACACAGCTGACTAAACAAGATTCCATATTGAGCTTAACAGCAAATTCAGATATCAATCCATTTGATGATAGATCAAGCTGCACCAGTTCTCGTGACTCAACAGCTAATGATTTGGTCAACTGCAGTGCCCCATCCTATATATAATCAAAACAAAATGGAAATGGATAACATAGAAGCGAAAGAAAAGAAATCAAAAAGAGATGTGATCAGATAATATATTGGGATTAGACTTACATTTCCAATACCAGTACCTCCGAGCAGCAAACTTGATAAGGATGAACTCTGAGAAAGTTGACAGAGGCTATCTACTACAAGTTTGCTTAGTTTAATGCTGCTTAAACCGAGCTCTTGAAAGCTAATGAAGAATCAAATCAGCTTTGTTTTGTTTCAGTTACAAAAATAGCTTTAAAAGTGGTATGGCCAATTCTAAGATATAAACTAAAGAGAAAAGAGGCTTAAGCTAGTTAGTTAACCAATATGCACCTGGTCAAAGCAGCAATTTTACGCAAAAGAGCAACAATGGCATTGCCTGAAACAGGATTGTTGTAACCTGCTCAAGAAACAAAAGATAACAACTTCATTATAGTGCACAGCAAGTACACAAGGATCTCAAAAACTTCTCATACAAGAAAGAAATACCTATATAAAGATGTGTAAGAACTGAACCACCATCTAGTGAATCAGCTATCTTTTGTATTGTTCTGGAGGTGACTGAACACTGCTCGATATTCAGAGCATAGAGAGCTGCATAACCAAAAGCTTCTTAAGGAAGATAAAATAAAAAATAAAAAAAACAAATCGATCTATCCACCCACTCCAGCAAAATAAATGTGTGTTGAATCATCATCTCTCCCAAAAGCGTGAAAGAACCAGAGGATAAAGAACATCCACAATCAGCCAGAAGAAAGCTGTATTGTCCTTAGATACTTATCTCTCTTGTCATTTGATTCAACATAAGCAACAAAGGGACGAGGAAAAGAAACTACGATAGGGAATCCGAGTATGCGAATGAAATCTTTTAATTTCTTGGGTTTTACAGCATTCATATGGAGGGCAAGACTTGTCTACCTTTGCAGTTCTTCAAAATGGTAGACAAGTAAGAAGCGCATGCATCTGTCAAGCGGTTTCCAGCTATGTTTAGTACTTCCAACCGGGAGTATAGCACAGGGCACTCACATATCTGTGAATCACATCAAATATTGAAAAGTTAAAAACCAAAAAAAATTTGAGGAAAAAAAGTGGCAAGCACCTATTACAACATTCACAAATAACATCATTCTTGCTTTCTCACGATATCGATATTCATTCCAGCTTATAGCAAAATAACACTAATAAGATAGAAATCAAGTGGTCATGTTTTGCTGAAATTTCAAAGAGTGCATAGGAATAACAGAGGATTATCGGCAATTTGAGAGATATAATATTGGAAAATAAACATGCCTAGTTTGAAGCGCAATCTATTGGAGCAAAGAAGTTCCCCTATCAGATGCAAAATGAAAAATATTAAAAGTTTTCTACGGAAAAACTTACGGTTATATACATATGATAGTTGTTAAAAGAAATAACCTTAATTAGGTTTTCTACTTTTATTCATTGCAGAGATACTTTTAATTATACAACACAGGAAGCCCTAAACCACCTATAATTTAGGAAACTTCTTTACCTAGGACTCTATACATGCAGCCCACAGCCAAAGTGTGTAAACCCTAATAAAACATAATAAACAGCCTTATAGAACGGCTTACATTAAAAATAAACATAAATAAACACAAACAAATAATCCTTCCATCACCCCCACCCCCCCCCCCCACCCCCCAAGTTAGGAGCAAATATATCTATCAAGCCCAACTTGCTCACAAAGGTATCAAACTATCCCTTTCCCAAAGCCTTGGTCATTCCATCTGCAAATATGTTGAGTAGAGGGCATAAACGGAACATAGGACAGACCACTTTCCAAATTCTCCTTGATAAAGTATCAATCTCCACATGCTTTGTCCAATCATGTTGCATAGTTTCATTAGCAATGTCGATTCTTTGCCTTGTTGTCACAAAGACAACTTCATATGACAAGAGACTTCAACTACAATATCTTCCATCACTTGCCTAATCTAGGCCTTTACAAATTCCCTGTGCCATGGCCTAAACTAAACCTTCAATGATAATCCTAGCCACAACACTATGTTTCTAACTCTTCCAAGTGACCAAGTTCCCGCACAAGTATGTAAAGTACTCAAATGTAGACTTCTTCTCCTTGGTACATGCCCCCAGGTTTGCATCTGATAGATCGACACATCCCATCCATTAAACTTCTTGAAATACAGTCATTTCCTGGTGTAGTCTTGAGATACCTCAAGATCTCTTAGTTGCACCTTATTTGGTGAGTGCAAAAGTGGCTCACTAAGCTCACAAAGATAAGACACATCCAGTCCGGTATGGGCCAGATAAATCGATTTCCCAATCAACTTCGATTAGGAGTGGCAAATTTCCGATAATCCCTACCCGCCCCGGGTCCCGCCCGATCACATCCCAAAAATCCCAATCCCGAAATTTTTTTGTCCCCAAAAATGCAGGAAATGGATCAGTATAAAAACTCAATCCCGTCGGGTTCCCGATCCGACCGAATATATATATATATATATATATATATATATATATATATATATATATATATATATATATATATATATATATATATATATAACATTTTGCATCCCGACATGAATACCCACAACCCTAAATACTAAAAACATAAACCCTACACTCTATGCTTCCGCCGTTTTCACTTTCTCTGCACATTTCTTACGCTCTCTAATATTCCAGGATGTTCTTCCAAACAAATGCCATCCGCCTCCACCGGTTGTCAACTCTGTCGCTGTTAACTCATTTTCCCGGTCCCACCTTCTGAACTATTGTTTTGATCAAGTATTTGTCATTTTTTATATTAACATGAATATTTTTTAAGATCATATGTTCGAGACATTCATTCCCGACCCGACGAGATCTCGAACATTCAGGTATCCCGATTGTCGGGAACCGACGCTTATCGGGTACGGGCTCGGGAAGAAAAATGGAATCCCGAATCTTATCGGGATGGGTTCGATAGAAGATTTCTGGTCGGGTCCCGACCCAATGCCACCCTACGCCGATAGCTTTCCATATCAACAAGTTCTCCTTGGCACTTCCCAAAGACGAAATGTAGTCCTTGCATAAACTTTTAAGTTTGAAAGAGGTGTAGAGATCCTTTGAGGTTGTGGTTGATCATAATCGCCCATTTGAAAATTTGACATATCCGAATGTCAATACTTAAGGAAGATTCAAGCATGTCCCAATTACAGGAACTGTTAGTAAAACTACCGCCATAACTTCCATAAAAAGGTTTATTTTCAAAAAAATTAACATCTATAGTGTTAAAAACTTTCCTTTCAACGGGTGAGTAACAATTATAACCTTTTGGTGAGGTGAGTAACCAATAAAAATACACTTAACAGCTTTTGGATCAAGGCCTTCATTTCAAGAAGAATAGCTCAAGAGAGGTCAAAATCTACACTGATGCTGACTACGCTGGTGATATCACGGATAGAAGATCTATCTCTCAGTTCATCTTTTTATATCTTGAGGAATTTGGTCACTTGGAGGAGCAAGAAGCAGAATGTGGTTTTCGTAAGTAGTCTTTGAGTCGAATTAAGAGCCCTTGTTCTAGGTATTTGTGAAGGCCTTTGGATCCAAAAACGATGGTTGAACTTGGGTTTCTATTCTACACCTATACAACTTATGTGTGACAATATATACGGCTCTTTTGCATCATTGAAAAACCTACTCAACATGATAAGACTAAACATGTTGAGGTGGACATACACTTCATAAGAGAAAAGATTTGACAAAGGGGATATTCTTCTAAATCATGTTCCCTCCAAAGATCAAGTAGCAGACCTTCTTACCAAAGCTGTTAACAATCAAGTCTTTCAACATCTTCACAACAAGCTTGGATGCATTAACATTTATACAACCACCCTTGAATCAAGTCTTTCAACATCTTCACAACAAGCTTGGATGCATTGACATTTATACAACCAACCTTGAGGGGGAGTTTTGACATACGTTGTTGTGTTTCCTAATGTTTAAATGCCTCTTATATTAGTCCTAATCCTTGTAATTAGGCTAGTTTGTTGTCGGGACCTTTGTGACCCAGCTTTTTATTGTTTTCTACTGTTCATAGCCGTTGCAGTCGCATCTTGGCTTTTCTAGCCGTTAGTTGTCTTTTCTATATAAACAAAGGACCATTAGGTAACTCGATAAGGTTCTTGAATAAGAGTTTACCACTTTCTCTCCTTTCTTACTCTTTTCTACATGGTATCAGTGCCTACAAATTTCTAGACTTTTATTCAAATAATCTCAAATGGAAAATGCGCAATCTTCAGATGTTAAGTCAAGGGAGGAAGGCTTTATGAACTCCTCCTGGAACACTGGACCCTCAATGGAGAGAACTTCCTACAATGGTCAAGATCTGTCAAGTTGTAAATCATTGGCAGAGGCAAAGATGAGTATCTTACTGGAGAAAGGCTCCTAATGCTGATCAACCATCATATGAAAAATGGAGGGTTGAAAATAGCTTAGTGATGTCTACTCTCATAGGGTATATGACCCCTGCTACTTCTGAAAACTTTATCTTGTATGAGACTACAAAAGAAATATGATAAGCAGCCTCAAAACTCTACTCCAAACAAGATAATACTTCTGAGATCTATGAGGTTGAGGCAAAAATCTTAAACAGGGTGATCTTTGTGTTACTGATTACTATAAATGTTAAAATATAGGTTAATACTATAGTTTAATATCTTTTATCTCTTTTCTTAAGTGTCCTAATGATGTAATTAGGATATTTTTCCCTGTTTTTATCTACTTTCTGTTTTTGCCCAGAAAACACTGTTCCTAGCCGTTGGCACTATTCATAGCCGTTGGAACAGTGTTTTCTAGCTGTTGGAGGTTTTCCGTTATATATTGTAACCTGTCCTTATGATCTCCACAAAGAACTATCAATAAAATACTACTTTCCTCCTATCTTTTTCTACATGGTATCAGAGACTTGTACCTAAAGATCTTCTTCCTCAATAAAATCACAAAAATGGCAACTACTGCTGAATCCTCTGATATAACTCCAGCTTCAAGTTCAACTGGAGTTACACTCAATCAGGGAGGTAGCAATGATAACTCACACCTCCTCACAAACCACAAATTCGATGGAAACAACTACCATCTCGTGAGTGCAGATCCTCGCTCATGTTCATTCTTTGGAAAGAAGCGAGGAAGGATACTTAATGGAGAAATTCTTGAGCTCATGAAAATGATCCTCAATCGAGGCAATGGAAGGCTGAAAACAATGTGATTATGTCATGGCTTATGGGGTCCATGACCAAGGAGCAAAGTGAAAACTTCATATTCTACACAGTGTTCTAAAACTCGCTGGCGATGACGGTGCGCTCGAGGCGCTAGCGCTTGCAGGCGCTGGCGGCGTTTTTTTTTTTTTTTTTTTTTTTAATTTGAAAAATTAATACTTATCTTATTTAAATTTTACATCCTATGATCATAAAACATAAAAATCAAGTAAAAACTTGTAAATTGTGTCAAAAGATCAATGAAACGTAGTATCCAAAACCCAAAGTACGAAATCAATGTCATGCTCAACACTCAATAGTCAATACTCTCAAGTCTCAACTCTCAAGTTCAATCCTCAATCTCATCATCATTATTCCCCAAGTCTCCAACTCCAACAATATCATGCTTTGAGTAGAGTGAGAGAGGAAGAAACAGAGAATGAGAGAGAAAGAAAGAACGACTAGAAAGGAGGCATCTTTGCTTGAGTTTTTTTTTAGGTTAAGTGTATTTTTAATTATGTCAAAAGTTATATATGTAATATGCCAAATATCTAAAAAAAAAAAAAAACGCAACCTAATCGATTTGAGAGCGCCAGTCGCCTAGGTGGCGCCTGTGTCGCTAAGCGGCGCCGAAGCGCCGTGAGCGCCTGAAGACCCGGCCGCCTAGAACATGTCGCCAGAGCCAAGTCGGGACGCTGGAAGTGCGCTTAGCGCCAAAGCGGCGCTAGATGCGATTTTTAGAACAACGATTCTACAACACCGCAATCGAAATACGGGTCATTGCTCATGAACTCCACTCCAAGAAGGACAACACATCGACCATCTATGATCTAAAATCTCAATTGAAGGATCGAGGCGGGGTGATCAAGAAGTCACTCGAGATTACTACCAGTTGAACAAAATCGGCAACAACTTGATCTTTCGGTGATCACAAATGGAAGTGCCCTCAACGATGCAAAAATTGACAAGTGGAAATACTGAGAATGACAGGGTCTTTTCCTTCCTAATGGGATTGCACCCTAGTCTAGACGATGTGAGGGGTAGGATTCTTGGCAAATCTCCTCTTCCTAGCCTCAAGTCTGCCTTCTCAGAGGTCAAACATGAGGAAAGTAAGAGAAAACTAATTTTGGGAACTCAACCTCATCAGTCTTCTGCTCAATCTGATGCTCCTGCCTCTGCTTTTGTTTAAAAAAGGAGCTCCCTCTCAAAAGGGCAAGAAGGAAAGGCCTTTCTGTGATCACTGCAAGAAAGTTGGGCATCCTAAGGAGTCTTGCTGGAAGCTTTATGGAAAGCCTGCTGACTGGAAACCTAGAACTGGGACAGAAAAGGAGTCCCAAGGTCCCCTATCTGCTCACATGAGTGAGGCACTCTAAGAGTCTCTCGCCTTCTCTCATGAGCATGATGGAGGTCCTAAAAAGGCTCTACTTTACTTCCTTGCTCTCGCACACCTTCAAACACTTCCACTGCGCTACGTGGCACACTCCGGTAATCACTCTCATTTCTACATTATATCGACCATGGTCAACAACAATGGATTGTTGATTCTGGTGCCTCTGAACATATGACTGGGAATAAGAGGTTGTTTCACTCCCTTCTTCCCTGTAAAAGGGAAAGATTTGTGAAAATTGCTGATGGGTCCACTTCCAAAGTTCAAGGGATAGGATCCATCATTTTCTCCAAGGATCTGATCCTTGATCAGGTGCTTTATGTCCCAAATCTGTTATGTAATCTCTTATCAGTTATTAAACTGGTTAAGAGACAAAAATTGTCTGTGATGTTTCATGAGAATAAATGTGTCCTACAGGAGACCAACTCTGGGAAGATGATTGGCAATGCTAGTGCTACTTCGGCCTCTACTTGCTAACGCTCGCTAACACTGGCTCTCTCGAATAAACAGAATCTTTGCTTGTAATCGGGTTACATTAGTTGTAATAATAGTGACCCTATTGTTTTATGGCACTATAGATTGGGTCACCCCAATTTCTTGTATCTAAAAGGCTCATGCCTCATTTGTTTATCAATAAGAATGTCTCGCATTTTGAGTGTGAAGTCATTGTATGGCAAAAAAGTAGGATTTGTGTTTCATACTAAGTCTTATGCTCCTTCCAAGCCCTTCCATCTTATACATAGTGATATTTGGGGACCTTCAAAGGCCAAGAATATCACTGGTACAAGATGATTCATTTCCTTCATTGATGATCACACCAGACTCTGTTGGGTGTTCTTGATGAAGGAAAAGGCTAAAGCAGGAGCTATCTTTATGAACTTTTTCCTCATGATTAAAAATCAATTTGATACTGATATCAAAATGCTCAAGTCAGATAATGGATCTGAGTATCTTGAAAAACAACTGCGAACTTTCTTCAAGGAACAGGGTATCATCCACCTGACTTCCTGTGTTGACACTCCCCAACAAAATGGGGTTGAGAGAGAAAGAACAGGCACCTCACAGATCTGCTAGAGCCCCTCATGTTTGCCATGAAGGTGCCCAAGCATACGGGAGAAGCGGTCTTGACCGCCACTTATCTCATAAATAGAATGCCATCTAGGGTGTTGAAGTTTAAAACCCTCTGTGGATGTTCTAAATCGAAAGCATAGCATCAGGACACTTGATACAAACTCTACCTTCTAAGGTTTTTGGATGTACTGTGTATGTCCACAATCACCACAGGACCAAACTTGAACCTAAAGCATTCAAGTGTCTTTATTGGCTATTCTCCTAGACAAAGAGGGTACAAATGTTACTGCCCTCAAACCAGAAAGTTCTTTAACACCATTGATGTTACATTCTTTGAAGAAAAACCCTTCTTTGATCAAGAAGGAATCCAACAGGATTTTATTTCCTCCTCTCAAGGATGGGATTTGAGTCCTAGTACCTTGCACTCTTTGGACAGAGGATGTATAAATCAAGGGGATGTCACTACCCCTGATAATACTCAAAACTCATCAAATCTGGTCCAGAACCTTTATACCCTAGACCTCCTGTTCAACTAGTCTATACTAGAAGAAGCAGAAATGATCTTGAAAATCAAGAACATCAACCTCATTCGAGGATGTTGATCCTCTCGAATCTTATGACACATCTCAAGGTCAACTCGAGGATATTACTACCTCGGAATCACCGAGAAAGATCTGCTTAGCTTTGTTAACCATGATGACAGACCTATTGCTTTGAGAAAAGGAACAAGGGCTTGCACCCAATATCCTTTATATAATCTCCTAGCAATAGACAATATCTCTACTTCTTATCAAGTTTTTATACAAAGCTTGGATAAAAACAATATTCCTCACTCTATCCATGAAGCCTTAAGGATTCCTGAGTGGAAACAGGCTGTTAATGAGGAGCTACAAGCTTTAAAGAATAATCACACTTGGACAATGACCTCTCTCCCTAAGGGAAAGAAAACAGTAGGGTGCAAATGGATTTTCACCTTGAAATACAACTCTGATGGTACCATTAATAGGCATAAGGCTAGATTGGTTGCTAGGGGTTACACTCAGACTCATGGCATAGATTATCAGGAGACTTTTGCACCAGTGGCAAAATTAAACACCATCAGGGTGCTCCTATCTATTGCTGTGAATCTAGATCGGCCCTTACACCAACTAGATGTGAAAATGCCTTCCTAAATGGTGACCTAAAGGAGGAAGTATACTTAAAATTACCTCCTGGAATTGACTATCCAGGAGCAGAAAATAAGGTGTGTAAATTACACAAAGCTCTTTATGGACTGAAACAGTCCCCTGGAGCTTGGTTTGGTCGTTTTACCAAAGTTGTTAAGAACCTTGGGTTCATACAAGGTCAAGCTGACCACACTATGTTCACCAAGGTGTCTCCTACTAGGAAAAGAGTCATCCTCATTGTATATGTGGATGACATTATCATAACTGGGGATGATGCCCCTGAGATTCAATCCCTAAAGCATTGTCTTGCAAAGGAGTTTGAGGTTAAAAACCTTGGACAGATGAAATACTTCCTTGGAATGGAAGTGGCTAGATCTAAGGAGGATTTTCATATCCCAAAGAAAGTACATCTTAGATCTACTTCATCAAAAACGAGGATGCTTGATTGCAAACCCGCTTCCACTCCTATTGACCACTGGGTTGAAGTTGGAAAAGGAGAGTAAATCTGCCCCTGTGGATGTAGGCAGATACCAAAGACTGGTGGGAAAATTGATTTACTTGGCTCATACTAGACCAGATATATGCTATGCAGTGAGTCTGGTCAGCCAGTTTATGCATCATCCTTGTCAAGAACATCTTGATATTGTCCATAGGATGCTGAGGTATCTAAAAGGGACTGTGATGTGATTCCCATCGAGAAGAAACTTGTCAAATTTATTTGGAGTCTTTTATTTATTTTTAGTTAACTTTTATTATCCCACATTGGTTAGATAGTATTTTATTTTTGTTATTGTTTTTATTTATAGTTATTTTGTCCCACATTGCTAAATTAGCAATTAGTCTTGGAGTCTGTAGCCTATATAAAAGCATTAAGAGTCATTGTAATCATCAGACAAATTTTGATATATTATATTTGAAGCTATAAGCTTTGGGTGAGTTTTCTCACGTTGGTGTTTGGTGGATTCCAACGCCGTTGTTTGGTTGATTCCAAACGGAACTTATCAAGGTTCTGAGCAGACCTTGTGGCGTTAAATATACCAAGGTTCTTAGATACGGGTTATCTAAGGGTTGAGGTCATACCAAGGTTCTTAGTTACGAGTTAGCTAGGGGTCGCGGTGCTCATCTTATTGGTGCCTTCAGTCGGTCCTTCGGCAATTTCGGATATGATTCGGTCACGGATCACATCAATTGGTATCAGAGCTAGACACTGACGGTATCCAAATATCCCCTTTTATTTCTTTTTCATTCCTGTTCTTGTTCAAATTTTCCAGAAAACCAAAAAAAAAAAAATTAATTATTTCCAGCAATTCTCGTTCCTATTGTTGTTCTTTGCTTTTTCCTATTGTTGTCCTTTGCTTTTACCTCTTTTCTTTTTCTAATTCGTATAGTCAAGAAAAAAAAAAAAAACAAATCTCATTCACCCAAGTCGGTCCTTCATTCTTTGCTTGTTAATATTGATTGAGGCTTCTGTCCGGTCTCCCAATCCGATTGGTGGATTGTTAAGTTAAAAAAAAAAAAAAAAAAAAAAAAAAAAAAGATCTTCTCCTGCAATTTGCATCTTGATTGTTTTCCCTGCTTGGCATTTTTTTATTCTGATTTATTTTATGAAAAAAAAAAAAACAAAACTTTGTTCGATCATTCCAAAAAAAAAAAAAATCCTTGCCGGATATATTCTTGTTTGGACATTCTGGATAATTGCCGTGTGCTATTTATTGGTGAATTTCGATCTTGAGTAATGTCAAAGAGAGTCCTATGGATTTCTATTTTGAATATTGAAGATATGATGAATCAAAATTTGGTAATAGAACAACGTTTTGATGATATGATGAATAAGATGAAGAATATGTTAAAGGAGATGGCCGAGCAATTTAGCCGTGGTGGTAGAGATAACCGCAGTGGTAGAGGTGATCGTGGTGGTAGAGGTAACCGTGTTGGTCAAGGTAACAACTTGTTTTACACATCATGTTTTATTGGAGATTATGAATATGAGTTGTGTATTGATCACGATGAAGAAGAAAATTTAATTAGTAAAGATGTGGTTAAGGAGTTAAACTTGCGGACGGAAAGACTTCATCATCCCTACTACATTGTTTTGGGAAACCATCGGGTTAAAGTTACACGGTATGCACGGGTTCCAATGTCCATTGGAAGTTATAAAGCTGTTGTCTCATGTGATGTGGTGCCACTGAGTGATGTACATTTGATATTTGGGAGATCATGGTTATCTTTGCATAATGTACGTCATAATGCATCCCGGACTCGCTTATTCTTTTTCCTTTTGTGGCAAGAAACATGTTTTGAATCTCTACCCTCAGGCAACAAAGTAATATTCAGTTGAGAGTCTCGGGCACGAGAAAATGTAAGCGAGGTTGTAGTGGAAGGCAGTTGGAGGAGGTTGTTGGAGGCGAAATTGGTGGATGTAGTCCAAGAGTCGATTGTGGCGAGAGGCAATCACCGAGGAGAATAAAGAAGTGGTGGAGATACATGTTGCAAAAGTAGATGAGGATATTGCATTAGTGGTGGATAAAATTGAGGCATACGCGATCGTTGGTCCTACTTCACCGCCCACTTGTTCGAGTTCGCCGTCTTCTTTGCGGGTACATGAAGATCATCCGGCGAGGAGCAAAGCTGGGCTATCTGCTATAACCAATCAAACCAATATATTTCTATGGATGTTCTTGTCCTGGATTGACATTGATGGCAAAATCAAGCACACCTTCATTGATCCTTTTGCGGTGTATTGTGCGGTTATTCCGGCTTCTAATCCCTATGCCTATGTTCTTTGCTCCGGAGAGCATTATTTGCATTGAGCACTGCAAGATTACTACTCATTGGTTTCCTTGGTGATGTATTCATCATCAGATCGACGGTCTAGTTATTTGAAGCCGTATTTACGCCTTGTATTTGATCCAGGCATCTCATTGGTGTTTGTTATTGGTTCGGCCTGTTTTGTCCTTGATGGTGCATTTTACAACATCCTTTTAATTCGAGGACGAATCCTTTTGGGACCGGGAGGGAATGATGTGATTCCCATCGAGAAGAAACTTGTCAAATTTATTTGGAGTCTTTTATTTATTTTTAGTTAACTTTTATTATCCCACATTGGTTAGATAGTATTTTATTTTTGTTATTGTTTTTATTTATAGTTATTTTGTCCCACATTGCTAAATTAGCAATTAGTCTTGGAGTCGTAGCCTATATAAAAGCATTAAGAGTCATTGTAATCATCGAGACAAATTTTGATATATTATATTTGAAGCTATAAGCTTTGGGTGAGTTTTCTCACGTTGGTGTTTGGTGGATTCCAACGCCGTTGTTTGGTTGATTCCAAGCGGAACTTATCAAGGTTAAAGCGGACCTTGTGGCGTTAAGTATACCAAGGTTCTTAGATCACGGGTTATCTAAGGGTTGAGGTCATACCAAGGTTCTTAATTACTGAGTTAGCTAGGGGTCGCGGTGCTCATCTTATTGGTGCCTTCAGTCGGTCCTTCGGCAATTTCGGATCTGATTCGGTCACATCAGACTGCTGGTCAAGGTCTTATCTTCAAGAAATCTAAAGATAGAAAGATCCAAGTCTTCACCGATCTTTGACAAGGTGAGTTACATGATTGATCGAAGATCTACTACTGGCTATTGCTCCTATTTTTGGGGAAATCTCACAACTTGGAAGAGTAAGAAACAACCAGTGGTTTCTAGAAGTAGTGCAGAGGCTGAATTAAGGGCCTTGGCCCTAGGTATTTGTAAAGGACTGTGGCTCAAAAAGATCCTGGTTGACCTACACATCAAGAAAGAGCATCCTATTCTTCTATCTTGTGATAATGTGTCTGCTATCAACATGTCTGAGAATCCCATTCATCATGACAGATCCAAACATATAGACATTGACAGACCAGTTCAGGAAACCACAGGGAAATGTGTAACTGTGGAAGAACGTAAACCTGATGCCAGTTTCAGTAATGAGCAAATTGAAGCCTTGACGAGGCTCCTATCTGCTCAAAACACTGGCATTCAGACCAGTTCATCTATGGCTAACACAGGTCTGTGTGCCTCTCATTATCCTAGTAATTCTTGTCTTGAAAATCTCTGGATTGTTGACTCTATCTCTAGATGTGAAGTACCTCATTGTGTTAAGATAGCTGGCGGTTCTGTATCCCAAGTTACTGGGATTGGCAGTGTTTACATTCATGAAAACATCACCTTAAATGATGTTCTTTTTGTTCTTAACCTACAGTGTAATCTTTTATCTGTAAGTGGGTTCATTAAAGACAACAATTGTAATGGGATTTTTTGTACTAATGGCAGCAAATTTCAGGATATGAAAATGCTTGGCAATGCTGAAGTTGTGTCTGGGCTTTTCATTCTCAAGACCTACCATGCTAATGTCTCTTCCAAAGGCTTTAATAGCATTATTTCTATTCCTAGTTGTAAGGATATTGTGTTACTTCATTATAGACTTCTCAAGACCCACCCTGCTAATGTCTCTTCTAAAGGCATTAATAGCATTATTTCTATTCCTATCTCTAGTACGGAGTTGTTTTCTGGTCTTGGGACAGCGAGAAGGAATAAAATTTCATTATAGCTTAGGACATGCAAATTTTGTACATTTGAAGAAATTATACCCTACTTTTGTGTAATGGAAAATCTATTGATTCCTTGTATTGTGAAATCTGTCATCTTGCTTAACATACTAGAATTGTGTTTCCCAACCTTCTAGGCCCTTTATTCTTATTCATAGTGATATATGGAGCCCTTCAAAAACAAAAACCATCACTAACAAGAGATGGTTAGTCAATTTCATTGATGATCACATTAGAAGAACACGGTTGTTCCTCCTGAATGAGAAGTCAGAACTGGGGACTTTCCAAGAAATTACTTTGCCATGATAAAACACCAATTTGATACTGAAATCAAGGTGCTAAAATCAGATAATGGCAGAGAATATTTTGAGAAAAGTCTCAAATCTTTCTTCACTAAAAAAAGGAAATGCTCATATCAGTTCTTGTGTGTATACCCCCATCAAATGGGGTTGTTGAAATAAAGAATAGGCACCTTCATGAAGTGGCAAGAAGTATCATGCTCACTATGAAAGTGCCTAAGTTCTTATGGGGGGAGGCAGTCTTAACTGCCACTTATCTCATAAATAGAATGTCTTCAAGAGTGTTGAAATTCAGAACACCTATTCAGGTGTTAACAGAACATTATCCTCACTCTCACCTTTTGAACTCTCTACCCCTGAAAATGTTTGGATGTACAAGTTTTGTACATATCCATACACAAAACAGAGGAAAACTAAATTCTAGGTCCATAAAGTGCATCTTTGTTGGGTACTCACCATTCCAACAAGGGTACAAATGCTATTGTCCTACTACAAGGAAGTTCTACAACTCTAAAGATGTTACCTTCATTGAAGAACAACCTTTCTATAGCACTGAACCTCAAGGGGAGAATTTCCAAGAATATCATGCAACATAGAATATTGAGAATCCTATACCTGAGAAAATTCAAGATTCTAGCCCTAAGGACACTGATCAAACTCAAACTCAAACTCACCATGAGAATGATCAGATGACTCAAGAAATACCGAACATCCGTGTGAAAATGCTGAGCCAAGAGATGTTCCTAGTAATGAACCAAGGGATGTTCGATAATAACATTATCATATACTCGTAGAAGAGGAAAGCTACTTCTCAACATCCTGAAGAGGATTCTCTTGTGTCTAACAGTACCTCTGACACTTTTGAAGATGATCAATCTTCTGAAGAACAGAGCTCTGAAAAACAAGGGAATTCTTCTACGTCTCAGGACAACGATCATGATTCTGATTTCTCAGAAAGTCATGAAACTTATAACACTATAAATGAGAGTTCCATTGCAAAAGAAAGAGGGTAAGAAGCTGCACTTCTCACCCCATCTACAACTTTGTGTCTTATGATCATTTGACACCTAAGTACCATGCCTTTATAGAAGATTTGGACACTATCCAGGCCCCTAAAAATGTGCATACTATGAAATGTCCAGAATGGAGGAAAGCCATAAAGGATGAAATAGATGCCCTCAACAAAAATGGCACCCGGAAAATTACCAAACTCCCTACTAGAAAAAAACAAGTAATGTGTAAGTGGATTTTCACCATCAAATGCAATGTTGATGGATCTCTTAATAGATACAAGGCCAGACTTGTAACAAAAGGTTTCACTCAATCCTATGGGATTGACTATTATGAAACATTTGCCTTTGTGGTTAAGTTAAATACTATACGAGTCATAATGAGCATTGATGTGAACATGGATTGGCAACTAAATCAGTTGGACATCAAGAATGCATTCTTGAATGGTGACCTTGAAGAAGTATACATGTACTTACCTCATTTTTTGAAAAACTGGGAAGAAAGAGGGAAGTTTGTTGCTAAAAAAGGTCCTCTATGGGTTGAAGCGATCTCCTAGGGCATGGTTTGGGAGATTTACTAAGTTTATGATCAGTCATCGCTTCCATCAATGCCACTCTGACCATACCATGTTCACCGAATCTACTAGACACAGGAATCTGACCATCCTAGTTGTCTATGTAAATGATATCATTCTTACAGAAATGATCACATTGAGATCACGAAATAGAGGCATCTACGGCCAATGTGTTTGAAATAATGCAGACCTAGGTAACCTCAAATATTCACGGGAATGGAAATTGCTAGAAATAAAGATGGCATTTCTATGTCCCAAAGGAAATATACCCTAGATCTTCTAAGAGAAACAAGGATGTTAGGGTGCAAACCAGCTAGCACCCCAGTTCAGCCAGGTCTCAAACTTGGCAAGGAGAAGGATAGCCCTCTTCTAGACAAAGGGAGGTATTAAAGATTAGTTGGCAAACTTATATACATTTCCCGTACAAGGCCTAATATAAGCTTTGCTGTTGGAATGGTCAGTTAGTTCATGCATAGACCTACTGAGAGACACATGCAAGCTGTGGATTGACGCCTCGGATTCCTAAAGAAAAATCCAGGCCAAGGCCTTTTGTTCAAGAAGAATAGCTCAAGAGAGTTCAAGATCTACACTGATGCTGACTATGCTGGTGATATCACAGATAGAAGATCAATCTCTGGTTACCGCACCTACATCTGGGGGAATTTGGTCACTTGGAGGAGCAAGAAACAGAATGTGGTTTCAGTAGTCTTTGAGTCAAATTTAAGAGCCACTTGCTCAAAGGATTTGTGAAGGCCTTTGGATCAAAAAAACTAATGGCTGAACTTGGGTTTCTATTCTACACTATACAACCACGTGACAATATATCACTCTTTGCATTGTTTGAAAACCCTACTCAACATGCAAGACTAAACATGTTGAGGTGGACACATTTCATAAGAGAAAAGATTGACAAGGGATATATTCTTTTAAATCATGTTCCTTCCAAAGATCAAATAGCAGACCTTCTTACCAAAGTTGTTAACAATCAAGTCTTTCAACATCTTCACAGCAAGCTTGGATACATTGACATTTATAAACCCAACCTTGAGGGTGAGTGTTGAAATATGTTGTTGTGTTTCCTAATGTTTAATTAGTGTTTGAATGCCTCTTAGATTAGTCCTAATCCTTGTAAGTAGAATAGATTGTTGTCAGGACCTTTGTGACCCGGTTATTCTTGCTTTCTACTGCTCATTCGCTGCCGTTGCAGTGCATCTTGTCTTTTCTAGCCATTAGAGTCTTTTCTATATAAACAAAGGACCATTATGTAACTCGATAAGGTTCTTGAATAAGAGTTTGCCATTTTCTCTCTTTTTGACTCTTTTCTACACAAGCCAAAAAAGGGGGTCCAATAGTTTCACAACATAAATTAAGGTGGAAGTGGGTGTAAAGAGGTTTAAATTCATTATCCCATGCACTAATACCATGTTGAATTACTATCTCTCCTAACAACTTAAGTTGTTAAGGATGTTAGTAATTGACGTCTTTAAACACAACGCACTTCAATAATTATCATATTAAAGTTGTAAGCATGTGATTACTCTGCAGTATAATAAAAAGAAACACGTAAAAGGTATGTCAATTGAAATGAACAAGTATACAAACTTGGAACAAAGAGGTAGAGCCAAGTCGATTGTTGTGCAAATCCAAAACTAAGCCACCATACTTCTGTCCTGAAGATGCAAAAACATGTTGGAGTTTCTCCATTGTGCCATTTCCTGGAAGAAAAGCATCAAATATGTAACTGCTAAAAGAGATGTCACACAAATACCAAGATAGAAAAAATGCTTTAAGTCTAGTTACAAAATGAAATGTCCATATACAAGTTAGAAATTTACCTAACATATTGTGAGAAAGGTCAATGACAGCAATTGTTTTATGTGCCTCTAACGCTTTCAGAAGTGGTGCAATGGAGATATCTTGCAATTCACAATCAGAGACAACCACCTCGTCTTCTGAGACCTAGTTAACAAACGGTCATGGGAGGTGTTGGTATAAGGTTTTATCGAAATAAACAGCTTAACTGAGTGGCTTAGTCCTATAATATTTTTGCCTGAAGTCCCACTTACAAAAGCTAGAGAATTCATTTTCCCACCAGCAAAGGACCACAAATTAGCAAAGCTTACCTCTAGATTGTACAACTTCTTGAGAATATTTAGATCAGGCTCTGCAGACAGCTCCCGGCAGAAATCAGTGTAATACATCATGACAGGCTTTGGTACCCAGGCTGCCACATGTCAACAGATGGGTTTAGCAGCTAGTAGTATGTAGCACATATAAAGCAAACAATGCACCATATAAAAAGGCAAATACATAATGCTAAAGTTCTATATTTTTTCTTACATCGTTTTCATGTTTCTAATAAATGCATATTTTGCATGTGTTAGAAGGATGTTATCAGCCTTATCTAATAGATTGGTCAAAGTAGAGTTTATCCCCAAGAGTTTTTAAGTGTTAGTAGTCTTCTGAGGTTTATCTATTGGGTTTGCTTTATAGAGAAGAGATCAGCATAAAGTTATTCGATTCCATGTTTCATTTTGCTATACATCTCTAGCAGCATGCATTTCAAATTGCTATGACAGCATGAATTTCAATGTCTTGAATATTTTAATAAACATTCCAAGAAGCATATGTCGTTTTTGGGCCTGACGTGACACGCATGCTTTGTGCCCCCAAAAGTCCAGACATATGAATCACTAAAACAAGTATAGTTCATCAACGTCCTAAATTTTAGCGGGCTAGAATTGACACCCCTCCTCAAGGTTGGTTGTAGATAGAGTAGCAACCAAGCTTGCTTCTCATCTTGAGAGGAACAGTAGAACCCTTTGTGAAGAAGGGTTTGTTGTCATACTATAGGTGGTCAGTTGTCCATGTTAACGTTAACAGCTGGTAGGTTAGAGCTTCATTATGTATAGCCACCCTCATTCATAGCCGGCTTCCCACTGGCTTTGATTCCCTATCTATTGTGTAATGTTTTTCATTCAAAGTAATAAGAAAGATTACTTCCTCGTTTCTCTTTTCTGCTTCTCACACTGATAACAAGAGTGATAACAGAGAAATCAAGGTGTTTACAGATGCAGATTAGGAATCATTTGTGACGGACAAGAGGTCTACAACATGCTATTGTACCTACGTTTGGGGCAATTTGGTTACATGGAAAAGTAAGAAACAACCTGTGGTTTCTAGGAATAGTGCAGAAGCTGAACTTCGTACATTCTCCCTTGCGAGAACTTGGACTACCTACACTTAGACCTATTCAGAAAATGTGTGATAATCAATCAGCTATCAACATGGCAGAAAATTTGGTCCACCATGACAAACCAAACAATGTGGAAGCAGACCGACACTTCATCAAGAATAAAGTGGAGGACAAGGAAATCCTACTCAGCATTATATCAACAAAAGAATAGATAGCAGAAATTTTTACTAAGGCAACATCCATACATATTTTTCAAGACCTAAGTTGCAAGCTTGGTTGTTCCAACATCCACAACCAAGCTTGAGGGTTGTGTTAACTGTTCGATATTAATTTTGTTATTATTTATATGTTTATTGTACTTTATTTTTTCCTTGTTTAGCAGATTGGTTTGTCTCCTAGCCGTTAACGGAAATCCTTTTTCCATTGTTTTTGCATGTTTAAGGTATTTTAAATGGTCTGGGTAGTAATTTAGGTGGGTGTGTATGAAGGTTGATTTAGTCTCCTTTCAACAAGGCATTCTTTTGTATCTATCCAAATTGATATATGAAGTAAAATTCTCTCTTTTCTGAATTCTCACAGAAATATGATTCTGCTTGTGTGAACCAAATGAAACACAGTATTAGTTTTGGACTTTTAGCAAAGGAAGATGCAGTTCAAATAACTGAGATAAAGCATAAAAGAAATAATTAAAAAAAATGCAAAGAGCAATTCAAGTAATAAGACATACCCCTAATCAACACTTCAATGATGCCCGTCTTGACCTTGGTGTCATTAAAAATCAGTGCTGCTTCTGGAGTTTCTAGGGATCTTCCATCGTATGTTATTTGCTGGATAACTGGGACTAATCCTGGTAGGAAAATCAGTCTACATTAGCAAAATTGATAACACTCATGATGATGTAAAGATATACTATGCAATTGTATCACTTCCTCAGCAACGCTGAAATAAGCAGCGTATCACAAAGAGTATTAGCTCACAAAAACATTCCCTCAAACTTGAATTTCATTCATATTTATTAGATTTCCTAATCTGTTCTCTCTTTGCATTATGGTCAATGTGCAAGTATGGTAGATATGCTTTTGGAACCTTATCTTTGGATTTCAAAGTTTTAAAACGGAGTTGAACCAGAAAGTTGGGGCCTTCATTCAACACCACTTTGCAAAACATTATAACAATTTACAGGTGCATCAGTAGAGAATCTGCAGTTAGTTTTGCAGCCAAAAATATCGCAATAGAGCTTCAAGAGGCATCTAAGCCCCTTTCTTTGCCATTTCCGAGATTTATGAATGGAAGAACGGAACAAGTTGTCTTCAGAGCAATGGGAATATTATTTAAATAATATAGTATCAATACTAAACAACATATGAGCAAAACTTCGCTAAAAAGTAGGGTGTAGATCACGTGAAACTAGTTGGGGGATGGGAGCAGGACTTTCTTTCGGTATGATAAATGGCATATTTTTTACCAGCTTTGGTTGAGGCACATTGAGGCATTGAGGAGAAAGCCAGGCAGTAAATTCTACACTACAAGTTGCCGATTTTATTGGGGCTGAGAGGTGGAGTTGGCATGTTGGACGAAGAGTGTGGAGCAGCAGAGGTTTATTGCCTTCAACACATGCAGATTTGCTTTGAGCCTCCCACCATGGCCCGCTATGCCAAAACTACGACAAGGAGCTAGCAATCTGGACCCAAAAGGCGTATTCAGGATTCAAAGGTTTGGTTTTCTCCTAAGGCGTTTACTGTTGCTAGTGTGTTACAGCTGCAAGTGGAGCCTAGAGAGGAGGTAAGCTGGTGAAGGGTTTTGATAGTAAGCCTGTCCCAAGGTTTGCTTTTGTTATTCTGTTGGTTTGTAAAACAGGTTGAATACATAGGACGGATTGATGTAGTGGGGTTTAGTCTCATGAGGTAGATGTGTTATGTGTTTAGAAGAGCTAGAAACCCATGGTCATCTAGTCTTTATCTGCTCTTAACAAATTTAGTTGAGGTTGTGTAGAATTTTAGAGTAGAAAATAATACTTTTATTGACGATTCAACTGAAATACAAAACTCTGAATAAATAGGGCCTATGGCCGATCTACTAGGGCTTACAACCGACTGCTATAGCTTGGAGAACAAGTTAATGACAAAATACATAATAATAATAATAAAACCCTACGGCTGATATCGCCGACCTAAGGCTGAAATAACCGACTTACTTCCAACAGGTTGTTAAGTTGTTGAAGGATGAATTTGCGCTACTTCTGTGTTATTGAGCTGTGTGCAGGCCCATAGACAATACAGTTTTATAATTATGATTATGTTTTTATTTTCTAATACTTAGTATCATATAGGGCTAAGTAGGTTATGAGTATTTAGAGTTGACTAGTGGAGGCTCCTATAATTCAGGAATCGATTGTCCACTGGGACTTATGTGGCTTTTGTATTGTGTAACTGTGACTCAGAAGAAGAAATAATAAGACAAGTGTATTTCGTTTCGTAAATGCTACATGGTATCAGAGCATGCTTCTTAAACCCTAAGGTAGAATAAATTTCAAGGCAGCAATGACATGCAAAAGGAGCAGTGCCTCATCTACTCCAACAAGGAACCCTTACCCCTCTAGGAGGATTTGGAACTATTACTGGATCAGATACTCTTCACTAGAGAGGAAAACCCAACAAACAAATCCTCCTCTTTCTTACTTACCACTCGCAAGCTGTTTGGGAAAACTACCTTGAATTGGCCCAGACAATCAAGCTTGCAATCGATGGTGAGGCAAACTAAAGCATCTGACAAGGGCAATCAAAAGACCAGCAACTAATGACCCGTTTTCAATACATTGTCCTGCTAAAACATTCAACTGCTTTGGTGGAGCATCATACACATACAATGAGCTCTACATTGCCCCAGGCCCCATTCTATGACATTCTGATGTGATGCAAAATGGAACTATCTAAAAATAATGCCGACCAAGCTTTCTTACCCTTTGCTCGCTTTTCAAAATGGAGTTGTAGGAAATACAGGCAAGCAACTTCAACCTTCATGCGCTCTATGCTGAGATTATCTTCAAGGGTGCAAATATACGGTTGCACGTGCAATATATCCCCATTTATTTTGACAAGAATATGGTCCTGCAATTGAAAATTTGGAAAAGTAAATTATTCGAGCTCCTGTTAAATACTAAGACAAATTTGGAAACATAATGTGAACCTTAACAATAGCCTGCCCGCTAATTAAGAGTCCACAAAAATGTGCGCTTATGCCATGAAAAGCGAGTTCTTGTATACATATATCAGCATTTCTATGCTGACAGTGAGTTTTACCGTGCTTATGATATTGTTCCTTTCAAAGTAGAGATTTACATTCGTACAAGTAGAGATAGTCAGGGCTTGTGGTAAGCAAAAGGCATATAACTTTTTGAACGTTTAGAAAATATGTGTAAATAAATGTATATTCTAATCAGTATAATTTCATGGGATCCTATGCCTATATATAGGCTGTACTTGTAACCCGTTTACAGTAGAATAAGAAGCAATTTTCTCTTGTCAAAAATCGCATGGTATCAAAAAATCCTGGTTCATTCATTTTCAGTGTTATTGAAACATGGCTACTTTTAGCACAGTCTCTTCCTCTTCAACAGAGGTTTCCTCCGGTCCACAACTCAATTCAACTGGTCCATCTATTGCAACCTCTCATAAGTTGAATGGACACAATTATCAACAATTGTCCTGTAGGAAGATCGGAATTAAATTTAGCTATCGTCTTGTTTTTAACTTTGTGTTGTTATATTTAAGTTGATGTACAGCTGTGAGATTTACATTTTACACAATTCAGGTTGTCAGGTTGTTAGGTGATAGCGGCCATAGTTTATTGTGTGATTTCATCCTTGATTGATTTGATTTGATTGTAAAGAAAGACAACATTCTCTTAATTTATATCAGTAGAGTTATGAAGTATCTGTAATAATCTCTCAACGTGAATAATAGAAAAACATAATAAACTGAAAACCAAATAACAATCTAACAAACTCCTTATTTAAACAAAGAAACAGTTGCCTACACCTATCTATCAAAAACTGAATAAATTGAACTATTATCTAAACAATTTTGAGGATTATTTTCAACACATTCATTGGGTTATACGCGCATATATATAGGACGTACTCGTAACCTACTTACAGCAGAATAAGAATCAATTTTCTCCTCCTAAAGAATTCCAAAACGAACAATGCCAAAGTGTAAACAAACATTATAAATATGCTTACACAGCTACCATGGCATGACGCAAAGATGTTAGGGCCAGATATGTTGTGGTTATTAAATATGTTCCCATAGGCATCAATGTCCATTTTGCAGTCATTCAAGCTACTTGAGTTTTTGCACTGCTTGGCAAATTTTGAGATTCTAGATCTCTCCGAACAAGAACTGCCTTCATGATTCACGACACCACAATCACTGGTAGTGGATTTTGACACCACTGGTGAATAACCCTGCCAAGCCAATCAACCCACACATAAAAAGTAAGAAGGGACTTATCACCATAAATAAATTAATCGCTTACCTGCAAATGAGCAGGACTACCATGGATGTTCCTGTTCATAGCTGCAAACCCGATGAAAAGGTCAGTCCTAGCATATGAAAACGATAAAGCAGAACTAAAATGATGATTGACCCACATCCATTTGAAGTTGCCACATCTTCTACATGGAGGCCATTCGCCACTCCCGTGGAGTTGTGTTCCTCGTCATCTTTGCACTCATCATCAGAGAGGACGAGGCGAACACGTTTGCAACCGACTGCCAGACTACCAGTAGACTTAGATTTGCTCATGGGTGAGGAGTCCATTTGCTTTGAAGTACTTGCAGATGCTTCAGCAGCAGTTCGTATCTTTTTGAAACTTTTACCAGGACGGAGGAATGATACTAAAGGAGAGTTTTCATTCAAGTCATCCGCAAAAGCTCGAGATGTTGATGTTGAAGAATGTGACAGTACATTGTTCTCAGAAGACCCTCTGTCATTAGACATATCAGGGGACTGTTCATCTGTCTCTGTTTCTGTTTCAGAGCAATGGTTCTCACGTGCAACTTTTGCTTCCATCTCTTGTTCAATTGAGACCTTAAGTTTGTTGATTGATGATTGCAAGCTCCTAAACAAAAACTTACGTCAGGAACAGAAAATTCATATTATTATGGGGAACGAAAATATGCAAGAACACAGATGCAGACATTAAGGATCCAAATGCAACTCCACGCTAACATAACAAGGATAAACAAAACCTAGTTCTTCTAGATCTCATTAAAAGTGTCAAACGTCATATTCATCAGAAAGATCTAATTCAGTGACCAAAGTATATGCTATATTATACTTTTTTACCCACCTTGCCTGCTCAACATTGTCAAATCTGATCATTTGACTGTAGTGCATATTTTCTAGAGCAGATAACTGGATAGAAGGTAGTTTGGCTTCAACAGCAGTCCTGGTGCAAGAAAATACAGTAACAACAAATCAAATTCATTCAGTAAGACAACATATTCAACAACAAGTATTAAGTAGGCAAGTCTTCAAACTTCAAGTAACTATGGCATTGTAAGAGATAGAATATAGATCACTATCGTCTTACGTAAATCACCATTACATCCCCTTTATGGGAACCAGAAAAGCACACAAGTCTAGATTTTCTTTTCTAGAAAACCACAACTCTGATCATGAAAAAACGTTTCAGTGTGCAACAACAGCCAGTGGAATAAACTGTTAGTTATACTTAACTGCATAATTGTTCAAAGTTCTAAAGATCTGCTGGAATCTTTGGAGGAGGAGGGGGGAGAAAAGATGTTTAGTAGCTAGTTAGCAGAAAAGAAAGGGTGAGAAAGGCAAAAAAAAAGTATACTGTGTTTGGATAACAATGGAAAGAAATGTTACAAATAAATTATTAAGAATAACAGTTCCAATCCCAACATTTTGGGAGTATGTCCCATCTGCAATTTTAACGCGTTTAAATTATGGGAAAGGTTTGTGTGTTACAAATAAATTACCAACATTAATCATGTGGTCCGAGGCTCCGGAATCAACCACCCATGGCCGTTTATGGCCACCGATCTGTCCACTCTCTGTAGCAGCCATTGATGCTTGGCTGATTGGTGCCTCGGTTTCCTTGGACAGCAGCTGCAACAAGGCATCCAGTTGCTCCTTGCTGGGGAGGCTGATTTGAGGATTTTCCTCTGCCTTAGCAATCTTGGCTTGCCTTTCTTTAAAGCCACCAGGTCTTATATTGTCATTTCCAGCCTTCGAATTTTCAGGTTTGCCATGTAGTTTATTGAAATACATTGGATAAGTCTGCTGTTAATTCAGCAAGTCTGCTGTTAATTCAGCAGACTTAAGTCTGCTGAATATAAGTCTGCTGTTAATTCAGCAGGGTATCTGACCCTGCTGAATATAAGTCTGCTGATAACGCTTTTACGTAGTATTATTTTTTATTGTGTACAAATGTAGCAGTGTAACTTTATTACTTTTGATAGGATCACTTGAGTATAACCACTCTATTATGTTTGTAACCACCCTATAAAGGTTATCTAGGTTGTTATTACTTACTTTTTAGTTTATCTAGGAAAGTTACTTTTTCTCTTTATGCTTTATAAGCATGCTTTGTATTTCACCTATTTATACCAACCTTATTGGGTTGAGTTTAAGAACAAGAGTTATATTTTCTCTTAAGTTCATCTTCCTACTTAATTTCTATATGGTATCGAGCACCTTGATTTTTTCGAAAAAACGATCCAACTTCCAAATTTTTTTCCTCTCTTCTTTCCAAAGATTCAATATGGTGATTCTCGGAATTCCTACTCCCACTCTTCCGCTATCTCTCTTAGTGTAAATGGAGTTGATAATCCATCTCTCCAAATCACATCAAAGAAACTCTATGGACCTAATTATGTCCAGTGGGCACAATCTGTGCGTGTTTATGTCCTTTGGAAGAGGTAAGCTTGGTTACTAACTGGAACCATTAAACCCCAAACCAATAAAGAATCTCACGAATATCTTTGTGCTGGGAGGAGAGAAAATGCTATTGTTGTATCTTGGCTCATCAACTCTATGATTGATGATATCGGCCAAGTTCATCTATTTACTACTTACGCAAAGGCTATACGGGATAAGATAGCTAAAAACTATTCGACCAAGGTAATTATGCTCTGTTTTGGTCCGAAAACCTCTAAAAGAAACCAAGCAGGTGCACTTAATGTCACCCAATACTTCAACACCCTCGACAAGTTATGGGAGGAATGTGATCAACTCACAATAAGGCAGTGGAAGTGTAATTGAGGATAGTCACATCTATGCAAAGCTTGTTGAAGAAGAAAGGGTCTTTGACTTTGCATGCGGTCTAAATCCCAACTATGATGCTGCAAGGGAAAGGATTCTGGCTCAAACTCCATTTCCTTCAATTCAGGATGCCTTTTCTGCTGTGAGAAAGGAGGAAAGTAGAAGGGGAGTTATGGGTGTAAGCAATGGTATATTGCCAACTCCAGGTGGAAATCACTCAGCACTCAAAGTTGCTGAATTTGATGCAGCAAATGTTGGGTATAACAGAGGCAACAACAAGAAGAATGAGCAGTGGGCCAACCTACTTTGTGACTATTGCAAGAAAAGGGTCATCTCAAGGAGAAGTGCTGGAATCTCCATGGAAAACCCCCTCATCTTATGAAGAACCGGGCTGAAGGAAGTGGAAATGATCAGAAGAGGGCCTACAATGCTACAGAACAACATTTGGGGTTCACAAAGGAGCAGATGGAAACTCTTGCTTTGATGTTTGACAAAAGAATTCCACCTACTTCTGAAACCACAGTTGGGACAACTGCACATGGCAACCAGACTTGGATTGTAGACTCAGGGGCATCAAGTCACATGACAGGTGATTTCTCTCTTTTCCATTCTTTCACTAATAGTAATAATGATCACTATGTTACTATTGCAGATGGTTCTTCTTCCAAAGTGGTTGGTCTAGGGTCTGTTAGAATCCTACCAAACCTCACCCTAAACTCTGTTCTTTATGTTCCAAAACTTGACTGTAACCTTTTCTCTGTCAGCCAGTTCTGCAATGATAGGAAATGTGTTGCTAATTTTTATTCAACTCACTGTGAGTTTCAGGATCTGGGGTCACACATGAAGATTGGCGTGCTAGGAAATCGAGGGTCTCAGATCTCATCCATAGCAAAGCAATCCTAAGAATGGAAGTGGTCTTAATGTTAGCTTAAACTCTAAATGTAATAGGATAATGTTGTTACATTTTAGATTAGGGCATCCTAATTTTCCTACTTAAAAAGGATGTATCCTTCCTTGTTTTTACGATGTTTGTATTGAAAGTTTGAAATGTGAACATTGTATTTTTGGCAAACAAACTAGAAATGTCTTTAAGCCTGCTCTCTTATAAGGCATCCAAGCCATTTATGCTTATTCACTCGATGTTTGGGGACCATCCAGAACAACCAACATTATTCACAAACCCTGGTTTGTCTCATTTATTGATGATCACACTAGACTCACCGGGTCTACTTCATGAAACATAAATCAAGTCCCTAACTGTTTGAAAACTTCTATAACATGATAGAAACACAATTCGGACTAAAATCAATTCCTCGGATCGACAATGGAGCAGAATATCTAAACTCCCGCCTTAACCCCTTTGTCACCAAGAAAGGTATAATTCACCAAACATCTCGCACCAACACACCCCAACAAAATGGGGTAGCGAAAGAAAGAAAAACCGCCATCTCCAGAAGTTGCTGAACCCTTCTTTATACCTATAATGTCCCTAACTTCTATTGGAGTGATTTATTTCGACCGCCACTTTTTAATCAACCGGATGCCATCCGAATCTGAAATTCAAGACCCCATTGATGTTCTAAACTCCATATTCCACAACCCAAAACTTGTATCCACCTTACCTCTTAAAATCTTTGGATGCACAAAGATTTGTGCATAACCATGCCCCACTAAAACCAAACTGGACCCTAGAGCTATAAAAACTATATTTGTTGGTTATTCTGCTACTCAAAAGGGTTACAAATGCTTTGACCCAAACACCCATAAATTCTATGTGTCTTATGATGTTACCTTCTTTGAAGACCAACCCTTTTACCCACAAAACTCGACAACCATGGTGATCGGTACTTGTTTCTATACAACCCTACTACTCTACCCATTCCTCGATTTGATTCTTTTTCACCTATAACCATATTGAAACCCATATTACCTCTCCTTCTCCTACAATCATTCATGAGGAAACCACTTGATGATTCTATGATCTCACCATCTCCTACCTCACCTCCTCCTATCCACACTCCTTGTTGAGGAGGAGCCTACCAACTCTCTAGTCCTACTCCCATAGTCTACATACTAGACAAAAGAAAACCGATCGACCTCTTCCTCATGCACCTTCCCCTGTTCCTCCAATTGAATCTGAGCTTATCATGAGCAAACCGATCTTGATCTTGAACCTACTCCAGATTTACCCATTGCCTTAAGGAAAGGTACTAGAGAATGTACTAAACATCCTATTGAGAGGTATGTGTCATATGGTAAAGTGTCGAGCAAACAGAGGACTTTTTTAGCCAACTTAGATACCTCTCAAACTCCAAACACCATCTATCAGGCCCTAAACCACCCACAATGGAAGAAGGCTGTCATGGAAGAATTGGATGCTTTGAAAAAGAATCACACTTGGGATGACATACCTACACCTAAAGGGGTCAAACCTGTAGGTTGTAGGTGGTTGTTTAACATCAAACACAATCCAGATGGGACTGTAAACAGGTACAAAGCCAGACTTGTGGCTAAGGGATTTACTCAATCTTTGGGGGTTGACTATAATGAGACATTTGCCCCTGTTGCAAAGCTCAACTCAGTCAGAATTATCATATCAATTGCAGCAACAAAGAATTGGCCACTCCATCAGCTTGACATAAAGAATGCCTTTCTGAATGGGGAACTACAAGAGGAGGTATACATGCAAACACCCTCACGGTTTTGTACCCACACCCAACCATATCCTAAAACCCCGAATAAATCCATTTATGGACTAAAAGCAGTCTCTAGGGCATGGTTTAGCAGGTTCACTCAAGCTATGAAACTTGCTAAGTATATACAGGGACATGGAGATCACACTATGTTCTATCAACATTCAGAAACAGGGGACCTCACCATCTTGATAGTGTATGTGGATGATATTGTTATCTTTGGAAGTTCGACTCTAAATTGCTAAACTCAAATCTTTCTTACACCAACAATTTGATGTAAAAGACCTTGGCCCTCTCAAATACTTCTTAGGCATAGAAGTTGCTAGATCTTCAAGTGGCATTACCTTTCACTCAAAGGAAGTATACCCTAGATTTACTCTCGACTATGGATTCTTTGGGGTGTAAACCTGCTGATACCCCAGTTGATTGTGCTGTCAAGCTTGGTAAAGATGATGATGGTGGAGACTATGACCTTGAACAATATCAGAGGCTTATAGGAAGACTAATCTACCTCTCTCACACAAGGCCAGACATATCATTTGCTGTAAGTCAACTTAGTCGGTTCATGCACTCACTAAGGTAATCCACTATAATCTTTGCATTAAGACTCCTAAGGTTTTACGAAAGGATGTCCAGGAAGGGTATCTGTTTAAAGCTCAAGGAAACACAAAAATTGAAGGCTATGTTGATCTTGATCAGGCGGGGATAAAGTAGAAGGAAAATCAACTTCAGGGTGGTGTATCTTTATATTTGGAAACCTTGTTTCTTGGAGGAGCAAGAAACAACCATGAGTGGCTTGAAGCACACAGCAGGAATTCGTAGTTATTGCCTTGGGCATCTCGTGAGCTTCGTGGATCCGAGAAAATCATGGCGAGAACTAAGAATTCATGTATCCAAACCTATATGTCTATATAGTGATAGTAAAGTGCTATTGATATATCCAATAATCACATTCAACATGATAGGACTAAGCACATTGAAGTTGATAGACACTTCATTAAGGAAAAAGTCACTAATGGAAGCATTAATCTATCTCATGTCAAGTCCAAGCTTGGTAGGCGATATCTTCACCAAAGGACTCCTAAATCGATTTCCAAAGCTGCGTGGACAAATTGGGATTTCTTTGGACATCTACTATCGACTTGAGGAGGAGTATTGAAATACATTGGATAAGTCTCACGTTAATTCAAACAAGTCTGCTTTGTTAATTCAGCAGACTTAAGTCTGCTGAATATAAGTCAGCTGTTAATTCAACAGGGTATCTGACCCTGCTGAATATAAGTCTGCTGATAACGCTTTTACGTAGTATTATTTTTTATTGTGTACAAATGTAGCAGTGTAACTTTATTACTTTTGATAGGATCACTTGAGTATAACCACTCTATTATGTTTGTAACCGCCCTATAAAGGTTATCTAGGTTGTTATTACTTACTTTTTAGTTTATCTAGGAAAGTTACTTTTTCTCTTTATGCTTTATAAGCATGCTTTGTATTTCACCTATTTATACCAACCTTATTGGGTTGAGTTGAAGAACAAGAGTTATATTTTCTCTTAAGTTCATCTTCCTACTTAATTTCTATATAGTTTCCAGCAAATCTCCCTTGTGTGTCCAAATTTTTTTTTCAGAAGTTGCACCAAGGCTTTTCTCCCTTGTCTTTATTTGATTTTTTTTTGTAGAGAAATATGGAAATCAGGAAGAAAAGATTTTTATTATTGATTGTATATGCTTCATAGCCAGAATACATAATATATATATCTGAGAGAAAGGAACCTTAGGATACTAGGATTTAGCCCACGTGCATAATGAGACTAATAAATGCTATAAATGCTAAAACATAACAGAATAATAATCCAAGCCTTATAAACCGGCTACATTAAAGAGGAAGATAAAAATAATAATTAGGAGATATTCTCCATAATTAGGGAATATTATCAATAACTACCAAATATTCTCAACACTCCCCCACAAGTTAAACATGGATATTCAACATGTTTAACTTGCTCATAAACTTCTCAAAACCAGGTTTCAGCAGTACTTCTCGAAACCACTCCTTGTTTTTTGCTTCTCCAATTTACTAGATTTCCCATACATACCGCAATAACCCGGTGGTGGATCTTCTTTCAAACAGATCCATTAATCTGCATCTGTATATACTTCAATACTTCGCTAGAATTTCTTTTGAACCACAAACCTTCTCCAATAGTCCCTTTTAAATACTTGAAGATTCGAACATCGCCTCCATATGGGGCTCACAAAGGGCATGCATGTCTTGGTGACCACCCCTACAAAGATAGGATATGTCCGGCCTTGTATGAGCTAGATATATAAGTCTTCCTACCCAGTCTTTGGTACTTCCCTTTGTCCACAGTGAATCGATTTTTACTCTCCCACAATTTTAGGTTGGCTTAGTAGAGTACTAGCAGGAGCTTGCAATCACTCATTTCTGTCTCTTCAAGAAGATCTAGAACATATTTCCTCCGACATACTACCGACCCTTTGTGCGATCTTGCAACTTCCATGCCTAGGAAGTATCTAAGGCTTCAGCTCCTTTATCTCAAACTCCTGGCCAGGCTCTTCTTAGAATCGATTTATCCCACACAAGTCATCACTGTTAGTATGATGTCATCAACATACACAACCAGGATGTCATCTTGCCATTTTCCTCGACCTTTTGTGAACAAAGTGTGATCAGATTGGCCTGCTTGAACCCTTCTTTCTTTAGAAACTTCATGAATCTCTCAAACCATGCTCTTGGACTTTGTTTCAACCCATATAGAGCCTTTTTTCACTTGCAAACTTTACCATTGTCTTTGCTCGAAAAACCGGAGGCATATCCATGTACACTTCTTCTTTAGATTTCCATGTAGGAAAGCATTTTTAACATCCAGTTGTTCCAAGGCCACCCAAGTTCACGGTATAGACAAAATTATCCTCACAGTATTAAGTTTAGCTCTTTGGTGAGAAGGTTTCGAATAATCTATCCCATAGGTTTGAGTGTACCCTTTGGCAACCAACCTTGCTTTATACCTTTGTATGGACCCATCCGAATTGTATTTCACGGTGAAAATCCATCTACACCCCATTGTGGTCTTCCCGTGAGTAGGCTAGCAACTTCCAGTGCCATTTTTTCAAGAGCACTAATTTCTTCATACACACACGCCTTCCATTCGGATGGGACAGGCTTCATGAATGGTTTTAGGAATTTGAATATTGGATAGGCTAGTAGTAAAGGCTTGATATTGTGGAGAGAGTTTATCATAAGTGACATACCTACTCAGAGGATAGAGGGGGTGTTTGGTACATTCTCTAGTTGGTTTTCTTAGGGCAATTGGAAGATCAGATTGGTTTGTGTGATCAGGTGGTTCAGATACACCCTGAGATGGTGATTCTAAGTGAATATGTCTGTCAGATTCAGACTCAGATGATAAAGAGTTTGGAGCATTACCTGTCTCTGGGATCTGTTCAGGATCGGCACTTAAGGACAGAGGTTGCTCAGTGCTTGGATGAGGAGCTTTCTCTTTGAGTAGTAAACCTTTCCTGGAATAAGTCTTTCCTGGAAATTTCTGTATCCTAGTCTTGGGACTAGGACTAGCTGATTTGTTCCCTTGATCTGGTGTATTTACCTCAATAGGACTATCAGCAGCCTGGTCCCTTGAGTCCCTATCTTGAGAATAATCATGATGTGGAGGTGTGTTGTCAGGGTCATCAGTCAAGAACTGTGAAAAATCTTGTTGAGAAAAATCATGTTCCTTAAAATTCTCCCCCTGAACATGAGTTTTGAAAAACAGTTGATCTTCAAAAAAGGACACATCACTACTGACATAAATTTTTTGTGTTTGTGGATCAAAACATTTATATCCTTTTTGAGTGGGGGAATACCCTACAAACACACATTTTCTAGCTCGGGGATCCAATTTCCCTTGGTGATGAATATGTGTGAAGGCAGTGCATCCAAAAACTTTGAGGGGCAGGTCTTGAATTATTCTAGTGTTGGGGTAAAACACTTTTAACTGGCTGACAGGGGTTTGATACTTCAAAATCCTAGAAGGTAGCCTGTTAATTAGATATATGGCAGTTAGAACTGCCTCCCCCCAAAGATATTTAGGGCTGTTAGAGGTTATCATAAGAGCCCTAACAATTTCTAGAATATGTCTGTTTTTCCGTTCTGCCACCCCATTTTGTTGGGGTGTGTCAGGACAGGAACTTTGGTGGACAATGCCATGTGTGAGGAAGAAGGGTCCAAGGACAGAATTAAAATATTCCGTGCCATTGTCACTTCGAAAGACCTCAATTTTTGAGTGAAACTGTGTTAAAATCATTTCGTAAAATTCAATGAAAACTTGTTTAGCTTCAGATTTTTGTTTTAAGAGATAAACCCAAGAGATCCTAGTGTGATCATCAATGAAAGTGATGAACCATCTTTTCCCTTGTGGTGTACTCGCCTTTGAGCCTCAAATGTCACTTATGAATTATAGTGAATGGCTTTGTTGGCTTGTAAGGCTGAGGTGGGAAGGATGATCTTGTGTGTTTAGATAATTCACATATTTCACAATTAAACAAGGATGGATCTTTATTGATAAAAAAATCTGGAAACAGTTTTCTTAAATAGACAAAACTAGGGTGGCCAAGTCTATAGTGCCACATCATGATATTATTCTTATCAATAAAGGAAGACTGAAGGCAAACATTTTCAGGATTCTTCTTATTCCAAGTGTCTTCTTCCTCAAAGAGATAGAGACCTCCCATCATCCTAGCACTGCCAATCACCATCCCCTTGTGAGTATCCTGGATTTTACACCCATTGTCAGAAAACACAACATTACAGTTAGCATCGAAGAAAGTTTCTTGTGTTGACATAAGATTACATGATGGGGATGGTACATGTAGGACATTCGAAGGGTTAGGGTAGAGAGATAGTGATGGATCCTTTTCTGCTTATGGCGCACAAAGATCCATCTGCTATCTTGACTTTTGATTTCAAAGACAAGATTTGTAGGTTGAGAAGCAGATTTGAATAGCTTGTCATATGGTTCGTTGCTCTGAGTCAATGACCCAAAAAGCGGACTGGTTGACACCAAGAAATGATAGGGAAGAACATGTACCTTTTTCTACTAAGGAGCATGAAGAGTCACCTTTGTTTTGCATGGTTTGGGCTTGGATAAGTTTGGTCAGCTGATCCAGTTGTTCTTGAGAGAATAGCTGCTGTGTATTGGAGATAGTACTTTGATCGGATGATACCCGATTAGCCTCGCCTTGCCTCTCGAGCTTCTGTTCCTCCACCCACAGGCTTCCAGGTTTGCGGGTTTCCGTGTATCACCCAAAGAATTATCCTTGGTGTGGCCTGATTTTTTGCAATGGTCACACCATGTCTTTGGTTTCCTTCCTTTCTGATCATTTCTATTTGCCACCAACGCTGAACTTTCAGTCCCAGAACTTCCAGAAGAAGGTCCCTTGTGCATTACTCTCCTTCTAGATTCTTCCCTTCTGACCTCAGAAAACACCTCACTTAGTGAAGGCAGGGGAGATTTTCCTAGTATCCTTCCCCTAACCTCATCCAGATCCAAGTCAAGACCTGCCAGGAAGGTATAAACCCTCTCATTCTCTTCCCTTTTTTGTGCCTTTACTCCATCTCCAGTGCACTCCCAGGAATTATCAAAGGATAGGTCTAATTCCTGCCATAATCCTTGCAATTCAGTGTAGTAGAGAGTGACTTCTCTGTTGTCTTGCTTACAAGCCCAGATTTTGGTCTTAAGTTCATATATTTGGGATGTATTCTCTAGATCAGAATACATTTCTTTGACCATTTTCCATATATCTTGGGCTGTTGGCAGGAACATGTGTGGCTTTGCCACAAATTTCTCCATCGAGTTGAATAACCATGATCTCACCATTGAGTCCTCTGATCTCCAAGTCCCAGATTTGGGATCTCCAGCAGCAGGTTTGACACATTCTCCAGTCAGGTATCCCAATTTGCCTCTACCATCAATGGCCAAAGTCATGGTTTGTGACCATTCTAGGTAGTTCTTTCCATTCGGCCTTTGTGTTGTGAGCGAGAATGGAGGAGAAGAATTTGCGGAGTCTGTCGGCCAGATTGATCATCTCTTGATAAGGATGATCCAAAGTGAGTGGATGAAGCGATCGATGTTGTACTTCCAATCATGGCTGCTTGGCGTAGGTACATGGATACTGCGCTGATCATACGACCTGGGCTCGATACCATGTGAGAAATATGGAAATCAGAAGAAAAGATTTTTATTATTGATTGTATATGCTTCATAGCGAATACATAATATATATATACAGAGAAAGGAACCTTAGGATACTAGGATTCTAGCCCACGTGCATAAATGACTAATAAATGCTATAAATGCTAAAACATAATGAGAATAATAATCCAAGCCTTATAAACCGGCTACATTAAAGAGGGAAGATAAAAATAATAATTAGGAGATATTCTCCATAATTAGGGAATATTATCAATAACTACCAAATATTCTCAACATTTTTTGCAATGAAAGCTGCACTTTCTGGGGCTTGAACAGCCCCCATCATTAGCTTGCGTCTGCTCTTCTCTTGGTAGACTTTAGAGAACATTGCTTTGATGGTGGGTAAGGGCTTTGTCCTAAGGGTCCTACCTCTTACCCCATCCAATTCTTGGTTAAGTCCAATAAGGAACTTAAAGATCCTTTTTTGTTCGGAGATGTCTGTGTACTTTTTTGCATCCTCCTTACAGTTCCAATCAAACTCCTCAAAGGCGTCAATTTGTTGCCATGACCTTGACAGAATGTTGAAATACTTTGACATTCATGTCACCCTGCTGCACTTCAATTTAGTATAGTTCAGAGGAATTATCCTTCATGGAATACATCTCTCTTGCGGCAACCCAGATTTCGTAGGCAATTTCATACATCAGGAAGTCCTCACTTATTTCAGGGGTCATTGACACAATCAACCAGGACATCACCAAGTTGTTTTTGCGTTCCATAGCCTGAATTTTTTATCATCAGACTTTGGTGGGATTGCAGTTCGGGTGAGATATTCATCCTTTCCACGACTAGTGATGAACTTCTTCACGCACCTTGACCATTGCAAATAGTTTGACCCATTTAGTTTACGACCGGAAATGGTCACTAGGATCGATTCCATTTCTCTAGACCCTACCCTGTCAGCATAAGCTTTTGGGAAAGATGGTAGTTCAACATGGTATCAGAGTGAAAGGTCCTAGATTCAAACCCTGCTCCAAGCACAATTTTCCCAAAAAAAACTATAGTTACAAGTGTTGGGCCTATCTTCTTTCTTATAGGCTCACACGGGCCTCTCTCCCTTCTTATAGGTTCACACGGGCTCTCTCCTCTTATAGGCCCACACTTGCAGGGCGTATTGAGATATAATGTTAACTATCTACCCAACCATTTGAAGCTTTTGGGAGAGATGGTCGTTAACTATCTACCTCCCCATCAACTTAAACTTTTGAGGGAGATGGTAGTTTAACAAGCTGTTGGGTTTGTATCAGTTGTCATTGCAGTTTCGATTTAAAACGACGGAGAGAAAGAATGAATAAAATGGAAAGAATGAGATGATTTAGATGATCGTAGTCTCTGATACCATGTGAAATTTTTAAGAAAAGAAATGCGGTATTTCCTACAATTCAGAAAAAAGGATACAAGAATTTATAGTTGCTAGACCTATCTATATAAGGTAATCACTAACAAATCAATCAAATCGGCTGAAAAAGGAAGAAGAATGAATAAAATCTCCAAGAGAAGGAAAGGCAGCTCACATTGTTGACCTATTTCGAAATTTAAAAAACAGAACATTTCCTACTTTAATTGTGCTCTGATTTTTGCGTTAATTTCGCCTAATAATTTTAGCATACTTGACTGATTTTCCAACACATCTTCAAGTGGAAGGATACACTGATGCAGATTAGACTGGTTCAAAGCCAGATAGAAAGTCTACCACGGGTTTGAAAAATTGATCACTTGGAAGAGTAAGAAGCAGTCTGTGGTGACAAGATCGAGTGCGGAAGCAGAATATAGAGCCATGGCCATACGTATAGTGAGCTAACGTGGATCAAATATTTCCTAGAAGAAATTGGGTTTCTTGTCAAAGGTCCACTACCTTTACATTGTGATAATCAAGCAGCTATCTATATTGCCTCTAACCCGGTGTTTCATGAGAGAACAAAGCATATCGAAGTGGATTGTCACTTTGTAAGAGTTAAAATTATAGCTAAAGAAATTTGCACTCCATGCGTGCGGTTTGGGGATCAGTTGGCCGATGTGTTCACTAAAGTGTTGGATGGAAGTCGTCTGAAGTTCATTTGATCCAAGTTTGGCATGTTGGATATTCAAGCTCCAACTGGAGGGGGGGTGTTAGAGATTATTATTATTATTATTGTGTATTACTGTTATTGTGTAATGCCTTAGGTATTTGTGTTATGTCTTAAGTCAGCTATTGTTGAGTGTGGCCGACTTAAGTGTATTGGTGAGTAAGTTAAGGAAAAAGCCTATTAGGCCCATTAGGGTTAAGTGTCTTGTAATTATGTCTCTATATAAAGTAATGAAAGTTTAGAGGGAGTAATCAATTCGATCCCCTCAGTAAATTATTGTACTGTGCTTTCTAACATATAAAAATAAAGAAAAGTAACGGCAAAAGAAAAAAGAGCTTCATGTCATCAACTATTAGACTATGACACAAAAAACTGAGAAAAGAAAGGACATGAGAAAAAGAGAACAGAATAAGGTCAAAAAATCATACGAAAGTTGCATGCTTGTGAGTGTGAGTTTGATGTTTTACGTCTAAAAAATTAATCTCGCTTTCCTTGCCGAGACGGTCACTTTTTCTCGCCTAGGCTTCGCCTCACACTTTGGTCGCCTAGCTCATGTTCCAAGCGGTTGCCTAGGGCCTAAGTGCCGCTTTAACAACAATGACAGGAAGTGATAAACACGGCATCTCTCAGTTCAAGGAGTTTCTCAGTTTGAAATTCCAATCCATACCAAGGACCTTGGAAAACTCCGTTACTTGAAATAAAAGTCGCCAGGTCAAGCAGGGGTATTGTGTTATGCCAAAGAAAGTATGTTCTTGACCTCTTATATGAGATGATGCTTGGAGGAAGACCGGTGGATAATCAGAAATTGTTAACATATCTGGGGGCGGTCCTTGATTCCCCTGGTAAGTACAAAAATTGGTTAGGAAACTTAATTACCTAACTATTACCAGACCGGATATCTCTCATCGGTCAGTGTCGTAAGTTAGTTCCTAAAAACTCCAAAGAAGCCTCATTGGTAAGCAGATATGCACATTGAAAATACTTAAAGCTACTTCAGGTTCTAGAATCATTTGTCGACCAAATGGCATCTCAGAGTTGAAGAATATACATGTGCATAATGGGTTGGGTCGCCTTCGAACATGAGGTCAACTTCGGGCTATTGCACATTTCTGGGAGGAAACTTGGTGTCATGAAAAGGCAAAAAGTAGGTTGTAGTAGAAATATCTAGCACGCAAGCTGAATACAGAGACATGGCTCATACGTGTACTGAGTTAACATGGATCAAACATATCTTAAAAGAAATCGGGTACCTGTTGAAGGCCCAATTCAATTATATTGTGAGAGCCAAGCTCCTCTTTATACTGCATGTTGCGTCTAATCCAGTGTTTCCAAAAAAGGACAAAGCATATGAAAGTTGACTCCCATTTTGTTTGTGATAAGCTCATGACAAAAGAGAATCATACACCGTTCATCCAAACATAGGATCAACTAGCTTATATGTTCAATAAAGCATGTTCGGGGGTCATCTTAGGTTTATTTGTTCCAAGTTGGCATGTATGATATTAAAGCACCAACTTATGCGCCGCTTAAGGAGTGTAAGAAATATAGTGATCCGAGACTTCAAAGACAAAGGGCCTCGAACATCAAAGTGTGGAGAGTGATCCAAGGTTTTGAGGACTTGAGGCCTCGGGCTTCAAAGTATAGAGGTGTCGCAAAGGGTGACCAGGTCTCCAAGTTGTATTACTTTCTCCAAGTTGTATTACTTAGGCACCAGATTGTCATAGTCCAATATACTTGAACAAGAGGAAAAGAAGGGATAGGTGAATGTACAATCCCATTGTTATGTTTACCGTGTATTTCTTTACCTACCAATTCCCAATTAAGTCGCAGTCATTGTAAAAATAACACAAGAGCATGAACCACAAGGACATACCTGTAGGCCTCTTGAAAAGCATCATAAGCCCCTCTCCAATCACCATCAGAATCCAGAATATCTCCTATGTCAATCTTTGCTAATGCTTGCCCCTGAAATCACATTTTTTCATAGGCAACATGTCTCTTTTAAGATAGTATGATTATAAGAAGATTACCAAGAGTCAGGGCAAACGACACATTCCAAATGAATCATCATTCTATAGTTTCACATAGCAATGTCCATGAGCACGTATCAAGATTATTACATTTTTATGTTACATTACAATTTGGTTATATGTATCCCATATGCATCTGGCACCACTTATACCAACCCCACAATAGGAAAAAATCAAAAATTAAAGATGACTCTTGCCAAATGCCATTAAAGATGGGACTTCGATGGCGAATTGGTAATGGAAACCAGGTAAAGGTGTTTCGGACCCATGGCTCGTTGGAGCTTCAGGATTCTTAATTCCCTCAAACCTACCAAATGAAGCATGTGTTGACATTCTAATCGATAATAGCAGAAGACAATGGAAGACTTATGCACACAAACTCTTGCATGTCAAAAACTCGGGGAGTATAAAGAGACGGCACCAAGGCAGCAAACAATAGGATGCCTCATTTATGTAAGACCAATTCATATAAAACAGAAGCAGTAAATGGGAGAATCTTTGATATTGCTGTGACATATGTAGTGGAGGTATGTCAAAATTATGCAATCTCTCTTGCAAAAGAGCCTGTGGTAGTAGACTAAGAAGGATGATAGGAAGTTTAAAAGCTAAAAATGTGCTTGAGAAAGAGAAAAGGAACGCAGAAGTTGGATTAACAAGGGACTAGTTATAAAATCGTACATGATGCTAGAATTATTTAGTAGGTCATGAAAGGCAAAATGCACTAATATACTCAGTTTTGTATAAACGTTATGATAAAGCACCCAATATAGCACACATCCAAACCAATGAAATTATAAGAATGTTTTTTCTACCAAGACTACAAGATTCTTACTATCATTGTTTGGCCATGTTTTAATTCATCTTGTTTCCGTACCAGTTGTAAGACATGGGCTATAAGATGTTAAGCTCATAAAGTAGAAGGGAATCTACTATGCAGAGAATATAGATAGATACCTCTAGATTTCCAATTAATTTGTATGCATTCCAACTCTTCATGTACCACTTGAGGGCTTTCTTGAATTTTCTGAGCTTCTCATATGACTCTCCAACGGCTAGAAATGAATCAGCCAATTTTTCTTTATCACAAAGTTCCCCAGCTATCCTCTTCTTCTTTTTGGCATATTCTCGATGCTAGCACAACATATGTATGCAAAATTACCGACACTCAGTAACTTTTTTCATGATGCTGTTCAGTAGCTCTTAATATATGCCAGATTATAGGACAAAAAGTCAATGAATGTGTGAAGCACTAAACTCGATGGCCTCCCACATTGTGGACAACAGAAGAATGTTTCGAAAAATGTTTAGTACTCTAAACAACACATGATGCTGAGTCATTCAACAGATCAATACATCACTTAAGACCAGCCAATTTCTTTCAACTCTATGTTGCATTGAAGAATGCAGCATTCAATATCAATCAGACAAGCTTTGCAAAGTCAGGTTTGATATATGAAGGCCAATACTAATAGAAGAATTTGCATGATCAAATTACTAGTCAAGTATGTCTGGAAGAACTAGTAGCAAGTATACACTGCCAGGCAACATTTTCACTAAGAAATTCAGCAAGAGTAATTACCTTCAGCCATGCAAATATAAGGCTTGACTTCTCGATTAATCGATCAAGAGATGCAAGTTGTTGCAGAAGACACTTTCGTTCACCAGTTGTGCCGCTAGCATTTTCCATATTCCTAGCCAGTTTTTTCAGATGCTGCTCTTCTTTCTTTATATCATCCATTACTTTTGTTGCTTCTTTAACCGTCTCAATGTTCTGATCAATTTGTTTAACTAATGCATCCTCATCTTCCATGGATTTTGCAAGATCAAGTGCTTTTTTATAACACTTTATTGCCTCGTCATACTTTTGAACTTTGTAGTATAACTCACCAAGATTGATGTAACCCTTTGCCTCCCCTTGGCAGTGCCCGATTCTCCTGCAAATGTTAATATCTTTTGTGATGTGCTCTTCTGCTTTATCCCATCTCCTAGCCATCATATAAACATTCCCAAGATTGTGATGAAGCCTACTACGCCCGTCATCATTCTCAATTACTTCTTCGTCGTCGCAGATCTCTAAGCCTCTAGTGAGAATTCTTTGAGCTTCTTCCAAGTTATCCATATCCATTTCTAACATTCCAAGGTTATTATGGGCATCAACATACTCCTTAACAAAGGAAAATCTGGCATATTGTGTGTTCTTTTTCAAAGTTTCAACCAATCCCATAGCTAACTTGAAGTACTTTTTGGCATTTCGAACTGATGAATGGTCATTTTCGGAATTCAAAAACATTTCATGATATGTTCGACCAAGTTGGGTGCTGGCTCTTTGTTGCTCAACCAGGTCGTTCATATCCTTTGCGAGCTCCAAATGTTTTTTCTGTTACACCAGAAAAGACCAAAAAAAAAACATAAAGCAGGAAGACCAAACAATACACGGACCTGGTGTACTAATAACAAGATTATGCATCTGAAAATAACAACTGAAGAATGACATCTTTTTGCAGAGGATGTCGCTGTAAAGATCAAACGCAGAATAGATATGCAGCTCCGACACAATACCCAGAAAAGTTAGTAGAAGTTGAAACGAAGACCAACAGGATATTCTACTACCACGAAAATGGAATATGTTCCTTCAATAAATTACATTCTCCGTGCACTCTAGAACTAGTGAAATGTATCAGCTTTTTTGTCAAAATTGATTCCGGTAGAATCCAAGGCTCGAATTACCACACAAAAACAAGACAACCCACACAGGTAAGTGAAAATCCAAATTCAAGAATGTAAGACCAGCAACATACAAAGTACAAAAAGGCGTCAAACTCTGTTAACTAAGTAACTAGTCAAAATCAAAATCTCTACCTGGAAGATCAGAGCATCTTGGTAATTCTGAAGGCGAAGATGAAGTTCACCTAGGGATTGACAGGTGGGAAGCAGCTGTTTCTCCGGCAAGTACTTGGTAGAAATTTCGTGATCCTTTCTTAACCAAAACAGTGCCTTTACATACTCCCCGCGATTCTTCAATAAGTGGCCGATAGCATTGGCCCACCGCGCCTCCTCCGCCCTATTCCCCTCTGACTCTGCCTCCTGATACGCTCGCTTTGCTTCCCGGAGCTGATCCGCATCGTTCTTCGTTGGCATTTGATTGACGATTACTACAGTGCGCCTGTGTGTGCGAGTGAAAATTGAAGATTTTTTCCGACACGTTTTCTTTTTCCCGACCGACAAGAGGCTATGGAAATAGTCAGTGTTTAGCAACAGAAGACTTTTGCATTTGACAGAGCTGGTTTTCGCGCTCTTTTCTTCTATTCGCGGGAATTAATTCGGAATTTACTTTGTTGTGAAATATCATAATTACCATATCGGGACATTATTACTTAGGGGTTTTATTCACCCCATTTCTACTAGTAACACCCGTTATTTGATTTATTTTTTTTATTTCTACACACCACAATTTTACTTATTATACACTACAAAAAAATAAAAAAATAATAAAAAATACACTTTAGTCCCTAAACTTTTTGAAACTCTAAAACAACCTACTTATACATACATTTACACAATTTAACTAACCCACCCACCCCTTATTCAAATCATTTCCCTCCCACCCCTTATTTAGTTTATAAGGTTTTGGAAAGAAAAAAAAAAACAAAAATCGGAGCAGAAAAAAAAAGAATCGGACCATAGAAGAAGGGGAGAAGAAGGGAAGAATCGTAAAAGGTATGTAGATTATTGTTAGATTGCAATGGGTAATCATGGGTAGTTCATGAAGCACGGACACGGACACAGGAGCAGCGACTATTACACTATTAATTTTACACGGCGACACAGTTACTTTCGAATTTGAGAAGCGACACGCCGCCGACACGCTTTTATATATATATATATATATATATATATATATATATATATATATATATATAAAAACATAGACGTAGGTTGATGCCAATTCGCGGGACGGATTGCATTCTTGCGTGTCCTTTACGTGTCCTCAACGTGTCCCCGCCGTGTCCTTGCGTGTCCCGCCGTGTCCGCGCGTGTCCTCCCGCCGTGTCCCGCCGTGTGTCCTTGCGTGTCCCCGCCGTGTCCCTAACGTGTCCCGCCGTGTCCTAACGTGTCCCGCCGTGTCCCAACGTGTCCCCAACGTGTCGGGCCGTGTCCCGCCGTGTCCCCAGCGTGTCGGGCCGTGTCCCCAGCGTGTCCCCAGCGTGTCGGACCGTGTCGGAATTCAAAATTTGAATTTAACATTATTTTAATCGAGCGACACGTTTCCGACACGTGTCGGGAGCGTGTCGGGCGCGTGTCGGGCTGAAAATGTGTCGGACACAGCGCACGGCGACCTAATTGAAGTGTCGGTGCTTCATAGTGGGTAGTTGAAATCGGGTTACACAAGTGACTTTATGGTGGTTAATTTCCGTTTATTGCATTTTCCGGCCGTTTTCCGATTATACAGTCGAGGAAGATGGACTGAGATGGAAACGTCACCCAAACTGTCGCTCGTAGTCTTGAACCAACGTCGGCCAAACCGACGTTTAGTCAATGATGTTGAAATTAGGGTTATTACATAAACGCCAGTGTGTGTGTGGCGTTCTATGTTATTGGGGAAACGTTGGTATGGGTGACATCGAAGCAACTATATCTCATTTGTGATTCTTCTGTAAAACGTCACCACTGGTAGCGTTCCTTGTACATGAAAAACGTCAGCTTGGGTGACGTTTACACGATTATTTTCTATTAGGCTTCTTTTGTAAAACGTCACCCTCTGTGGCGTTTCTAGGGCATTAAAAATGTCACCTTGGATGACATTTTTGCACAAAACAATTGCTACAAATTTGTTAAGTCCGGTTTGTGTCCAGTCTTTATTACCCTTCAATTAGTCTATCTGATGAGTTTGTTATATCCCTAAGTAACACATGTATATGAGTTACTACAGCTTTGAATGAGTTTAAACCTGTTTATCAAACTAGAGTTTATCTAGCTTTGATTACGTGCCTAAGTAACAACTTAGTATGCGTTTTTCTAAATTTGAATTCTTATATGAGGTTTATAGCATGTAATGTTGTTTATCAAACTAGAGTTAATGTTACATTATATGATGTTTATGGCGTGTAATTGAACTTTGTTTATATATGTTCAATTTCTTTGTTAGTTGATGATAGGACGGCATCGTCCTCCCGGCCACCGACCGTCGCCTTAGGGCGGTCCGGAGCCAATAAGAGGAGACGACCCGACCGGCACGGCCATGCCGAAATTGTTATAAAACGGATGGAGATAACGGATGCAAGAAAGCGAAGCGAAGCAATCAAACATAAACAATCAAAGGAGAAAGCGTAAACAAGAAGAACATGATTTAACGTGGAAAACCCTCGTAGGAGAGGTAAAAACCACGGGCGTAAAAGAGATATTTTATTATGCACAATCGAATTTTACTGATTTCAAACACCCAGATAATGAGACAACAATTGTATTTATAGGCACAAATCCCAAACCCTAGCCGCCAAGAATCTTTGTCGATTCGCCATAAATACCCTTACACGTGTCCTCCTTTTAATGACATCAGATAATTGTCACATAATGTAATTAGCAGATGTGGGACCTGCCAGATTCCGAGACTCACAGATTGTCACCTGCCGATAGTCACCCTGCTTTGAAGCCTCATGGAGACTCCACCCTACCGATGCACGTAATTGAATACACTTCTCACCGCCCATCACACCTGGTGAGTCTTGATTGGTTCCACCAGATGCAGAGTTTAAGTCACCCATCGACAAATCTCCACCTTGACTTCAACTCTCACTACAGAGTCAAACAGATTGCATAACCGGATGTACTTGTACCGGATGCATTCGTCAATGCCGATGTACTTGTACCTGACTATCTCCACAAAGATCCACTCCACCGACCGCCTCGTAGAGTTTCCGAAACAGATTACAAGCTTTGAATATTCGGTGAAGTCCAGCAAAGTTGGAACTTACTCTCACGAATCGGTTTAGTGAACATATCAGCAGGATTCTCCTTTGTGCCAATTTTCTTCACCACAACCCTCTTCTCATTTCTCGAAAATGATACGACATCAATATGCTTGGTTCTCTCATGATGAACTCCGATCCTTGGCTAAACATATTGCACTTAGATCGTCACAATATATATCACCGATCTCGATGCAACCCCAAATCATTGACTAGCCCCTTCAACTGGACACCCTCCTTGATCGCTTCAAGAAGAGCCATATATTCTCGCTTCAAGAGTTGATAAGGCTATCAGAGCCTCAAGAGTAGCTTTCGGTGACCTTGCATTTCCCAATGTAAACACATAACCGATCATTGATTTTCTATTGTCAACATCACTGTGATAATCAAGATCACAAGAACTCGTGACCAAACCAAGATCACCACCATAAATGAGACCAACATCGATGTACCTCTCGTGCACTGAATATCCTTTTATGACTTTCCAGTGTTCCTTTCGTGTTGAGCCATAAACTCTGCGACAACACCGATCGCTCGAGAGCAGATCAAAGCCTAGTGCATACCATGGCATACATCGATCGCTAATTGCACTAGCATAGGAACTTTGACATATACTCCTTCTCTTGGTGATCGTGAAGCATAAATGAGACAAATGAACATTTGATGCCATAGAGTATCTATTGGTTTTGCAAAGCAGACATCCCAAACTTGGCCAATATCTTCTCAGACATAACCCCTGCCGAGACAAGAACAACTTCTTTCGACTTCTATCTCTCCAGATCTCCATCCCCAAGATTTTCTTGGCAAAGACCCAAATCCTTCATTTCAAATTCAAAGACTGAGAAGGTTCTTTGATTTTGAACATCAGACTTCCTTGCTGCAGCTATCAGCATGTCATCCACATACAGGACAAGATAGATATATGATCCATCTTTCAAACAGATCAGTAGTAAACACAACAAATCATATGGACTATTATAACCCCCGCCAAGCATGAAAGCTGTCAAACCTTTTATACCATCGCTTGGAGCTTGCTTCAAACCATACAATGATTTCTTCAACTTGCAAACATAGTTTTCTTTGCCAGGAACTTGAAAACCTCAGCCGTGGTCATGTATATCTCCTTATCCACCTCACCATGTAGAAAAGCGTTTCACATCTAATTGCTCAAGTTCCAGATCTCGCTTTGTGCCACCATTGCTAGTAACACACTGATTGAAGTGTGTCTGACCACTGGTGAAAATATTTCATCAAAGTCAACCCCTTCCTTTTGACTGAATCCTCTTGCAACCAAACGTGCCTTATACCTGACCCCTTCTGCCTTTGTTATTCCTTCCTTTTTCTTGAAGATCCATTTACAAGTCACAACCCCCTTGTCAGTAGGCTGTTTGACCAATTCCCAAGTCTGATTCTTCAATAATGACTCCATTTCATCTCCCATGGTTGCATGCCACCGAGATGCTTCATACATGTCATCGCTTCCACCAGTAAGTAGTAGGTTCAAAGAACCTCTACTTCTTCAAAGAACTTGGAGTGCATATCCACCAAATCATCATATCCATATCTCCTTGAGGTATCCCAACATTAGATCTTCTAAATTCTTTGGTGGCTAGACTCTGCTGATCAATGTTTGTATGACGCCCTGCTGAGGTCTCAGCAGACTGGCTTGGATCAGATTCTGGTTCATTATCCAGATCAGTATAGTGTTGATTTGGATCCACTGATTGTTGCATATCAGTAGACTCCACCTGAAGCTCCACCTGTTTCTCAACACTATCGATTCAAAGATCGGTTTCGCACTCGATGAGACCTCTCCACCGATGAGTTTAACATAGAATTTTCATCAAACACAACGCCCCTGGCTGAGGATTACTCGGACTCACGATGACCAAATCCTATATCCTTTCACTCCATCACCATACCCCACAAACACTCCCTTCTTGGCTCTTGGCTCCAACTTCCTTCACTAACATGATAGTAAGTTGACTTCCAAAACCCTTAGAATCGAGTAGTCGGCAGCTTGCCTCGACCACATCTCAAATGGTGTCTTGAGATTGATCCTCGTGTGAGGGCTCTGTTGATTAAGTAGCAAGTCGTCTTAACAAATTTCCGCCCAAAATCTCCTTGATAAACCGACTTGAGAAAGCATACATCTTGCCCTCTCCGGAAGAGTTTGATTCATCCTTTCATTTACACCATTCTCTTTGAGGTGTATTCTTACGATTATGATGTCCGGCAATACCCTCATTGCACAAAATGAATCAAAATCCATCCAGAGAATTCGCACCATTATCTCATGCACGAAGCTTCTTGATTTTCTTGCCTAACTGATTCTCCACTAGGGCCTTCCCACGCTTGAAGTTCTTGAATGCATCACTTTTGTTCTTCATCATCACCACCAAGTCATCCTTGAATAATAGTCATCTATGAATGACACAAAATATCTGTGACCACCCAATGACTCAACTCTTGATGGACCCCAGCAGTCTGAATGGATATAATCAAGTGTTGCCTTTGTATTGTGCAACCCTGCTGAGAATTTACTTCTATGCAACTTCCCAAACACACAATGTTCACAAAAGTCCAGATTCTTGACCTTATATCCCCAAGAAAACTCTCTTGAAGAAAGAACTCGTGCATACCCTTTCACCCATGTGGCCTAGTCTCGTGTGCCATGGTGAAGTCTCATTGAGGATCGGTGAATCATTGAGGATGCAACAAAGAAGAAGTGCAGATATGAGAGATCCTTGTAATATATACAAGGTTCCTCTTGATGCCTTTGAGGACTACAATGAATCTTTAAAGACATTCAAACCGCCCACCTTCACCCTTGAAATTGAACCTTGTCAGCATCCAAGAGATCGAGAGATACCAAATTCTTGGTCATCTGTGGAACATGTCTTACATCTTTCGAGTTGTACAAAATTTACCATCCTCTGCCCTTAACTTTATTGAGCCAATTCCCACAACTTTACTGAGACCTTCTTTGTTGGCCATATAGATTTGACCACCATCTATCTCGCTCATAAGTGAAAACCACTCTCTGTTTGGACAAATATGGTAGGATGCTCCAGAATCAAGTATCCACACATCATTGTGGTGTGTAGAATCCCTCGCAACTAGAACCAGATCCTCATCAGATTGCTCAAGAGCCAAAGCCGCTTTGTGCTGAACTGCCTTCCGCTGCTTTCTTCTTCCTTGGACAATTGGACTTCCAATGTCCCGCTCTCTTGTAATTACAGACATCGAGAGACTTAGGACCTTTGGACCACGACCTTTTTTCTTCTTCTCATCCATATCCTTTTCCACTATTGCCGCTAGCTACTAGCCAAAGAAACACGATTTATCTGTTCAGCAGCCTTGTGTCTAAGCTCCTGGCATGTAAGGCGGACTCACATCCTCCAAAGCTATCAGATCCTTTCCAACTATGAAAGATCGCACAAAGTTTTCATATGATGCCGTAATGACACCAACAGATTAGGGTGCATCTTCATCTTCAATTTTAACATCAATATTCCTTAAATCAAGCAATATTGTGTTCATTTGGTCCAGATGTTCCTCAAGTGGACTTCCTTCATGCATCTTCAAACCGAACAACCTCTGCTTCAACAACAACTTGTTGGTCGCTGACTTGGTCATATACAAAGCTTTCAAGCTTCTTCCACAACTTTGTGCGGTGTCTTCCTCAAAGAACCTCAAAGTGATAACATCATCGATAAGCACAACATGATGGTTGAATGTGCTCTCTTCCGAGACCGCATAATCTGGCCAGACTTTGTATTTGGTTTGTCGATAAAGGATTCCACAAACCCCTCTTTGTTTCAACAAAGGCACGATCTTGATTTGCCACGCACCAAAACTGCTCCTTCCTCAGTAAATTTATCGATTTTTACGTTTCATCGACATCTTTCTTGCTAAAGATCACAACTTTGTCACGCATCCTAGCACCTTGTGAAGGCCTTGGTGAAGCGAAGTTGATCGTGATGCATTGTTTTCTCGTAACCTGTCTCTCGATACCACTTGTTATAAAACGGATGGAGATAACTTCGGATGCAAGAAAGCGAAGCGAAGCAATCAAACATAAACAATCAAAGGAGAAAGCAGAAACAAGAAGAACACAGATTTAACGTGGAAAACCCTCATTAGGAGAGGTAAAAACCACGGGCGTAGAAAAGAGATATTTTATTATGCATCGAATTTTACAGATTTCAACACACCCAGAGATAATGAGACAACAATTGTATTTATAGGCACAAATCCCTAAACCCTAGCCGCCAGAATCTTTGTCCGATCCGCCATAAATACCCTTACACGTGTCCTCCTTTTAATGACTTTGTATAGGTCATCACATAATGTAATTAGCAGATGTGGGACCTGTTTGATATTCAAGTACTCAGTGATTGTCACCCCGCTTGATAGTCACCCCTTTGAAGCCTCGTGAGACTCCACCCCACCGATGCATGTAATTGAATACACTTCTCGGTATCCACACACGGTGAGTCTTCATATTGGTTCCACCCGGATGCAGAGTTTAAGTCACCTTACTGACAGAAATGAGTTCTGGTTGTGAGCCCTTCATAAACATAAGGGTGAGGGATCCGCACGAGGACCTCCACCTAGAGCCTTGGGAGATTATGGACCGACGATCGCGCCAACCAGCTGAGGATATAGGATGACCATCCAAGGATTCGCGCCGCTGACCATCTAATGTTACTTTAGCTGCCGCCGAAGATTTTACCGTACTATGTCCTTAGTTGTAATTATGTAGAATGTAAGTCAGTCCATACCCTATAAATAGGGCTCAATGTATTATTCGTAAAAGGGGGTGAAATATATAAAAAAAACATGGCAAAATTCTGCCTCTCTACCATCTCACTTTTTACTTTCAATATAACTCCACCGGAGCAATCGAGCCCCGCCAGTCACCACCACATTCACACGACACCCACAGCCAGATATCCACCACTGAACATCCGCTGAACACCCTTGATAATTTCGACGTTATCAATTGGCTCCGTTACCGGGAAAATCACAGTTTTAGCCTACCTCGGCGTACGGCTCGTCCACTGTTCCAAGGATATACGGCGGCTCCAGGAAGAGCTCAGTCTTCCCCCAGGCCACCCTCACGGTTTCTCCATCAAAAAGCTCAACTCTCACTCGCTCACGTCCGGAATCTCAACTTTGACACCAAAATCATCTCGAGACAAGGTAACCTCCCCGATTTCTCGCCCAGAATCACGAGTTTGCGTTTGAATCATCACCTCCCTCATGACTTTTGCGCTAAGAAACTCGTCGGAGTTGGCATTGCATGTTCCCTGGCCGGAAACCCCTTTTTCAGAACTTTTAATCTGTTGATTCGTGACTGCTGTGTCCACGGGAAAGAACTAAAGACACTAGAATCTATTGAGTCTGTTCTCGAAAAGGCGGCACTCTTGACATTTTCATGTTAGGAAAAGGACTGAAATCATGGTCACTATTTTGACTGTTGATATAGTGTTATTTCTGATCACCAGTTTCGTACACACTTGAGTTCTGGAACACCACCTCATATATGGCTCGGTTTGTTGCTTTGCATTACTTCTTTGTGTCTACAAGTAAAGATATACCGGAATCGGTGAGATATTGGGGATTTATGGGGCTTCACGCTTGAAAAATCGCAGTTGCTCCCTAAATTCCGAAATTCATACACCGGCACCGTCATCAGATCCGTCGGAAAAGTCATTTTCAACAAAACCCCCGACACGCCGCCTGCACGATCAGATAGTACAAGGTTGGTGAGTGTCAGAACGGTTGAGAACCAGAGTACTTCTTGGCATCTAGCGCAGACAGCCAATCAGAATTTGACACATGGCAGGAACGAAGGACGCTGTCCATGTTCCACCTACCCCAGGAAAAGGGACCACACGAGATCATCCTCGCCAGGACAACTTGGACACCACATTTGAGAATCCCACCGCCGGATGGGACGATTCTCATCCGGACAGATCAAAGCTCAATATCGATGCTAGGACCATAATAAATCAAAAGAGATCCATCTATAGAGACAATACAAGGAATTCGACCCCGAACCGCTCCGGACCCTCACGAGGAAAATGTATAGAAGGAACGTCGAAACAGCACGAAAACAAGAGGGCCGTTGCGGAAAGAATCCCAAGGGCAGAAAAGGTCCCAGCCGCCACAACCCCTGAGGCCAAAGCGGTATTAGCCTACGCCGAATATGTAAAGCAGGTGTACTTGGAGAACTTGCGCCTGGCCGCCTGTGGTCTTCCACACATGACAGCCGATGAACAGCTCCCCGTCCCATCAGGACATGAGACCGTAGCTCTACTTAAGAATCAGGCGGCTCCCGCTCGCGAACCGACGAGAGTTGACTTAGAAGGGAGTGAATACTCATCGGCGGGACAGAAGAAAAAGAATGTACCAGTATAAAGCATAGACATGGGTTCGGCCTTAGACAGACTATACCGTCCTGAGAAAAGGGGACTGCATCAACGCTTAGGGCCCGTCCACCCCGAAAGGAATGTGATTCCATGAAATGAGGTTAAAGACCCCCGCGACGCGCGATAGATCATTAATAATAAGAGGGCCGAGCAAGTTATGAAATCAATCTACTACGCGGATTCAGAGGACGTCATCCAGAAAAGGTTGGTTCCCGCCAAGCATACCGAGCCTAAGAAGGTTGATCGGTTGGAAAATATGGAAAGGGAAATCTCAGAGCAAAAGAAAGCGAAGCAAGAGGACAAACCGGAGCCGACTCGGGGAATCGATGTTCTCTCAAATGAAATTTTGGATTCACTACCCTCGAAGGCTGTACAATACTCGCAGTACGTATACTATCGAGGAACCACTTGTCCTCTCGAATGGATTGCCGCATTTCAAAGCCGAACTCTCCTGGCAACAAAGAACCAGTCTGCATGGTGTGTTGCGTTTGTGGGAAGTATGCAGGAGCGAGCCACCGCTTGGCTCCGGAGCCTGCCTCGTGGCTCGATCAAAAGTTGGGACGAGCTGAAAGCGAAATTTCTGAAGGAATTTGAAACCGCGGAACGGCCGAAGAAATCCATTGAAGACTTGTATGAGATTCACCAGGGAGAGGGAGTGTCATTCAGGAGTTACTAGGACAGATTCATGAAAGTTTACGAGTAGACAAAGAATCTGCCTGAGAATGAAGTCAAAAGAGGTTTCTTAAATGGCATCGCCAAGGGAATGATGAAGACCCACTTTGCAATGAATCCGCCAGCGAATCTGCGTGACCTTTTCAATCAGGCCCGCATATTCGGATTGACCGAAGTGACTCCCTCACCCACTGGGAAGGGAAGAAGTCGAGGCAAATCCAGGTCTTCAAAGGAATAAAAGAGAGAGGATCGAAAAGAGGAACGGAGTGAAGATAGAAAGAGGGGAAGAGACTGAGACAGGGAGGTCCAAAAACCAATGAAGTTCGATGAGTCAGAGTTCATCCCCATTAATGCGAGTCTGTCTGAGATACTGTACGAAATCCACGATCGGATCGAAAGACCGAGACCCACACGGTCCGATCCTAAAACGCGCGATGAGACAAAGTACTGCGACTTCCATGAAGATCACGGTCACATCACAGACGAATGTATCACTCTGAGGAGGATTATTGACAAAATGATCAAGGATGGAGAGTTGGATAAGTACAAAAAGCACAATGGGGAAAACAAAAATGATCGGGGGCCTCGCAGATATCAAAATGAAATCAAGGTAATCATAGAAGAATTCCCCAGCAATCACCTCATCAAGAGTCAGATCAATGCCATCAACATTAGGGGAAAAGAGAAAACGATCATTTTGGCTCCAGATGAACAAACGATATCGTTCACTCAGAGCAAAACTGGCGGGCGCCCACCCAGGGCAATGGAGCTACTGATAGTGGTACAGGTCGGAATAAACGATTTCGGCATCAACCGAGTCCTCCTAGATACGGGAGCCGCTCGAGATATCATTTACTTGGACACTCTGAAACAGTTGAAGATTGGGACTTCGAGGCTGAAGCCCTATTTGGGTATGTTAGAGGGATTCTCAAATGATAAGGTGACCGTTTTGGGTGTCATTGATCTAGACGTTGAGGTCGGGGATCACCCGCCGTACCGAAAAGAGAAAATCGATTTCCTGGTCGTCGACCTTCACTCGCATTACACAGCAATCCTAGGAATCCCATCTTAAATGAAGTTTCAGATGGTCGACCAAAGGGCAAAATTTTATACCGACGAAGGGATTGGAATGCTCGTAAGTCGCCCCAGGACCCTGCTAGACCATGTGACCACCAATCGAAGCGACATTCCGGCAAGAGGAATCTATAAGAGGCCACATGTCGAATCTTCCAAATCAGCCTCTCAACGAACCCGAATCGACACGGACGAGGTGATAGAGGCTCGAAATGAGCCGAATCCGTCAGGGGAGACAATGGAGATCGACCGAGAAGAGACAAGAAGGCCGAAGGAGGTCGTTTGCAAAATGCTTCAGGTCAGAGACGAATCCGATTTCACAGCTCAAGGCGAGCTGATCGATGTGATCATAAATGAGAAATATCCTGATCAGAATGTGAAAATAGGCGGACAACTACAAGAAAATGAAAAAAAGGAGCTAATAGCAATTCTCAAAGAAAATCTGGAAGCATTCTCCTGGATAGTCACAGACATGAGGGGCGTGGAGCCTGAGATCACGCTACATCACCTGAACGTGGACCCTCGCTTCAAGCTAATACAACAGAAAGCACGTCAGTTCTCTAAAGAAAATGAGGAAGCAATTAAAATTGAGGTAAACAAGCTGATGGAGGCCGGAATTATCAAAGAGCTCCAATCCCGACTTGGCTGGCCAATGTAGTAATGGTCAAGAAACACAACGGGAAATGGCGCATGTGCGTCGACTTTACCGACCTGAACAAATCCTGCCCAAAAGATCCTTACGAGTTACCAGGATCGACAGAATGGTTGACCGGATCGCCGGTTTTGAAGTGTTAAGCTTTTTGGATGCATATTCCGGGTACCACCAAGTGATGATGGCTGATGAAGAAAAAGAGACGACAGCCTTCAGAGCCGCAGGAGGGATGTATTACTATGAGATGATGCCATTTGGGTTGAAGAACGCCTGATCGACCTACCAGAGAATGGTCAACAAGGTGTTTGGCACCCAAATCGGAAAGAACATGGAGGCGTATATCGACGACATGGTCATCAAGTCTGTCCGGACTGACCACCTGGCCGACCTGCAAGAAACTTTCGGCAATGTCATGATGCATTCTATGAAGTTGAATCCTGCAAAATGTACTTTCGGTGTTCAAGCCGGCAAGTTCCTGGGTTTCATGGTCACTCATAGGGGAATCGAAGCGAACCCGGAAATAATCCAGGCCCAAGCAAATATGAAGGAACCCACTTGTGTGAAGGAGGTTCAAAGATTGAATGGGAGGATCATAGCCCTGAGAAGGTTCATCTCGAAATCTGCTGACAAGTGTCTCATGTTCTTCAAAATCCTCAAAGGAAACAAGAATTTCGAATGTACCGAAGAATGCTCACAAGCCTTCAGAGCTATCAAAAGTTATCTAGCGAGTCCTCCTCTGTTGGTCAGTCTCATGCTAGGGGACGAACTTTTTCTTTATTTGGCGGCCTCGGACTGGGCTGCTGCTGTTCTTGTCAAGGAGGACGGGACCCTCCAAAACCCCGTTTATTATTTTTCAAAAGCCCTCAGTCCCGTTGAGAGCCGTTACCTAAATGCAGAAAAATTGGCTTACACGCTTGTAATAGCAGCCCGAAAACTAAGGGCTTACTTTTTCTTCACACACAATCATCGTGCTGACAAATAGTCCACTGCGACAATTGCTGCACAAGCCGGACCTGTCAGGTCGCTTATTACGACTGGCTATCGAGCTAACCGAATTCGACATCCGATACGAGCCCAGAAAAGTAATCAAGGCTCAATCTCTGGCAGACTTCATAGTCGAAACAAGCTTCAACGAAGAAAAACCCGCCGAACATCCTAGCTCGCCAGGCGTCGACGAATTAAATACCTCAACAGTGGTGGCACTGCAAAGGCCGAGTCACTGTTGGCAGATGTATGTCGACGGAGCCACGAGCAGAAATGACTGTGGAGCCGGAATAATACTCTTGGAGCCGGGTTCATCCGAGGAGATCGAAAAGGCTTTAAGATTTAACTTCACGGCTTCCAATAATCAAGCCGAGTACGAGGCCGTCGTAGCCGGTTTAGAATTGGCCAAAGCGATGAACATTGAAAGCATGGAAGTTTTTTGCGACTCGAAAGTAATAGTATGCCAGATCAGTGGTACCTTCGAAGCAAGGGACGAAGTACTAAAGCGATATCTTGACCTCATCAGAAAACTAAGAAGTAGCTTCGAGTATTGCGAATTTCGGAACATACCACGCGAGCAAAACGAACGAGCGGACTATCTATCCAAGCTAGTCTCCAAAGATGAGTTCAGCAACCCCTCGGTCATGTTTAAGTACCTCAAGGACCCAGCCGTCTGTCGGGCTGAGATAATGAATATTCAACCATCGACCCCATGCTGGATAGACGAAATCAAAGCATACATAGAAAACGGGACATTGCCCGAAAACACCAAGGAAGCCCAAGCCTTAAGAAAACGAGCGGCACACTATACAATCATGAATGAAATTCTTTATCGAAGATCTTTTTCGAGGCCGCTACAATGCTGCGTCCGGCCTGAAGAGGTACAAGGTATACTGACAGAGCTACACGAAGGGGTATGCGGAGGCCATCCCTCCAGCCGTACTCTCGCCCAGAAAGTTTTGTTAGCATGATATTATTGGCCCAAATTGGTCGAAGATGCTGAAAGATACGCCAAATGCTGCGACAAGTGCCAGCGTTTAGCCGACATCCCCAGACTACCCTCAATAGAGCAGAGCATTGTCGTCGCCCCATGGCCTTTCCACATATGGGCGATCGATCTGATCGGTCCGTTAAAAAGGGGCGGTCGAACTGTGAGTACGTGGTCGTTGCGGTGGACTACTTCACTAAATGGATCGAGGCAAAGGCGCTAGCAAAAATATGCGCTAGGGACATAATATATTTTCTCCTGGATCAAGTTTGGACCCGATTCGGGGTACCACGAGCTATTATATCCAACCATGGCCAACAATTCAGGGATGAGTTCGATGAATTTTGTAAGGAGCATAACGTCAAACACTGGCAATCCTCGGTCTGCTACCCCCAGGGAAATGGTCAAGAATAAAATGCCAAAAAAAAGTGTTGAAGGTGTTGAAAAAGAGCCTGGACAAGAAGGCTGGAAAGTGGGTATATTATCTACCCGAGGCCCTATGGGCGCTCCGAACAACCAGAAAGACAACTATGGGAGAGACACCGTTTGCGCTAACTTACGGGTCAGAGGCAATGGCGCCCGTGGAAATGGCATTACCAAGTGTAAGAGTCTCTCACTTCGATGAAGCTGACAACATCACCAACCGACAGATCAAACTGGATCTTGCCGAAGAAAAGCGCCTAAAGGCTCACGCTCGGTCGGTTAACTACAAGCAAGCCGCAAAACGACACCACGACAAACAAATCCGCAACCATTCATTCGCGGTAGGGGATTTTGTGTTGCGCAACAGAAAAACGACCGGCCAACAAACGGACAAAGGAAAACTGGCCGAAAATTGGGAAGGTCCTTGGGAAGTGTCAAGGATAGTCAAGAGGGGGACATATATCCTCAAAGACAACAAGAGCCGCAAGTTCAACAGACCCTGGCACGCCGACAACTTAAAGCGATATTACACGTAAGAATGACGACTTCGACTTGTTTTTAGAAGCAATTTTTGTAAAATGAGTTGAACCCTTTAGATTATTGTCAATGAAATATGTTTCAAAAACTCCCTCGGTCACTACGAATTCTGTCCCCGACGAGCAAAGCTCGTCCGACACAGAAGGGGGCCGCACGAAATCACATTTACAATGACAGCAGAAAAATGCAAATTCGTAAAATAAGGCGAGAAGACAAAATCAAGAAGACAAGAACAAGGAAATTCGATTCATTATAGAAGTAGAAAATTCTGTGCAAAAAAAAGAGAGAGGAAGGTTTCCATTCTTTTCATTCATCCGCCTCAGGATGAGCGTAATAGTGATCTGTGGTAGGGCAGACCGGCATCCTTGGGCTTCTAATGCACATCTCCGAGATCATCCAGGCAAAGGGCAGAGGAAAGGCATCGCCTATCAGGGTAGCGAACTTAATCGCCTCATAGTGGATTAGGTGACCCCAGTTGATGGTCACCTCGGGAACTGAAAGGGCGGAGAGAACGAACGCCTCAGCGTCAGTGACCTCATTAGGATCGGGCATGCAAAAAACACGCGTGTTTAGAAAACACTTCCACTCCCTTTCTCTCCGGTCTAGCATGTTAGCCGTCATGGCAGAACCCTGTTCCCACTCGTTGCGCAGCAGAAAATTGAAAGCATCAAACATAGTAGCATATTAGTCGATCCCGTCTTTAAGATTCCAGGAGGTATCATAATCCTCAGCAGGATCAGGAAGCCCATAAAAAGCATTTATGGCAGATGGAGTAAAAGCCACCATCACCCCACGGACAGTAACAGCGGTGGTACGATCAACATGGCCATTCTCCGATAAGACAGAGTAAAACTCACGCGCCAGGGTTAAGTTGTACTCCTCGGCCGGAGTAGTAACGAAATTCCTCCAAATTGTTAGCATTGATAATGTACCGGTGATCCGCCCAACACGACCAGGTTTAACCTCCTCTCCACCAGGTGACCACAATCACGAAAGTATGTGGTGAAGTTATTCATGGCTACCGATGAGGCGGTAAGACGGAAACAAATGGAGGGCTCACCTCCGGCAATAGGGTCAAAAGCATTGGAGCCTTGACTCGAAGATCCAGAAGAGGACATAGTGAAAATCTCAGAAATTTAAATAGGATAAAGAGAAGCTCTCAGGATAAGTCTTTTAGAAAGGTTTTCAACGAGAGGGCAAGTGAGGAAGAAGGATAAGGCCTCCTTTTATAGGCTCAGAAGGTGAAAGGGTGGCAAGGCCAGGGGTCACAAACATTCGAATTTGAATTCAAGCCTCTACGGTAACCAAGCCGACGCTTCGAAAAGAGCAACAATAAATGCGTCGGTTGAAGCCATTAAGACAATGGTTGAACAAAGTTATGAGGCTTCGTGACCCTCAAAAAACCGAACCGTTTGAGCCGGAACCGAACTTAATCATCGGCCCTACCAGAACTAGGGGGCCATCGTAAAAAATGGGAAAGTCCCGCCTGTAGAAGCACTGTAATCTCACCAAGGGCTAGGGGCCGCAAACAAAAATTTCAAGGTTAAGAGACGAAACAAAAAGTGAATGCAATATGGAAAGAATAACTTCATTATAAACAAAGCCGCAAAGGCCAATTTTTACATGGAAAGAAAAGAACAAAAGCAAAATCTAAAGCTAATCAGAATCGGCATCATCTGTCGACGAGTCCAAAACAATGAGCGAAAGCTCCACATTTGCACGGGCGGAACCATCACATCATCACGAGAAGCAGGCATCCCCGGGGTATGGACACACAAGCGGGAAATCAACCGAGGAAAGGGAATAGGCCCATGGTGGTATGTCTGGGCAGCAAATGTAATTATCGCCCTATAACTTAGCAGACCCCAATCGACCTTGAGATTATCATCGGCCCGTATGATCGCATAGAGAAGATGCGATTCAGCCTCCGATATCTCCTCGGCGTAGAAAGATGGTAGCACGAGAGAATTGATAAACCTTTTCCACTCCCGGTGGACCTGGCGCATCTCCGAACCATAACCTTCAGGCAAAGGATGCCAATCTCCAGGTAACAAACGCCTGAGAGCAACTGCCCCATAAATCCGCCTCCTCAACTCGCTATCGAGGCCCCAAACCATCTCGTAATGCAAATATGGGGGGATAGCAGGTAATTCAAAGAGCTCATTGATGAGGGCAGGACTAAGGGCAACATCAACCCCCCGAAGAGAGACAACAAAGGGAGCGTTGCTGTTCAAGGCAACTATAGACAATGCAGAGTAAAAATCCCGTACCATAGTAGCGTTGTACGGCCCCCAAGGCGCCTTCATGAAGGTAACCCACAGGAAATGGGCGACGCACTCGCACTCAGCAAAATTGATCTTCCGAAAATTGAAGCCCCTCTAAGCCAACATAGGAAGTTGACTGAAAATGGAAAAATAATTGGCAATGGCCATAGGAGAGGTTGTTTGAAATAAAGGCAATCACCAAAGTTGGCCATGAATGTGGAAAACGGAAGCCTGGAGAAGATATATTCTAGGAAGAAAAACAAAGAAAGGATGTGTTTGAGACAAGAGCAAAACTCCTCCTTTTATAGCACAAGGAAAATGATCCGACGGAGAAAGTAAAGCCAATCAGACGGTCGAAATTGAAAGTCGGTTCGAATTTCGAAATTTGAATAAGCATTAATGGCAGAACAGTTATCGGAACCGCCACCCTCATAAGCACGATCCTCGATAAACGCCTAAAACGGTCAAAGAGCAATAACTGATCAGGCGTGGAAGCCCTTGTAGGATGTAATATCGCCGGATGGATCAAAGATCCACCCGATTACGCAGCGAAAATTACACGATCTAGATCTAAACAATCAAAGCACATAAAATAATATATCTAACCTACGAGGGGGTTTAGATCGTTTACTTGTTTATTGTGAATAAACACCAAGACCAATCCGAGATCCAAGATCCAAGAATTGAGAAGCCACCGTCTTCCGACGTGTATCTCCAAGCAACACCAAGTGGATGGTGATTCAAGCCGCTTGACCTCCTCGATATGCTACCGGAATAATCCCGAGGATTATCCCAACTCAAAACCCTAGTATTTAGCCGCAAACTCTAGGCTATAATACTTGGAAATATACGTGTATGTCTCTGTGTGATTTGGCTTGGGAGTACTCACTTTATATAGGAGAGAAATCCTAGCCTCCAAGGCATTATTTAATTAATACAAAATCAATTAAAATAATCATTTTCCTTAAAAGATAAATCTAGAATATTCCCAAATTAATAAGGATATATAAAAGATTTTCTTTTCCTTAAATTATTTAACAAATAAATAATTTAATCACTTGTATCATATAATTATCAAGAAAACAAATTTCTTGATAATCAACCAAGCATCACACGCCACTTTCTTCTTGACCAATTAGGTCAAGAAGTCAACACACTAATTTGGGCGAGTCCATTTAAAAATATCTTTTCAATGTATTTAATTATCTAGTCCAACTAAACAATTAATCCACATATCAATTAAATAGTCCAATCCAACTATTTAATTATAATTGAGGTGAAACGACGAGAAAACATATGCTATGTTAGGAGCCACGTCGGGGACCATGGACACATATTCAGTAGCTACAATAAATTAAATAAAATTATTCGTCAGACCGAACAATAATATTCAATCTATTAATCCCGGGATTACACCACCATAAACCCGAAACTGAACTCTGCCGAATATAGATAACTTACACTCAACCATGAGTTGATAAGGTGTCCACTGATATAATCTTTACATACGGATAAATCCTCCATATATTGTTCGTTTCGATTCGGGATATATATCTCCATAAACCCTTCTCGAAACCTATTATCCTTATTTACCATTAACCCCCTAGTGATTAATTAGTTCATAACTAATATAATATGAACTCCCGGGATCGATCAGTTTCTAGGATTAACAAATAAGGGAACTGTCTGTCTACTTCCCGAGGGAAGGAATGAATTCCATAACTGTAATAGCACAGACTACTCACTCATTCCAGAATAGAGCCAACGAGAAGTGTTGGACCACATACTACGAAGTGATCCTTACTAACACATAAACTCTACCCTAGTCTAAGCAGTTGTCTGTGATCACCTCAGGATTGAGATTAATCCATATATGATCATCTTATGATTCAATATGACTTCTTGATTACGGAATTATATCGAGAACTCAAATCAAATCGGTCCAAATTTCTATATGATTATCATCATATATAAATGCCCCACTAGGTACTCCTATTACCGAGTCAGGATAAGACTGTCACACCTAAAGTGTTTCAGGCGCATTATTAGCAAATTAATCATGAGAGACTGCACTCAGATTAATAAACGCCACGGACTAAGTTAATTTTAAGTACATCTCACTAACTCAATCCTCTTGTGTATAGCCATACACTGAGTTATGTGATTACATAAACGAGGTACTTAGGGTTTTCAGCAGTATCTTAATTATAAGCATACATGCATATAATAAGATGAATATTAATTCTGTCCTAAAACAATTACATAATTGTCTTTCGGGCACTACACCTAACAGCCCTATCTCAGAACGTGTCAGAAAAAGCCGGCAACCGTCAGACTTTTACAGCTAGGAGATCTCGAAGATACTTTGAACATATCCGCCTGTAAATGTTGTCGGACACACTCAAAGCAGGGGGCCACGCCGAAATTTTGAAACAAACCCCGTGGAACTTTCAAGCCATCAACTAGAACAAAGCCTCTAGTTTCAAGTCGGATACACTCCTAGCGGCACTTTGGATCACACTCGAAACAAGGGGGGCAGATCCAGAAATTTTTAATCAGATGAGTTATAAGTTCGACAAATAGAAGAGTTGGGGCAAATGGCGATTACCATTGCTTCGATCAAGCCCTTAAGCGACCCAGCTCGAAGAAAGGGGGCCACATATATACCTACCTCAACGGGGAGGAAAAACACGAACGTTTAAGCAAAACATAAAGCAAAATAAAGGCCAAACAATGGCCAACAACATCTACAAATCGATACAGAGGTTACTATGAGTCCGCTACAAGTCAAGAGAAATCCAAAAATAAAAAGCAACAAGATCTAAAAAGTGCAAGCAAAATCAATAGTTTATTACAGCCGGGTTCACTTGTCAGATGGAGGAGTCAGGGCATGATCTCCAGAAAAGTTCAGAAACTCATCACCAAATTGAGGAGTACCGGCCTCGTCCAGACCCTTCTTCTGGTCGACAACATCCTTGGGCTCCTCACCATCATTTTTGTTCTCATCTCCCGTCTCCTCAGCCTCAGCAGCCTCTTTCTCCACTACCTCCAGCATTGAGCACAAATTGACCTCATTGACAGGAGCAGGATCCCAGATAGGCTGATCATCCTTCTTGCATTGAACCGCAAAATCGGACAACTGTGGCTGAGAATAGGGAAGATCAGGATGATGGACCCTCAAAGCAGCGTGGAACTGGGGAGTGAGTTGCCAGCTAAACAGGGTGTCCAAGCTGACCGCGTCGACCCCAAAAGCCGACCTGAAACATCGGGCAGCATGGAAAAACCCCCAGACAAAAAATTTCTCTCGGGCGGCTCGCAGCTCCTCAAGATGATTCTCTAAATCCTTGTCGGCATCAGCCAGCTGCGACTCGAGAACACCAACCCTCTTTTGACTCTCTGTATACTGAGACGTAACTTTATCCCTCTGGGCCTCAACGAGCTTCAGCGACTCACCAATCTCCTGGTTTTCTTAGCGCTATCCGTATTTGCTTCGCTAAGTCGAGCAATCTCGGCCTGAGCATCGACAGACTGCTTCTCCGCCCACACGGCTCATTTCTACGCCTCGATCACTTTGCTCTTTGTTGCCTTCAGTGCCGCTTTCAAGTCACAAATTTGCCTAAGATGTGTGGCCTGAGCAGCGTCATGCTCATACTTGGACTGGAAAAGTTCTGTCCCAAGCTGAAAGAGGTAAAAGCGGTTAAGACAGATATCAGCTCCAAATCAAAACAGAACGCAAGCAAAAGGGAAACCATATACCTGTCTCGTGAAAACTCCCAACAATCTGAGGGCGCCATCCAAACGATGAGATTGACTCGACGAACTGGGGACAGCGGAAGAAGAGACTATATCCTACTGCACACAGCGAGAGATAATACCACGACCCACGAGCCGCTCAGCCTTGTCGGGCAAAGTAAACTTCAAGTTCTTTAGAGGCAGCACGTCAGCGATGGCAGTGGCAACCTTCCTGGCTCCGCTCAACTCCAATGGCTTGTCAAAAAACCCCCTCTCCATCCACAATGCAGAAAGACCTCGAGCGCCGACAGGCCCCTCATGACAGGCGGGGGTATAGGTCGTTGAGGAACAACCGGCTCTTTCCCGCTTCCGCCTCTCGTCTTGATCGGACTGTCCAAAAGCTTGATGGCAACAGGAGAAACTCTAGCCGCCTCGAGGTTCGGCTCTGCCAAAACAGTATCAACGGATCCAGATACGGCCAAAACCGCAACACCGCCCTGATCCACAGTCTTCTGGTTCTTTCTGGGGACGTCCCCCACGTCAACCTCCTCTTCATCAGCCACTTCGGCAGAAGACTTCTCTTTAGCACTGCCCTTCTTTCTTTTCGATTTCGGTTTGGTGAAAGCAACCGAAGCTCCTACCTCAGCGTTCAAAGGCCCGCCAGATGGAACGGTGCCAGCGGCCAACGTAGACAAGCTAACAGTCTTGAGCTCCGTGTTCGCCATATTAGTCAAAAAGGCCTCATTTTCTTGTCTCCTTTTCATTATCTTGGCAAACCGATCCGCCCTACTATCAACGGCATCAGACATCTTACCTAAAAAAGACAAAAGAGTCCGTCACAAACCGCAAGACCAAAGTACAGACTGGCAAAATGAGAAAACACAAAGTAATAAAAGGTAAAAATGGGCATTATGCCGATCCTTGTTCTCGAGCCCTCAGAATTCCCGAGGCAAATTTGGCACCTGCACGGATTTGTCTTGGAATAATGGCACTCCGCGTACTAGTCCTTGTCGGATAGCAAAGTCGACGGCTCAACGATAGCAGCTTCAGCTGAACCGGAACCGGGGATCCCGGCCCAAACACTATAAGGTCGACGGACGTCAATAAGGGACCTCCAACTTAACGTCCTCTCTTGATTCTCCCCATCCCATCCGAGAAGATTGTAGATCTGTTGATCAACTTCTGTTCGTTCGCCTTAAGTGATTTGGGCACGGTGATCAAATTCTTCCTTTTCTCGGGCCGCACCTCAAATTTGGGAAAGGGCCAACCCACCGAGGACTCGACGACTAAGCCGCGCTGTTCCCAGTCTTTTGCTTTCCCAGTAAGCCAATAGAATAACCGGCATGCTTTAGCCTTGCACTGGACCAACAACAGGTTACGAGTATCACCAGGAATATTCGTTGTGGCCTTCCCAAAAGTGTATAACCTCAAGAACACGGGGATGGTCGGTTCATGTTTTAACATCCGGCATAGAACGATAAAAGCAGAGATTATCTTCACTGCCCCGGGAACAAAGTCACAAGGCAGGGCAGCTAGTCTTTCCATCACCTCCACAAAAAAAGGGTCGAAAGGAGGACGTAACCCCGAGACAAAATGATCATAAAACAGGATAAGGCCGTCTATCTCAAGACGCTGGCCGGCTCAATCAACATATGTGTTAACGCTACTCGACTCGGAGCTCCCTTCCACTTGGTTGGAAACGGCAATTGGGCTGTCAGGAAAGCTAGTGAAGAGGTTGTCGGATGAAATGTTGTAGCTGGGGATGGTTACCGAAGAAACGAGGCTTCTGCGAATATCAAGCCATTGGGTTTCAATCTCTTTGTCCATGGCCGCGATTGACTTTTCCTCCTCCGCGGCCTCAGGATTGTCGGGCCGAGGGGTCTTGCCTTGCTTCGCACCCCCATCATCGCCAGGCCCGCCGATCCCAACCTCTTATGCCGAACCGCGGTCTACTGCGCCGTCCGCGTGGATCCGAGGAGCCGCTTTTGCGGGTTTAGCCCATTCGATAACAACTTTACGGACTAGATCTTTGTGAAGGCCACTTTGAGGTTATGGGGTTCGAACCAAAAGCATATCTTCACTTGCACTAGCCATTCAACTAGAGCTCACCTCATCATAACCCCCTGAGGCATACCTATGGACGTTATCATTTTCATCACCACCGCTCCAAGACATCCTGCAAAACAAAAGGACGAGGCGGATAAGCATCACCAAGGACAATCACAGTCAGGCCAAGATGAGTCATCCACTCCTTGACACCCCGTCCTTTGTTTCGCTACAAGACACGCCAAACCACATAAATCATGAAAGACACAAAGAGGAACTCGAAATCAAGTCAAGACAGTGCAAAGATAAAAATTGAAAATGGCAATGAAGAGACTGAATTGCAAGGGACGTAAAGGCCAAAAGCAGTTGGAGCTCCCGCCGGAAAAAATGTCGCAAAAACTCGAAACACATCCACCCTCGACACTAATCAAACACGAAAACGCATACAAGGGTTAAAAAAGCATAATAAAGAGGAAGATTTACCTGATGAACGGTAGTAAGAAATCGGAGTAAGACGGAATGGGTTTTCAAGGATTTCGCCGGAAGTCACCTCGTCGGAAATTCCTCCCTAGCAAGCTGCTTACAAAAAGCCGCCGAGAAGATGAAAATTCAGAAATATTAGGTCAAGGGGTCCCCGCCTCCCTTATATAGGCAAGGGAAAGCGGATTCAACGGTCTGGATAGAAAGGATCCAACAGATGAAGTGAAAGCGGGAGTTTCGAATTTCAAATTCCCAAAATCACCATCATTATGGCATAAAGGATGAGATATCCTAGCCAAACAGAGCATGTCTGGGTCATGTCAACCATCACATCGGTCTGAGTGATACGGGAGAAGACAAGGGGGCCGATTCCCAGCAACCCCTTCGAACCGGCCAGCGCCTGAAGCTAAGGCTATTTGCCTAAGTATAGCTTCGAATCGGCTTGGAACCAAAGATTCCAAATAGCCAAATCAAATGAAGTTGAGACGATTCACCCGAGTGAAACTTCGAATCGGCCAAGGCAGTCCGTCCATTACGGCCCTCTCCTGAAGCTAATGCTATTTGCCCAAGTATAGCTTCGAATCGGCCTGGAACTGAAGATTCCGAAAAGCCAAATCAATGAAGTTGAGGCTCCTCACCGCAGAACCTCCTCGAATATGCCCAAGAAAAACCCTAGGTTTTTCTTCTCTTAATGACTAGAATGAGAAACTAATTTTTCTCTTCTTTTTTATGAATGTGGCACCAATAATTATATATCATTGTGTTGGGAGGAACTCTCTTATATAGGAAATTAACTAGTGAAGAGAGTTTGAGAATGTGATAAACACAAGAGTAAACTTCAACTTAGTTTATTCATTGAGTAAAAAGATGTATAAATAGATACAATTGAGATAGAGAGACTAGCTAGCTAGCTTGGGCGGCCACTTGAGTATGTAGATGTGGGCGGCAAGCATGCAAAAGTAAAAAGTAAAAGTTATGTCTATGACATAAAGTAAACTAGAGTTTGACATATTAATTGTTTATATGAATCACAATTAATATGTCTTTTACAATTAAATAATGTGTACAAAATATTATGCACGAAATCCTCGAGGCTCAAGCAGAGTCACGAGTAATATTAATAGTAATATTAATATTTCCACACCCCCTCAAACTGGTTTGTATATGTTGATGCGACCAAGTTTGCTACTTAGTCTCTTTGAACATAAGAGGTGGAATAGCCTTGGTAAGAATATCGCACGATTCGATCTGCTTGAGGAACATACTGGAGTTGAATAATCTTGGCATCAATCTTCTCCTTCGAAAGTGTGTCACAATGTCCACATGCTTGGTTTTATCATGATGGACTGGATCTTCTCGCCATGCATAAGGGTGAATTATTATCACAACAGAGTGTGATAGGTGTCGATACTGATTCTTTGAAGTTCGGCCATTGCACTTTTTAGCCATAGAGCTTCACAAATGCCAAGTACAAGTGCCCTTAGTTCACTTTTCAAGATCGCTTCTTGACACAAAGAGGTTGTTTCTTGCTCCTCCAAGTAACCAGGTTCCCCATATATATGAGCAATAGCCTGTGGTAGACCTCTCCTGTCATTGTGACATCCAGCCCAATCAAGCATCGCAGTGTAGACCTTGATTGATCTATCAAGTAGACTTGGTGAAGTGCAGGCCTTGGCCAGAGTGGATTTTAAATACCTCAAGATATCTATTCACTTGCATCCCAATGTTGCTCAGTAGGGCAATGCATGAATTGATCGACGGATCGACCCATATGCAATATCAGTCTTGTGTGAGAAAGGTATATGAGTTTGCCTACAAGCCTTTGATATTGTTCTCGTCCCGACAAAGAATGTCACCATGCAGTAGGGTATGACTGGGGTCTACTGGAGATACAACAGGTTTGCATCCCATCATGCCAGTTTCCTTCAGTAGGTCCAGGATATACTTCCTTTGGGAGACTGAAATGCCATTGGTGTTTCTAGCTACTTTCATACCAAGAAAGTACTTGAGGTAGCCCAGATCTTTAACTTGGAACACCTTTGCCAAGAGAGTCTTCAAGTTCGGATCTCGATGAGAGTCATCTCCAAGAAGGATGATATCATCCACATATACAATTAGAATGGACCTCCTCTCGGTTGGTTGTCTTGACAAACATGGTGTGATCGAGTTGCATTGATGATATCCAGCAGCCTTTAACCACGTGAGTGAGTTTTCCAAACCATGCCCTTGGTGATTGCTTCAGGCCATATAGAGATTTCCTCGGTTTGCACACCTTGCCTTGAGTATGAGGATTGATAAAACCAGGAAGTGCAGTCCATATAAACCTCCTCATTGAGGTCCCCATTTAGAAAGGCATTTTTGATGTCCAATTGGTGAAGAGGCCAGTCAAGTTGGACACTAGGAAATCAAGACTCGACGGTGTTGAGCTTTGCTATCTGGTGCAAAAGTTTCCTTATAGTCAATGCCATAAGTTTGAGTGAAATCCTTGCTACCAATCGGCTTTATACTTGTCAATTTTACCCATCGCATTGTATTTGATAGTGAATAACCATCTGCAGCCTAATCTGTTTTCTTGCCTTTGGGAAGAGTTGTGATATCCCAAGTATGATTATCCAGAGAGCATCATCTCTGCTTTTAACAAAGACCTTCCACTTATCATTTTGAAGGGCCTCCGAATATTTCTAGGGATAGAGTGAGAGTCCGTGTCCTGTGTAAACATGGCAAAGACAGAGACAATCGATCATAAGATAAATAAGTATGAATAGAATGATCGGTGCATGATCTTTCCCCTTTCCTTAGAGCAATAGGTCTGTCATCCACTTGATGAGCTGGCCGAGATTGAGAAGTCGAGGTCCAGCAGACTACAGTTCGAGAGGGTTGCCGAGGTTCCGTTCCAAGAGCTCGGGTCGCAGAGACTGGTCGTGATCGCCGAGGGTCGATAATGTGAGTATCCGCAGGATCTTTGAAGGTTATGAGTCTGCTGAGGGTTAGGACTCTGCTGAGGGTAAATGGTTTGCTGAGGGAACGGACTTAGTTCAATCTCAATCAGGTTTCCATCAGTGACTGGCTCAGTAGGTTTGCTGTAATATGGAGTCCTTTCAAAGAATTTCACATCCATAGAATTGTAAAATTTCTTTTCAGTAGGAGAGTAACACTTGTAACCTTTCCTGTCCTGTGCATATCCAAGGAAAATGCACTTATGAGCTTTAGGATCAAGTTTACTTCTGTGTTGAGCATGGATATAAACAAACACAGTACAACCAAAGATCTTTGGAGGCAATTGGGTAATAAGATGAGAGCAGGAGTGTGGTGGTGGTCAGCAGGTTTGGAGAGGAGTTTTGAAACCTAACACTCTGCTGGGAAGTCTGTTGATTAAATATGTTGCAGTCAATATAGCTTCACCCCACATGTATTTAGGAACATGTGTAGTGAACATGATTGATCTGGCCATTTCCAGCAGATGCCTGTTCTTTCTTTCAGCAACCCCATTCTGTTGAGGTGTTTCCACACAACTACTGATATGAACAATTCTCTCTGCTTGTCAAGAAGTTACTGAGGTTAGACTCATAGTATTCCAGAGCATTATCAGTCTTTAAGATCTTGATCTTAGTATCAAATTGGGTGGAGACCATGTGATAAAATTCTTGGAAGATAGGTCCAACTTCAGATTTGTCTTTCATTAAGAACAGCCAAGTGTTTCTGGTATGATCATCAATGAAGGTTACAAACCACCTTTTTCTGTTATACTTTTCACTCTTGAGGTCCTCATACATCACCGTGAATTAGGGTGAAAGGGAAGAGGGCAAGTGAGGTAACTTAGCATACACAGATTTGGTGAGTTTAGCAAATTGACAAATATCACATTGAAGATCATTAAGATTACATCCTTTAAACAATTCAGGGATTAAAGACTTTAAATAACCAAAACTTGGATGTCCTAGTCTATAATGCCATAACATGATATTGTCTAGGTTTTGAGTGCAGTCTCGAGGCGGATTCTGTCTTGATCTTACGTCTTCAGCAGGTTGATCACAAACAAATCCCGAAAGGTGGTTTAGCTTGCCCAATCACTTCTCGAGAAGAAAGATCCTGGAATGTGCACTCGATTCTTATTAAAAACAACGGTCCAATTCAGATCTTTAGTGAGTTTCTTGATGAGATATAAGGTTACATCTAACTTTGGAACAAACAGACATTCTCAGATATATCTCGATTAGTAAGTTTAACCTTCCCAACACCTTTTGCATAAGAAACAGAACCATCGTTAGTCTTAATTCGTGAATTTGGTTGCATGGCATATATTGGGTAATAAGGTTTTTAATACCAGTATATGGGAAGAAGCCCCTAATCAACAATCCAAGTCTCATTACTAAGAGGTGAGTAAAATATACCTGTTTTAGCATGAGTGGCCATTTCAGTAGGGGAGCTACCTTCCTGATGCTGAGCAATAAAGGCTTTAAAGGCAGCAAACTGAGCATTCTCACATCGTCATTCTCCTCTTCACCGACAAGTTTGCCTTGACTTTCCCCTGGTTGGTTTTGAGGTTTTAGAGGGGTAGGTTTGCCATGTAGCTTCCAACAATTGTCCTTGGTGTGATTTGTGCGTTTGCGGTGATCATGAACGACTTCCGGCTTTCTCGTAGGCTTCTCGTAAGTCTCATTAACCTTCAAAGCAGGCAGCTTCTTGAGAGGGTTGTCGCAGGGAGTTCAAAGAAACATCACTTTCCTCCTGCTTTCCTCATGTTTGACCTCAGCAAACATGGATTTGAGATTTGGAAGAGGTTTAGTAGCAATAATTCTACCTCTGACATCATCAAGAGTAGGATTCACCAAGAAGGAATTTGAATACTCTCTTTTCTCGATAATGTCTTTAAAGAGAGCAAAGATCTTTAACATCATTCCAGGGTGAGTTTCCAACATATCTAGGTGTTGCCATGCCTTAGATAGTTGATTAAAGTATTGAGTTACTGATATATCCCCTTGTCTCGCAATTTTGAATCTGAGCTTGAGTTCATAGACTTTGATGTATTGTCCTTTTTTGAGTAAAGGTCTCGGCATTGTCCTGCATTTCCTTAGCAAAGTGTCATACATCATGAAGTTCTCATCGATCTCTTTTGTCATAGACCTCGTGAGGATGGTCATGACTTGTTATTTTTTCTGTGTCCCATGCTTCAAACTTGGGGTCGGCCAAAGAGGGCGGAGTTTGGAACTGCATGATATCCCATCTTGCCCTGGCCGGAGATATACATTTTCATAGACCTTGACCATAGCAAGTAATTGTTACCATCAAGTTTATGATTTGTAAAGAAGAGTGTTCGATTATCCCATCTCACTGAGGCAATTGTGAGTCTATCAAGAAGATGAAACTTGAGATAATGTTGACATTTTTCCGAAAAGAATCGAGTTTTGCAAATGGATTTTAGAACTCAAGAAGGCTCCGATACCATGAAGAGAGTTTGAGAATGTGATAAACACAAGAGTAAACTTCAACTTAGTTTATTCATTGAGTAAAAGATGTATAAATAGATACAATTGAGATAGAGAGACTAGCTAGCTAGCTTGGGCGCCACTTGAGTATGTAGATGTGGGCGGCAAGCATGCAAAAGTAAAAGTAAAAGTTATGTCTATGACATAAAGTAAACTAGAGTTTGACATATTAATTGTTTATATGAATCACAATTAATATGTCTTTTACAATTAAATAAGGTGTACAAAATATTATGCACGAAATCCTGAGGCTCAGCAGAGTCTGCTGAGTAATATTAATAGTAATATTAATATTTCCACAACTAGTAAAGAAAGAGTTATCATTTTCACAATACAATTACTTATTCCCATAAGGAAAATATATTTGCCATAAAATAAGAGATAATCTCCATAAATGAGATAATGATTATAAAATCAATCTATTATTTTTCCATTATTTATCTAACAAATAAATAATTAATTAATTACACATGTGACATAATCTAGAAAAATTTCTTTTCCTAATTTTCTCACTATGTGTGGCGCCACCTTGCCATTTTCTTTAATAGAAAATGTCTTTTCTATTTTACATATTATTACCAAATAAATAATATTGCATATTAATTTAATAGAACAACTATTTAATTTATTCTCAAGGTTCCATAAAACGAGAAAACACACATGTGTTAGGAGCCAACCCGGGGACCATGCACCTATAACCAGTAGCTACAATAAATTGAATAAAATATTCATCGAACATAATATTTCTACTCAACTTATTAATTCCGGAATGACGCCACCATAAATCCGAAACTGAACTCTATCAATTATAGATATAACTTATTCTCAAAACGTCGAGTCGATAAGTGTCTATCGATATAATCATTACATACAGACTAACCCTCCATAGACTATCCGTAATAAAGCGAGATTATTTCCGTAAACCTTCTTCAATACATCTTATCCTTATTTACCATTAACCTACTAGTGATCAATTAGTTCATAACCAATACGAACTCCGTGGGTCGATCAGTTTCTAGGATTAACAAATAAGGGGATTGTCTTTCTACTTCCGCGGGAAGGAATGGATTCCATATCTGTGAGACACACACTCCTCACTCATTCCAGAATAGTGCCAACATGAAAGTGATTCGGACCGCGCCTCTTAGCGATCCTTAACAAACATTTCAAACCCTATCTTGAAATAAGCAGGAGTCTGTAATCACGTCAGGATTACGGTTAATCCATATATGATCATCTTGTGATTTTATGAGATTTCTCGATCACGGAATTATATGAGAAATGCAGATTAAATCGGTCCAATCCTACATGACTACATCATATATAAATGGCCCACTTAGATAATCAATATCGACGGTCCGGATAAGACGGTCACACCTTAAAGTGTTCTGGGCGCATTAATGGTGGTTTAATCAATAGACCCCATACTTTGATTAAGTTCACCACGGACTAAAAGTTCAAGTGTATCACCATAAATTTAATCCTCACGTGTGACACACACTAAGTTACATGGCTACATATGATACGACTTGGGGTTTTCAGCGGTGTATTACATATAAGCACAAAGCCAATAATAAAATGAGAATAAATCTATCGTTTATTAATTATAAAAACAATTACATAAATTATCTTTCGGGCGCTACTTCCAACAATCTCCCACTTGCCCGTATTGACAAGCAACAATTGTCTTTTGGGCACTACATCCAACAATCTCCCACTTGCCCGTAAAGACAAGCAACAATTGTTTTTAGAGCACCACACCCTTATTCTTTCTATCCACAACATTCTCCCACTTGCTAAAGCAGATGAGACATATCTCCCAATTTTATATCCGCCAAGCACTTATCAGTGACAATAGATGCCATGCGATTTGGTAAACTGATCAGCTAGGTTGTCGGCTCGAGGCGATCTTTAGGATCGAAACGTCGCCTCTCTGCACGATCTGTCTGACTAGGTGGTACTTACTTTCAATATGCTTTTGACCTCTTGTTATTGCGAAGATCCTTTGCATAAGCTACCTCTCAACTGTTTTCACAGTAAAATGGTATCGGCTCATCGAGACCTGGAATCACTTCCCGATCCAACAAAGAACTTCTCAAGCCATACTGCCTCTTTAGCTTCTCGAAAGCTGCTATGTATTCGACTAACATAGTCAAATTGGTAGTGCTAGATTGCTCTAGACTGTAGCTCCATCACAATGAGTAAACACTGAGCCTGAGATCGATTCACGATCATCCTTAATCCGACTAATAATCAGAATCAGTGTAGTCAACAACACTCAGGTTTGCACCCGAATACACAAGCATATGATTCCTCGTTCTCTAAAGATACTTGAGGATGTACTATACTGCTATCTATTGCTCGAATCCAAGGCTCGACTTTAATTGACTTTTAATAATCTGACATTCTCTATCCAAAAGAGAATCTATCCCATTTTCTCTATATCTAAAGATTGAGAGAATTATTCTGTGAGGGGTTGGGTAGGAAACCTCTCGTTGAATCTAGCATTCGAAAATGCATCATCATCTTAACAATAAGATGAATGGGACACTGCCACTACTTGCTATCATGACTTCGACCGAATCAAATTGTAAGAATATAGTCCACTTCTCTGATTCAGAGAAGCTTTGGCTCGTTAGTTCTTGACTTCAGATAACACACCCATGTTGTTCACAACTGTTGCAGTGTTACCTATATAAACACTAACGTCTACTACTTTACCAATACTGATTCTCTGGGCTACAAAAGACTCATCAATATTCTGGTCAAGCCCACACATTTCAAAACACGTGTTTTCAATTACCTGAAGGTTTACTTTAATCCACCATTGGATTTAAGCATAGGCAGTCAATCTACCATTGGCTTTAAGTTAAAACCCTTTTGTTCCGAATGAATTCAAGCTCCTTTGTACGGCAAGAAAGTTTCAGGGCATCACCTCTATTAGTCTTTCTGCTTTCCAGGGAGTCAAGCAAGGCCGAATGGTGAGAGAGTTTTAGGGCATCACCCCTGGTTAACTCTCTACTTCTCAGGGAATTACCCCTAGACCACTTGGATTTGCCTTGAAAGTTAAACTTTCTCATTCATTCGACTCTTTTCATGTAGATCCAATTTCTCCCACTGGGCCTGAGACACTCAGGTGGTTCTACAAAAGTGTGAACAGAATTGGAGTACCAAAACTCCATTTACGTACGGGTTTATGGCTTTAAACCAACCTCTTATTGTCAGAATCTTATACGGTCCTTCCAAAAGACCATTGGTTATCAATCACCCCCAGCATACTGTAAAGTCTGCATAATCACAGCGAGTCAATGGATAAAACCATACTCCCACTGCATTTGGGTGGTTTGATATTCTGATCTGGTTCAGTAGTATTTATCAGTGTCATACCCAACAACCAATGTTGGATGTAGTCTGATTAAATCAGATAGTAACTCCTTGAGTAACTGTACTTTAAGGTCTAAGGTTGTTATCTAAACATTCTTATAGAAAGGATGTAACAGTGTAACCGTCACTATCAAATCTTAAGAATATTATAACCAGCCTTTACTTATTGCATTAAGATATTTCACGAACAGTCACCATCGGAACGTGTATGCAAAATCTCTAGTACTACCTTCAAGCACCAGTGCTAAACGCCTCTATTTACGGAAGTGGAGTAAACGTAGTTCACTCCTTATCCATAAATTCATAAGCATCTTCTAGGTAGACTTCTCGGTATTACATAATAATGTAAAGCATTATTTTGCAACTAATATCTTAATTGAGTTAAGCAGTGTAATGTAGCATATCAATAACTATTCTAGATAATACATGGTTTATCCTTTCAGTGAAATCGTTTCACTCAGAGGTAGGCCGAGCATCAGTTCCAAGTACTATGCTATAACCTATATCTGAGCATGGAATACTCGTTTCTCTGGTAATATCAGAGATTCCTCCAAATATTTAGATAAACTAATCGGCGTTTCGAGTAGCTATCAGACAAATTGTCCACTACTCAAAAGCTCCCACTAGCTCGTATCTTCATAAGACCCCCAAGGTCAAGATGAACAAGCTGTGATACTTCTTCAGCTCTATGACCTTTTCCTAATTGAAAGGTTACTTAGTCATCTTTCCTTTGAGATAGTATTCTTAGACTGGGAGATAGGAATCACCCTTAGCCAGTCTTCAGATCTTATCTTTAGAATAAATGCACTAATTAATAGATGCTGAAGAATCGTTTATCTAAATACGGAAATCATTTGTCTTAATAGTTTATGATGTGTTACATATGCCTTTTCAGCATTTCTTAGTGGTTCTGACTTCATCGAATAAAAGTCCGAGTCTCGGAATCGTATACAAATGTCATATTCACTTTCTTTAAGGCAACTATATTATCGATGTGAAAGTGAATCTATTTGTTCCAACGAATCTAAAAATAGAAATTAAATTTCTGCGATATTCAAGGATTAAAATCCAAAATTTCTTTCCTTATATCACTCCCACTATCTCAGCTGAAATAACTACCCGTTGTCTACTCTTTAATCATGAATGCCTTGCTACCTTGTTCTTGCAAAAAGAACTTTAACTTCCAAGTCAAATTACCCGGTTAAGAAAGTCTTTAAGGATTCATAGGTTAGTGATCCAAAATAACTTTCCTTATCCTATACTTTCTTTTATTAATATTTTGGTTTAGCCTTTTGCTTATTTAGTTTTGATGACTTACACTTGTAGACGTTTGCCTTCCCATTCTCAGCTTTCTATAAAAGGAAATGGTCTTGAACTAGCAGTTTATAAGAGTATACGCTACTCGTAAACTGTGGGATGTCTGATGAGATTGATATCAAATCATTCTCATCATCTTCGAACTAATATCGGTTGTCTCTCATTCAACACGAGTGACATCAGTGACATACTCATCTATGTCACTTTAAGTTTGAAGGCTCAAGAGGAGAATCCTCTACCGAAAATTAATTGCATTCTCGATTAATGAGTTCAATGTTCTCGTTACTTTTACTCTTTTACGAAGTCATCATCAGTCAATTTTAACGTGTTTAGCAGTTTAGATACCTTGAGATGATATGTAGTTGAAAAATAAATTATGACAGAATTATAAATCAAATCATACACCACTACAAATAATGATTTTAGGAATTATAAACGTTATGTCATGCATGCAGTTTATCCAACCATTCTAAGGTTTTAATCTCACACCTCAGTGCCGCCGACGGGTAGGTCAAAGAGGTGACGATTAAATTGAGACAATCTCTCTCATCAATTAACTGAGAATCAGACATCCCGATTTAATTGTTGATTACCTTCCTTTTACAGCCAAGATATTCCCATAAATACCCTTTATAGTGTGACCTACCGTTTCAGTTTTTTAAGTAGACCCCGAGTATGCCGCCGAAGGGTAGGTTAGTGACCCGATGAGTACTCAAAATCCTATCCTTTCGGAAACCAAGCCTTGAATTTTGATAGCGGTGAAGGCCATCTGAAGGGGGCCGAAATCAAAGCGGCACGAGGCGTCACCATTCTCTCACGGTGCTTGTGTTAACAGTAGAGGCCGAGGGGTCAAAATCAAAGCGGCACGAGGCGTCACCATTCTCTCACGGTGCTTGTGTTAACAGTAGAGGCCGAGGGGTCGGTTGTCACATTCCCTGCTCCCACTCTTTATTTTGAAAATTAGGTAGTCTCATTAGGATTTTCAAAATTTCTTCACAGTCCGAAAAATAATAAATCATGAATATTTAAGTTAATCCTCCCACTAGTTCATTGGTTCCAAATACCGTCTAACTAGTGTCACTTACTCACGACTTTCCAATTTTATGGATTTATAAATTCTTTGTGTAGACACTACACAATTAAAATTCACCAAGAATTTTATAATCCTAATATATTAGGACTTATGAATTTCCCACCAAATCGAAAAAAAATAAATCACAAATTTAAAGCTCCCGCCAGTTTATCGGTTCCAAATACCGTCTAACTAGTGACACTATATTCATGATTTTTGAATTTGTCGATTTAGAAATCTCTTGTGTAGTCACTACACAACAAAAATTCACCAATGAATTTTAAAGTCCTAATTTTATCATGATAAAAAAATTTAGGATCTCAAAATTTTCCAATAATCGAAAACAATAAATCATGAAAAGCAATCACCAACTTATCGGTTCTAAATACCGTCTAGTTAGTGTCCAATTTTTCATGATATTCCAATTTTTTATTATCAAAATTCTAATTTATGTAGACACTACATAACCCAAATCCCGAAGGATTCATGATCCTGAATTAAGTTTATCATGTGAATTTTATATCTCGATAAAATTCTGTTTCCTTTAATTAATTTAATTTATTATTAATCTAAATTAATTATCGTGTTCATACATGTCTTATTAATGTCAGTATTAATTTTCTACATGTATCCATATGCTAGGAGTGAAATTCATGAATATGATGCATGACATGGTTATATCACATAAATAATCATACAAGAAAATAAATGCGAAAAACAAACCACTGAGATGGACCGTTGGTACCCCCGTATCTAATCTATAAACTAAATAAATAAACCCTAGGTTCAAAAAATTACAAGTCTTCAATGTCCAGCCTCCGCCGCCCAGTATATTAATTTTCTGCTCTGTTTTCTCAACAAAAGTGCTCCAGCCGAGTTGGTCAGGGCGCTGTTCTTCCTTCCTGCAGGTCATGGATCCGCTAGCTGGAGGGAGGAAGACTTGAACTCACATCTACACTTTGGTGATTCAGCGCCTTGATCGCGTGCAAGACACTTACTAGCAATAGGACTAGGTCTATCGTAGTAGAGTAAATGTGAGTCAAGGTCGATCCCACAGAGACTCGTAAGAACGTCTAATTATCAAGATTGAGCTTGTCACGATAACGGTCTACGACCAACTATATATAGATAGTAGTAAATTGGTAACAATCAACTAGCAAGATTATGCAAGTTTAATGAAGCAAACTAGAGTTTCTAAGGTATTAGTTCAATTATGAGTAATTAGTTATTCCCCCCACACATGCAACAGTCCTCCCCATTGGTGAATTTATTCTTTGTTCAGCTACGGGTACAACTCCTAACCCTATCTACTCCGACAATGGCAGTAGACAATCTATACACAAGCTACATTCCTTAATTGGTCCGTAATAGCCCATACGTATAAAGAACTAGAGCTGCCGATATTGAGAGCTAACTTATACCGCAAACCCGCCTCGACAGCTGTCGACATTGACCAGCACGTTCCTAGGGTCCATGAAGATAATGTCCTAATTAACACTTCACTAACAGTCCTTCATGTTAGTTTACGATAACATGCAAATATTTGATCAGGCCAAAAACATGTATATTAAATCTATCGATCAACGTAGCTGGCGCCGATTATCATGAATTAGTAATTTACTAGGTATTCAGATCCAGCGATATAGACCGTCGCAGATCTGAAGAACGCAACTACTATTTCATGATTTCTTCACCAACGAATAAGATCTATAACACATGGGGTAAAATAAACTAACTACTACATAATTAAACTAATTAAGCAATTAAAACATACTAGTCGAATATAACGACGATAGAGCTACATCTTGGAAAAGATAGAAAATCATACCTTGAAGACGAGCGTAGATCTCCTTCGGATCTCTCCCTAGGCGGCAACTCCGTCGTTTCTCCGACCAGAACTCATAAAATAAAATAAATAAAGAACTAAAACTTTTATTGCATAATACTTGTCTCGAAAATTCTACACTTGTGTTCCGAGGCAAAGCCTCTTATTTATAGCTATTTAAACCGACTTAGGAACAACTAGTTCGACCCCTCGTCCAAGAAAACGAGTTTCGGAAGGATCTCGACCCTCGGTAAGTCGGCACCGCCCCTCGGGTTACCGGGGGTACTTTTGTCTTTTTTCTTCAACCGACTTAACTTGGATGCTTCTAGAATACCCTAGGCCCATTCCTTTCATTCAGTCCACTCCAGATTCATCCATCATGCTCAGCCCAATATTTCGTATCCTGAAAATCATCAAATAATACACGAAATAATATCAAAACAGGGAAAATAAACGCTAAGTGCAGATTTCTCGACTTACGAACCCGACATATTCTATTCAACTCAAATGGTTCATATTTATAGGTCGAAACCACTATTTTTAGCTCATAATGGATAGAATATTGATGTCATAGGATAGACTATTTTAACCGTCATCAACTACCCCCCACTAGCTTTCTGCTCGTCCGCGAGCAGAGTATCAAGGCGGAATGTACCTCCAAGAACAACTCCATCAACTACCACATATTCCATAGAGACTTCTGGCCGAAACATACATCAAGACACAATCCATAAGCTCCCCATTAATCACTACTTACCACGCATCAATGTGTCGTGTGATGGATCAGTCGTGATAATGCGTTCGTGAGAAGAATCAAGTTGTATTAACCACACAATCTTAACTTGCTTGTACATACACTCGCTCATCTTGCTTTCAGACTTGGTTACACAACATGGTACCGCAATTGGGTCGGGCGGACTCGAGGACTGAGCATCGCTCTTAAGTCCTCGTTTGCTTCTTTTGATGAGAGGGACGTGCCCTTTTTACACGAGTTCGCTTCCCTCACTGCCTTTATTGCATTTTTTTTCTTTTTTTCTTTCTTTTTTTTTCATTCTTTTTTTTTCAGGCAGATTTCCTCACTTTTTTCTCTTTCTCTCACAAGTTTGTTTGTCCCGGTTAGCTTTCGTCATCCAAGTTGCTTTCCTTGTCTTACAACAATTTGTTGAAGTATATAGACAGACAAATAATGATTCCCGGTTAAAACAACTCATCATCTAATCTTAAACACTTCTCACTCAGATGATGTGCTCAAGTATTGATTACAATGATAGAATAATAATTAATAAGTTACTACTTCACGCAACATAACATATGCTCGTTCTTCCATACTAAATTGAATATGCTATAGATCACTTTAAATTGAACTTGGGCTCATTTTCTACCGATTCCTTACTCGAAAATGTGTAAATAGAAAGCTAAAAACAGTGTTAAAATTTCAAAAATATTCCCTTTTTCGACTAACCAGCTAAGACGCCTAACCCCCACTTATTATAGACATTGTCCCCAATGACTCATAATAAAGAAAAGAAAAGGTACTTAGCTCTGGAAATGTCGGCTGAGTCAAAACGAATCCTGGAGCAGAATCATTAGTTTCTAGGTTATTCCTCTTCCAAGTTTTTACCTGCTTTCCAAATGCTTCCAAAAACTGTGAGTAACATGAGAAGGGCAATAAGAAAATAAGGTGGCGGTAATTGTGCATACCAGAGGAATGCGCAAAAACAGTTTAAGCCACTTTATTCTTTCATCGGCTAAGCAAGACGCGAAAGCTTTTATGAGGGTATCACATGAGAATCGTGAAGGAAAAAACCACATATATCTCTAGCTAGATGACTAAAGATATATGTGATGAAAAAACCTTGGGATTGTCATGCTACTTTATTGACTCAGAATAAAATAAACAAAAGCAATAAATGAGGGTTTAGAAATAGTTTTGAGTTTATAGTCGTCGGCTCGACTGTACTAATAGGGCTCCTTCATTCATATTCCGGCTCTTCCGGCGTAAAGACTTCCAATTCAGGGTTATACTTGTGCTCTAGGTAATGTTTCAGCCTGTGGCCGTTAACTGTGAAAGTTTGCCCAGAGTGTTCATGTCTAACTTCACGTGCACCTGAATTGTAGACTTTCGTGACTACATGTGGTCCATACCATCTAGACTTCAACTTTCCAGGAAAAAGACGAAGATGTGAGTTGTACACCAGCACTTTATCTCCAACTTGAAATGTGCGGTTCAGAATCTTCTTATCATGCTGGCGTTTCGTTCTTTCCTTATAAATCTTTGCATTTCCATACCCTTGAAGTCTCTACTCCTCCAATCTATTCAACTCTAGCATTCTCTTTTCACCGGCTAAATCCTCATCCATGTTCAGAAACCTCAGAGCCCCACAATTGCTCGAGAGTTCCACTGGTAAATGACATACTTTTCCAAACACTATCATATATGGTGACATCCCAATCGTGGTCCTATAAGCTGTTCTGTACGCCCAAAGAGCGTCATCTAATTTCGAAGACCAATCTTTCCTTGTGGGATTCACAGTCTTTTCTAAAATTCTCTTAATCTCTCTGTTTGTGACTTCTACTTGTCCACTCGTCTGGGGGGTGATATGCTGTTGCAATCTTATGTCTAACCCCATATCTCATCATTAACTTCTCAAACAACCTATTGCAAAAATGACTCATTTCGTCACTAATTATGGCTCTAGGCACACCAAACCTTGTCAAAATGTTTTTCTTAAGAAATCTCAGGACAACCCTGACATCATTAGTAGATGAAGCTACTGCTTCCACCCATTTGGAAACATAATCGACTGCTACCAGGATGTAACGATTTGATTCTGATGAAGTGAATGGCCCAACAAAATCATTTCCCCATATATCGAATACCTCCACTTCTAAGATACTCTGCATTGGCATCTCATTTCGCTTAGAAATATTACCGGTCATTTGACAGGAATGACAGAATCTTGTAAACTCGTAAGCAGATTTATGAATTGTTGGCCTATAAAATCCACACTGTAGTACCTTTGTTGCTGTCTTGTCTGGCCCATAGTGACCTCTAGCTTCTCTAGCATGACACATGTGCAAAATACTTGGAATCTCATCATCATGGACGCATTTCCTCAGAATGGCATCTGGGCACAATTTATATAGGTAAGGATTGTCCCAATGATAATACTTCAGATATGTGAAAAACTTCTTCTTATCTGCATTATTGAATTTTGGTGGTAGGTACTTTCCTGCTAAGTAATTGACAATGTCTGCAAACCAAGGGTATACCTTGCCCACTCTTGATGTATGATATCGGGTCTGAGATTCTACCTGAGCTACCACTGAGATGGCAAAAAGTTGTTCATCAGGAAAGCTTTCCTTGATCTCAGTCGGTTGCACTTCTTCTAGCAAAGTTAATCTTGACAGGTGATCAGCCACCTGGTTCTCAGATCCCTTTTTATCTTTGATTTCCACATCAAAATCTTGTAATATTAGAATCCATCTCAACAATCTCGGCTTCGAGTCTTGCTTGGTTAGAAGGTATTTCAAAGGTGCATGGTCAGTGAATACCGTGACTTTCGATTCTATCAGATAAGGTCGAAACTTGTCAAACGCAAATATAACAGCTAAGATTTCCTTCTCCGTAGTCATATAATTCCTCTGGGCACTGTTAAGGGTACGACTGGCGTAATAAATAGGCTTAATGATTTTATCCTCCCTTTGTCCCAGGGCTGCTCCAACTGCCGTGTCGCTTGCATCACACATAAGCTCAAAAAGTTTTTTCCAATCTGGGGCTACCAGAATTGGGGCGGTTATAAGCATTCGCTTCAATGTGTTGAATGCTTTCTTGCACTCTTCTCCAAATACGAAAGGTACATCATTTGAAAGTAATTCCGTCAAAGGTTTAGAAACTTAAGAGAAGTCCTTAATAAACCTCCTATAAAATCCTGCGTGGCCAAGAAAGGCTCGCAACTTTTCTTAGTTCGTTGGAGGCGGTAATTTCTCTATCACCTCTATCTTTGCTCTATCAACTTCCATTCCCTTCTTTGAAATCTTATGACCCAACACTATTCCTTCTGTAACCATGAAATGACATTTTTCCCAGTTAAGTACAAGGTTGGTCTCTTCACATCTCTTTAGCACTTTACTCAAATTGTCCAAGCATTTATCAAAGCTATCTCCAAATACAGGGAAATCATCCATGAAAATCTCCAAAAGAATCTTCCACCATGTCCGCAAATAATGACATCATGCACCTTTGGAATGTTGTTGGTGCATTACATAACCCAAAAGGCATGCGATTGTACGCAAAAGTTCCATAAGGACATGTGAAAGTTGTTTTCTCGCGGTCCTCGGGGGCTATATGGATCAGATAGTTACCAGAATATCCATCTAAGAAACAATAAAATGCATGACCGCTTAATCTTTCCAACATTTGATCAATGAATGGTAGGGAAAATGATCTTTACGAGTTGTATCATTCAGTTTCCTGAAGTCTATGCAAACTCGATGTCCAGTAATTAGTCTCACAGGGATTAGCTCATCAAACTCATTAGGTTGGACAGTGAATCCTCTCTTTTTGGGCACCACATTAATCGGGCTTACCCATTCACTGTCTGTAATTGGGAAAATGATTCCCATCTCCAACATCTTTATGATTTCTTCCTTAACAACATCCTTCAGTTGTGGCGTCAACCTCCTTTGAGGTTGTGCTACCGCTTTCTTTTCAGGGTATACAGAGATCTTATGCATGCACACCGATGGGCTTATTCCTCTAATATCTGCAATCGTCCACCCAAACGCTCCCTTATGCTCTCTCAGTACTCTTAAAAGTTTCTCCTCCTCTAAAGGTGATAATGACGCTGAAATTATAAGGGGAGAGTATCCTCTTGTAAGTACACGTACTTCAGGTGAGAAGGCAAAGGTTTTAACGTTAGGTTCCTTGGTGGCTCTTCTAATGATGATCTTAACATCTTACCAGTCAATTGTAAGTCAAAGAACTTGTGCCAGGAAGGTCTATGAATGGTTCCTCCTAAATACACAGAGGATATAGGCTCTATTTCTCGCACTTGACCTTCACTACACCCAGCCAGGTTTCCTCATAACTTTCCTCATCCTTCAGGAGTAAAGTATCATCTACTTCAGGGTCTAGTGCCACTTGCTAATATAATTCCAACACAAGTTCGTCTATGGCATCTAGCATGTAGCATGCTTCTCCTTCACCTTGAGCATGTCTCATTGAATTCATCACATTGAATACTACCTTGTCCTCATTCACTCTCAGAATCAGCTCACCCTTATAAACATCTATCAAGGTTTCGTGGCTAGGAAGGGTCTTCCAAAGATCAATGGTACATCATGGTTAGCTTCCATGTCTAGCACCACAAAGTCTACAGGGAATACAAACCTATCAACTTTCACCAAAACATCATCCACCACTCCACAAGGTTGCTTCATAGATCTATCTGCTAATTGAAGGGATATAGATGTCTCATTTAACTCCTTCATGCCTAGTTTATGAAAGATGGAGAGTGGCATCAGATTGACACTGGCTCCAAGATCACACAATGCCTTGTTTAGGCATACTCCTCCAATTGTGCATGGTATGAGGAAGCTCCCAGGATCTTTACACTCGGGAGGCAGTTTGCATTGCAAAACTGTCGAGCATTCCTCGTTAAGGCATATAGTCTAAATGTTTAATAATTTCCTCTTGGTAGAGATTTCTTCTTTCAAGAATTTCGCATTCTCTGGCATTCCAGCCAGAGCTTCTACCAAAGGTATATTTACTTGCAAATTTTTAAACATCTCTATAAACTTTTTATAACGCGCATCATCATTATTCGGCTTATATTTCCTAGGGGGTAGGGTAAAGTAGCATGATTAATAGTTACAGTTCGTGAAGACTCACTTGCTGGCTGCTACTACTCTGCCTGCTTGTCTGCTGATAAGTAGAGATTTCGCAATCCGGCTCGATCAAATACAATTTATAAAACTCGAAACCTTAGGCAAAACTCACTTTCTAACCGGCAGTGAACCGGGTCGATCGTAGGTAGTGCGTTCAGAGTCCGAGGTCGATCCCACGAGGAGATTGAGTCGAATATAAAACTTGTGTTAAAATCAGTGGACAAAGAGTATATGAACAAGACAAAAGTTCGAAGCTTTCATTATTTCACGGCATAAACAAGGATCTGAATCAAGACTTTTATCCAGAGTAAATTTCATCAAACTAATGATCTACTCAATCAAAACCATATCGAGAGAAAACAAATCAAAATCAGGAATACTCACAATAATGAGGATCAAAACATTGCAGATCAAGACTTTTGAATCCTAAATCAGCAAATGATATCAACCTTGAATTCATCCAATGATCCCAGACACGAACTCCACCAAGCTATCGATCAAGTATCGTATTCTACTCTATATATAAAAATCTAAACTAAGAAATTGAAATACGGAGCCTAGTCCGGAACTCTAATCCGACTATTTAGATGTCAACCTGTCATAACAACCGCCGAAGCGGCTGGGTTGAGCACCTAAGCCGGCCTCAAACTTCTTCTAGGCCAATAAAAGTCAGAATAATCTGTTTCTTAGGTTTAGCTGCTCTTAAATAGGCAGAAAATCGCGACCTTGACCTAGTTTGGCCGACCAACTTGGCCCATTTACCTCATCTTCAGTAAATCGGTGATAACTTGATGTGTAGAGCTCCGATTTGAACTATTCAAGATGCGTTGGAAAGCTCGTTCAATTCCCTACAACTTTAATGAAGACCACTTGACCAGAAAATGCATCCAAGATAGGTCAAAATAAAAATTAACGAACAGGCATGGTGAAATACTGCTGTCGGCACCAAACGAGCGTTTGCCTCATGTCAAACGCCCGTCTGCCTTGAAGTCTGATTCTTGATTAGGGTTTCTTTGATCTGAACGAGCGTCTAGCCTGCCTTGAACGCTCGTTTGTCTTATACGAGCTTTCTTGAATCGAGCTGAACCTACCCAAACGCCCGTTTGGGGGTCATTTAGACGCCCGTCCAGCTGAAAACCCAACTTTATGAATGAGTGTCAGCTCTGTGAACGCCCGTTTGGAATGGACAAACGCCCGTTTGAGGTGGGCTTCCTGCAAACGCCAGTTTGGGTATGGAAAACGCCCGTTTGCCCTGACTTCACCCCAAACCTGGCTTTTCTTCAACTTTCATTCAATTCTCGCGCCACAAACATGTCTCTTAGTCCAAGATATCGCCTTCCGGGTCCTCGAGTCACCTAAGTCCTGCAATAACATAGACGAACAAACACCACGCGTAATTTCGCAAGACAAAAGTACTCGGAAAAGAGTGAAATATCGTCAAAAAGGCGGAGTTCCCTATCGATATGACAATTTATCTCCCCGTGCGTATAACTCTCGATATTACTCTCAAACTGGTCTAAATATACCCAAAACATGCCAATAAAGTGATAAACGGGGGCTAGATCACACACAAAAGTGCAGTGAAGTTGACTCCCATCATCTGTTGAATTTTCAGACTCTCGGTTTACTGGAGTAGTGTCCCGGGTTACCGACCATTCTTTTTCTCCAGATTCTGCTGCTGACTGCTTTCTGATTCTACCTGGATAGTGGGTATAACTGCTCCAGGCAGTTCCTTTCCACTTCTAGTCATGATTGCATTCACGTCCTTCGGATTCTTCTCAGTATTACTTGGCAATCCTCCCGGAGGATGGGCTGACACTTGTGTTCTGCAATCTGCCCCACTTGGTGCGATAGATTCTGCACTAAGGCTTCTTGATTGGTCAGTCTTGTATCATTCTTCTGACAATAAGTGGTGAAGTTTGTATTCGGCCTCACCATGGATTTCGTAAGTTGATTGACCGTGATCGGTCACGATTGAGCTCATTTTATCCATTGTCGCTTTCCCAACCACCGGACTTGTTGAATTAAGGCATGAATCCACCAGTTTGTCTCGGTCTCTCTCCACCGTTCGAATCACTTTGTCGAAAACCCCCAGCAGGGTCACTTAATCTAAAACCAGGGTGGTCATGAGAACCTGGGCGATATCCGCCCCCATAAGGATTTCCTTGCCTCCCTATATAGTTCACGTCCTCAGTGTTGGTAGTTTCAATATCTCGAACTTTCTCAACCTTGGCTATGCGATCTTGCATGCCATCTATCTTTTCATTCATTGCCATCAGCTGATATAAGATCTTTTGAGAAGTATCTTCTCCAAATACACCTTCAGCTACTTTGGCCGTTTCAACTTGATGCGTTCCCTATTGACTTATATGCGCAATTTGCTTCAATTTCTCTTCGGCTTCTTCAGGTGATAGCAACGCAAAACATCCGTTGCTTGAGGCATCAACTCTCATTTGTTCACTTGGCCACAATCCGTGATAGAAACTATGTATTCGTACGGGCAAAGTGATATCATGGTGAGGGCATCTCCTCTGTGCTTCCTTAAATCTTTCCCAAGCCTCTTCAAAGGTTTCAGTGGGATTTTTCTTGAAATTCATAATCTCGTCTCATTTGCAGTGACTTCCTAGGTGGGCAGTACTTATTCATAAATTTCTGCAGTAGATCTGTCCAAGTTAGAATCGATCCTGGTGCTAGAGACAATAACCATATCTTCGCTTTGTCTTTCAGAGTGAATGGAAACAATTTCAACTTGATATTATCTTCCGGCACTCCTGCTGGCTTAACCGTGCTGACTATTTCTAGAAAGTTGGTTACGTGTACACTAGGATCTTCGTACATTACTCCATGAAAGGTAGTGTAGTTAGTCACCATTTGTATAACATTCGGTTTAGGGTGAAATACCTCAGCCGCATCCTCAGGCTGAATAATTGCTGGCACAAATTGCTCAATCGTTGGCATTGCATAGCTCTGTAGAGTTCTCATATCTGCTTGTACCACAACTCCTGCTCCATTCTGTCTGTTCTGTGAGTTCAGTGCCATGTTGAATTATGTATCTTCCAAAGGTGGAATCTCTTCTTCCCTCTCGCTGTGATCTTCTTCGTGCGTACTCACATCGTCCTCCAGCCTAACAGATCTCTCTCAAGTTTCCTTTCTCTTTAGTCTAGCAAAATTTTCAATCTCAGGTATGAATCTCTCGAGTTTGGCTGCTGAAATTCGTGTTACGTACTACAAGACAAAAAAAGAAAATAAAAAGGTTAGTGACTTGCCTCGACAGCTGTTACACACTCCTGGTAGACTCAAAAACACAGAATCTGACTACTGACCTGACTCTGAACTAACAGAAACGATTCAGGAAAAATTGGAACCCTCGGTTTACCGTAGGTAACCTCCGGTATACCGGTGGTAATTTTTTTCCAGAATTTAACAAAATAGACATTGTATGAATCCAATATAAATAGACAATGTAAAAAGACTCAATTAAATAGACTCAAATATATACAGAAAACTCAATCTTAAACAAAAAGTATTCTTGACACAAGTCCCCGGCAACGACGCCAAAAATCTTGATCGCGTGCAAGGCACTTACTAGCAATAGGACTAGGTCTATCGTATTAGAGTAAATGCGAGTCAAGGTCGATCCCACAAAGACTCATAAGAACGTCTAATTATCAAGATTGAGCTTGTCACGATAACGGTCTACGACCAACTATAATATAGATAGTATTAAATTGGTAACAATCAACTAGCAAGATTAGGCAAGTTCAACGAAGCAAACTAGAGTTTCTAAGGTATTAGTTCAATTATGAGTAATTAGTTATTCCCCCCCACACATGCAACAGTCCTCCCCATTGGTGAATTTATTCATTGTTCAGCTACGGGTACAACTCATAACCTTATCTACTCTGACAATGGCAGTAGACAATCTATACGCAAGCTACCCTCCTTAATTGGTCTGTAATAGCCCATACACATAAAGAACTAGAGCTGCCGATATTGAGCGCTAACTCATACCGCAAACCCGCCTAGACAGCTGTCGACATTGACTAGCACGTTCTTAGGGTCCATCAAGATAATGTCCTAATTAACACTTCACTAATAGTCCTTCACGTTAATTTACGATAACATGAAAATAGTTGATCAGGCTAAAAACATGTAATTTAAATCTATCGATCAACGTAGCCGGTGCCAATTATCACGAATTAGTAATTTATTAGGTATTCAGATCCAACGATATAGACAGTCGCAGATCTGAAGAACGCAACTACTATTTCATGAATTCTTCACCAACGAATAAGATCTATAACACATGGGGTAAAATAAACTAACTACTACATAATTAAACAAACTAAGTAATTAAAACATACTAGTCGAATATAACGACGATTGATATACATCTTGGAAAAGACAGAAAATCATACCCTCGAAGACGAGAGTAGATCTCCTTCGGATCTCTCCCAAGGCGGCAACTCCGTCGTTTCTCCGACCAGAACTCATAAAATAAAATAAATAAAGAACTAAGAATTTTTATTGCATAATACTTGTCTCGAAAATTCTACACTTGTGTTCTGAGGCGAAGCCTCTTATTTATAGCTATCTAAACCGACTTAGGAACAACTAATTCGACCTTCATCCAAGAAAACGCGTTTCGGAAGGATCTCGACCCTCGGTAAGTCGGCACCGCCCCTCGGGTTACCGGGGGTACTTTTGTCTTTTTTCTTCAACCGACTTAACTTGGATGCTTCTAGAATACCCTAGGCCCATTCCTTTCGTTCAGTCCACTCCAGATTCGTCCATCATGCTCAGGCCAATATTTCGTATCCTGTAAATCAACAAATAATACACGAAATAATATCGAAACATGGAAAATAAACGCTAAGTGCAGATTTCTCGACTCACGAACCTGACATATGCTATTCAACTCAAATGGTTCATATTTATAGGTCGAAACAACTATTTTTAGCTCATAATGGATAGAATATTGATGCCGTAGGATAGACTATTTTAACCGTCATCACGCCTTAACCACCATGATATTGCTTCAGGTTGTAGATCTTCTTCCAAAAATAAATTAAATACAACTCGGCCGCTGCTTCCATAATTTTTTTTAGTTACTAGGAAATTAAATTACAACCAAAAAAAATTACATAATTTCCTATAGCCAGAAAAATTTAGGTTTACAATAGATCTAACGGTAAACAGGTACGAACCCCAATCCATCTCGTCAACCAAATCATTCAACCACGCATTTATATAAAAAAAACATATAAAAGATGCAATGTTTATTCAATTCTACTCCTTATTAATTAATTATGCAATCAAGATCGCAAAATTGCTTTAACCTGGCTCTGATACCATATGCTGGATATACAGAAACCCGAATCCGGATCTGATCCATAATTGATCGTCGATTCGATTCACAAAGACCGATCGAGACGCCGATCATGCACAACAATGAAGCTAAGAATAAATTTGCATGCGATTTTACCACGATATGACCCACATAAATAATTAACATACCTATGAGAAGGTTGAAGATTTACCTAATTTAAGAGGAAGAGTAAATCGACAGAGAGGGGAGAAACCGCAGTCTTCCGGATTGTATCTCCTAGCGACGACTGGTGGACGTCGATCCTCGCCGCAGAACCTCCTCGAATATAGGTTTTTCTTCTCTTAATTACTAGAACGAGAAGCTAATTTTTCTCTTCTTTTTAATGAATGTGGCGCCAATAATTGTATATCATTGTGTTGGGAGGAACTCTCTTTATATATGAAATTAACTAGTAAAGAGAGAGTTATCATTTTCACAATACAATTACCTATTCACATATGGAAAAGATATTTGACATAAAATAAGAGATAATCTCCATAAATGAGATAATGATTATAAAACCAATCTCTTATTTTTTCATTAATTATATAACAAATAAATAATTAATTAATTACACATGTGACATAATCTAGAAAAATTTCTTTTCCTAATTTTCTCACTATGTGTGGCGCCACCTTGCCATTTATTTTAATAGAAAATGTCTTTTCTATTTTACATATTATTTACCAAATAAATAATATTGCATATTAATTAAATATACCAACTATTTAATTTATTCTCGAGGTTCCATAAAACGAGAAAACACTCGCGTGTTAGGAGCCAACCCGGGGACCATGGACCTATAACCAGTAGCTATAATAAATTGAATAAAATATTCATCGAACATAATATTTCTACTCAACTTATTAATTCCGGAATTACGCCACCATAAATCCGAAACTGAACTCTATCGATTATAGATATAACTTATTCTCAAAACGTCGAGTCGATAAGTGTCTATCGATATAATCATTACATACAGACTAACCCTCCATGGACTATCCGTAATGAAGCGGGATTATTTCCGTAAACCTTCTTCACTATGTCTTATCCTTATTTACCATTAACCCATTAGTGATTAATTAGTTCATAACCAATACGAACTCCGCGGATCGGGCTTTATCTAGGTTTTTGCTATGTATACTAAGTCCAAACTTAGGATATACTGCAAACATAAATTTATTGTAGGCTAGGTTACATTTTGCTGCACCTAGTACACAATCTTTTCTATCATTAATCTTATTGCCGAGAAAGAGCACTATATGCACATTGCAATAGTACTCAAAAAATGTGAGGAATTAGGAATAATCCTATCCTTGAAAAAGACACAGCTCTTTAAGACAAAGATTAATTTTCTAGGATTAGAAATTGATCAAGGTCAACATCGACCACAAAATCATATCCTGGAGCATATTCATAAGTTTCTAGATAAGATTGAAAATATGAAACAATTACAGAGATTTTTAGGAATTTTAACTTACGCTGAAAGTTATATCCCTAAACTTGCTGAAATTAGGAAACCTTTACAGGTTAAACTCAGAGACAATATTCTTTGGGATTGGACAGAGGTTGATACAACCTATGTAAAACCCTTGTTCGGATCCAACTGATCGGCCCACGTCGGGAGTTGACCTCCTCGGGTATATCGTTTTTATCGAGATATGATCGTTATGAGATCTCATGAATATTTTGGTTATGACTCGACTAAGAATCTTGCGGTGATTGACCCACGTCAGGACCGTTTTATGTTAGAGACAATAGTTGGCTATCACATAAAGATGTGAGTTGTCAAAGAGTTGACTAGTCAACCAATGGAAGCCGCAGGAGATGCGACCGGTAAGCATACACACCTTTCGAAACTGACCCGGTCGATCGGCCCACGTCGGGGATCGAGTCAACTAGATTGGGTTCCATCCACTAAGGAATTTTAAAAAAAAATTCTTGAAAGTCAATTGGGAGTAGTTGACTAGCGGGAGCAAAATCATAAATCATAAGACCAATTTTTATTTTGCATGTATAAACAACAACACTCTTTTATCTTTATTTTATGTTGTAGTTTTTAGCAAACTTTTATATTTATGTTTTTAATTCTCGATTAGTAAAACCATATTATGACGGTTACCTTTTAAGACTCGTTCTCAAGAATGGTTAAGTAATTTTAATCCTTTTAAAATAATCAATGACACGAGCAACCCCGTTATAGTAGTTAGAGAGAATGAGACTACATATTTGATGGAGTGCTCCAAGACTTTAATTATTAATGAAAAAGAGAAAGCTCATGATATGATTAAATCACTTGAAATAAGTTTCAACGAATTAATCATATATTGGATACGATCCAATATGATCATTCTGTCATACGATGACAATTAATTCAAACGTTGGATAAGAATGACCACATCGAATTTTGCAAAAGGTTGTTTTCAAAATTGTAAGATTTAAGAATCGACTTATTTCTTTAATCATTGCTTAAAGGTTAATTAAATAGTTCATGTTTTGAATATGATTCAAAAGGCTAAATAAACTATCTAATAAACATTGGATTTTCTTTATGAAAGGAAATTAAAGACATAGCTCCTGTGGTTTTTTTTAAGTCTTGCGAAGACTACATTAAGAAATATTTACGAGTGCTTAAAGGATTAAAAGGAAAGTTAAGGCATGTGCTTGAATTAGAGAACTTATCGAAGTCTCTATTCTAAGCAAGAAAGTTGAGATAAATCTATCTAAGCTCAAGTCAACTCTTAGATATATGATATCTTACGAGTATGATTAAATTAGAAAGATTAAATACGGAATACACCAAGATACGAAAAGTGAAGCAACCGTTGCGACATTTTTGGTTTTGTATTCTGTTAACGGTGATTTTTATGATATATATGATACTATTTCGTAGCAATTTCCTTCGTGTTTTATTACTTTTTATAGAAAAGTGCGGGTTTAAATGGAATATTGAAAGAATGCGTATTGAAATCATTAAAGTGCAAAATCGAGCTAATTACGTGGTTTTATTGGTGTTTTCTATCTAGATATATGGTTCTACATTTTGCACATTTCTATTACCTTGTAGGTACATTTACATGGCAAGGGATGAGCTAAAAAGATATTAAATTGAAGGTTAAACAGAGGGAGGAAGATGCATATTGAAGTTGGAATGAAGATTTACAAGTTGGACGTGTGTTTGATGCTCATAGCTCGGATCAAGCGCCCAAAGACCTCGATCAAGCGCCCACCGGGAGCTGCTCAATTCAGGAAAGCATGATTTTTACCCAAACGGGCGTCCAGAAGAGTGGACTGGCGTCCAGGAAGAGACTTTTGATTCAGGATGTTCAGATTTTCTGTGGACGAGCGTTCAGAATTGCATAGGACGGGCGTTTGAGAAGACTCGGCCCGACTCGAAGATTTCAAAGCAGCTGGACTGGCGTCCAGACCCTATGGACGGGCGTCCACGGCACCGCCTCAGCGAAACCGACCTAAAAATCTATATAAGGACGCGTTATTTTCAACCCTAGACACAACAATTCGATCCCTGGCCGCGCCAGGCCCCTTGGGGGCGCCCTAGCTGCGTTTTCCCACCATCATAAAAATCTTTTATCTTCTTTTCATTTATATGATTTGTATTCCAAGGATGAGCTAAGGCTAAGCCTAGAACGAAGCTTTTGTAGCCGATTCTCAGCAGCGCGCTTTTGATTTGAATCTTGGATTGTTTTGTGAGTTTTTATTTAAAGTTGTTTCTTTATTACGTTTTGTATTGATTATGCAATTTAAATCGAGAGATGGTTGCTATTTGATGTTTAACGTTTGATGAGAATCGTTGTTAGACCTAGATCACCGTAGTAAAGATTAGACTTTTAACCTAAAAATAACGAGAGTTGATTAGGTTGAATTTCTAGGTTGCTAGATTGAGAAATCTTACACCTTGGTTATGGAAGCGTTAATCTTTAGGATCGAGAGATGAAAGATTAATAGGCGAATTATCTACTTAGAGTAGAATTCATACCTTTGATAGGTGAACCACATCCTTATTAAATCTTCACTAAACGATCTAGGGTAGAAATTGAGAGTTGCGAGATAGGTGGATCATTGCTTGTTCTACGTTAGAATTAATTGAAATTATCTTGTGCCTTGTTCTTCGTTGTGATCTTCAAGTTTATTTTCTTTTAGTTTATAGATTAGAGTTATTTTCGTTCGCAATTATCTTTCCTGGCTTTGAACTGACAATCCTCTGTCCAGTTTATCTTTTCGTTCTATTATATTAGGTTTAGTAATAATAGTATCAACCGTTTGTGTTTCGACGTTACTGTTGTGGCATGGCTTATTCATCTTACACACCCATTTACCTCTGATTCTTGGGATGCACTTATAAGAGGGTGTCATGAAATTCATTCACACACACTTAGTTGTTTTATTAGTAGAGTGTTAGGTAAGTCGCGATTGTGAGATGCTTAGTTCAAATTTTTCTTAACTTGATTTTTAATGCTTTATTTGACGTGGATACTTCCATATGAGCTTCTGTGGCTAGTTATTTTTACGTAGATGTTCTGAACTTGCATGTTTACATCTTTCCATCTACGGATCCATGTTAAATAATTGATTAATTTTTATTTACATGATTCATCCAAGCATGTTATAGTTAATGTCGGTTCTCGTATGCTATAACTGTTCTTATTGTTATTTAGTAGCTAATGTCGGTTTCCGTATGCTACATATCGTTGTGATGAATCCTGTGAACTTTGAGACTTCTGTGTTTTCTTGTTATTTTTGTAACTCATATGGGTAGCTACTGTCGGTTTTCCGTTGCTACTATCTTTGGCTTATGAGTTATATCTGTTTAGTATAGCTAACTGTTGGTTCTCCATAATGCTATCACCTTTGATGAGTCTTAAGGCGCGTCTACACTGCATGTAATGAATAGTACTGTCGTTTATCGTAAACTGTCATTATTTGGTAGACGTTTATTATATACATGTCGTGTTGCAAATGAGTGGGCTAGTTTTCTTTCTTTTGTTTTTGCATATCATGTAGATTGCATTGTACTATATTTTCATGAAGTTGCACCTAGCCTAACTGTTTTGTAATGTTCCATGTATATGTTCCATCTTTATATGAGCTTAATCTGAAAAAATCTCTATGACTTATTTTCCATGTGTTTTACACGTATAATCCTTTTTCCCCGTAGACTCTTTTTACATGCTTCATTAATTGACATGGATGTTTTATTGTGAGCCTCTGTGGCCGCTTTGTATATGCGTAGATGTCCTGTTCTTTCACCGTTATGGTTTTCCTTCCATCTATTGCAATCCATGTTGAGTAACTCACCTAGTTAGATGTGATTCCAATTTGATTTATGCTGTTCCTTTTGTCGTCTATCTAGGGTGTTAGGGTTGTTTAAGGCACGTCTACACTTCACATGGCAAGCTTCTGTGGCTTTGCATAATCGAATTTTGTTGCGCTTCTGTGGCGTTATTTAGTAGACGTTTATATTTTTGACCGTGCTTAGATTAGGGAGACATCTATGGAATAAGTTGGGCTAGTTTATTTTCTTTTCTTTTTGCCTTTTAAGTGTAATTGCATATCATTTAGTTGCATTGTATTTTATTCTGTTTTTCTTTTTATTTTTATTTATCTTTTTAGTGCACCTAGCCCTGCTACTTTGTAGTGTCCTCTATCATTAGTTCTTTATGCACATGTTGGACCTTATTTGTATTGTAAAGCTTCTGTGGCTTATTTGACGCTTCGATGTCCTGTGTTTTAACTGTGTGGTGATTTTTCCATCTGAGCAATTATACCATGTGCTTATATCATTATTGTTGCTTGTTATATTTCCCCCGTGTCCCCGAGATATTGCCATGTTTTTCAAGTGGTGCAGGCACATTTTTTGTTGAAGCTACCTTTGGGAGTTGAAGCTGGGAAGGACTCCATATGACATCACCATTGTTGTCTTCTTCAGCCAACCTTCGGATCATCACCAAATCAGCTAAGTTCTTTAATCTTTTCTTTAATTCTGCACAACATGAGGACATGTTGTAGTTTAAGTGTGGGGGAAGGTTTGGTTGGTTAGTTAGTACCTACATGATATTTGCTCAATTTAATTATGATTACCATGCTAAGAACTTAATTTTTACACCATGCTTATAAAGTGCTGAATCTTAAAAGTTTTTGTTTTGTCTCGAGCGAGTACATTCCTTTTTGCTTGGCTTACTAGTTTTTGATTTTCAACTACGATACTATATAGTCATTGATGTTGTATACTGTATGTTTAGTAGGTTGGATGTTTCACCCGACGTTATTTTTCACGAGCCATATTAAATGATGAGCTAAAATATAAAGCTGTATCCGTTTGGATTAGTAATTTTCGATTATCTTATAACTTTGTACTTAGTGCTAATATGCATGTTCGGAGAATTATAATAGTTTGTGGTTAGAGTCGGAGTATGATATACTGTGAATATCTGAAGGTTTGAATGTCATAGGAGGGATATATCTTAAGGTTTGTATACCAATCTAAGATGAATAAAATGAATAGAATATGTGTATGTCGGATGTAGCTGCCAATAATTTGAGTGCGGTAGGGCATTATCACGAAATGTCCTATACCACTATGAGGTTCAATAGCTCCCGACTGCCTGATGATAGTAGTCCAGCTAGGGTGTTATCACGAAACATCCTATTGCTGAGAATGAGGGCATATGCTATACATGTGGAATTAAGTTAATCTTAAAGAAAATTTGGCAAATGGTACTATGAAAAGTTGGTAGGAACTTTAGTTATCTTCTGACTATCCCCAGTATAAACTGACAGATATGTTGTAGGGATTATCCTCTGAGTATGTCGGAAAGATCCTAAACGCATTTTATTATCCTTTTCGGGACATGTTATGTTTTGTAGGGTGCGTGTTATAAGTGTCGGTTATTGCTGGTTTAGATGGATATTTGCTAGTTGCTTGAGAAAAATTCAAGTGTGGACTTAGTGGAAGTTTAATATGGCTATGCACACACACCAGGGTGAACGTCTGATTTATTACATATGCTTTGTATTTGTTGAAAATGACTATATGTATTTTTGGTTGGAATTTTGTTATCTTACGCCGAGTTTTTGTTTTGTCTTGCTCGGGACGAGCAAGGTTTAAGTGTGGGGGAGTTGTTAAGGGTGATTTTATACGTTTTATAAGGATATATTTTATGTCAATTTCCCCCATATCTGGATGTTTTTCAAAGAAATCGAGCTTTATATTGAAATATTGAGCAAATGAGTTTTAGAAGTATTAAAGTGCAAAATCGAGCTAATTATGTGATTTTATTGGATAAATATCTTTAGATGTAAGATGTTACATTTTGCATGTTTTTATCGTGATGTAGGTACGCTTGCATGAGGTGAAAGGAGCTTAAAAGATGTTCAAGTGATGATTTGCATGGAAGGAAAGAGATAGAGATGAAGTTGGAATGAAGATCAAGATGAATTTGGAAGAAAAAGGACCGAATCAAGGCGTCCAAGAAGTGGGTGGCGTCCCGGAGAAGGAAGTTGATTCGAGAGTTTGACGCCGAGTGGACGGGCGTCTGAAGCAGTCCAAGGCACCTTGGACGGGCATCCAGAAAGTCGGACGGGCGTCCTTAAGCCGACATAGCAAGCAATGTACCGCCTTACTTTTCTATAAATACCAGCGCATATTTCAACCCTAAACATACATTATTGAGACCTATTGATACACAATCATTAGGAGAAAACCTAGGCGGCCCAGCTTCTTGGGGAGGAGGTGGGTTGCGATTTTTCTTGTTTCTTTTCCGTTTTCTATTTCGTTTTGTTGCTGCTTTATGCTGAATGCTTGGAGGCTGAGCAATTGTTCAAACCATGTGAATTCTTTTCCAGCATGTTTTTCTATTTCCAATCTGAGTTTATGTTGTGATTTTAATTCAAAGTTGTATATTTTCCATGATTATTTGTTATGCAATTGTTTACGACTAATTTTACGGTTTTTATCGAGTTATTTCGTAACATTATCTTCCATGTTTTAGTGATTCTTATAGAAAATTACTCGCCAAAAGGATAAACTGAGCAAATGAGTTTTAAAGATAATAAATTGCAAAAGTGGCTGATTTATGTGTTCTTATCGTTGGTTTTATGTTTATTTGGATGTTGTTACACTTTGCAATATTTTGGATATCTTGTAGATGCATATCTTCGGTCTAAAAGAGGTGTTTAGAGGGTTAGAAGAAGATGCCACAAGTTTACGAGTTCAACGGAGCAAATTTTCCTAAGCACTTAAATCGTTACATATTTTCGACGGAGATTTGACCCAGCTTAGAGGCATTTTCAGGGGAGGACTACTTCATGAAAACTGTAGATCTTTGAAAGAGCTTTCCAACGCACTTTGAATTACGTCAATCGGACTTCTACAACTCAAATGGTGGTCAAGTGGCTAATCAATTTGGGTAAGTGGAAAATCCCGAAAACGACTCGTAATACGACGGGCTAATCAAAAGGCGTTCAAGAAGAAGAGTCCTTAATGAAAGTTGTAGAGTTTTCCGAGAGCTTTTTATGACATTCGGATCATAATTTTTGGAGGTCTACAACTCAAGATATGAATTTTAGAAGTTTGAGTCAGAGTGAACTAGCGCTCACAAAGAACAATTTGATACAGAGAGTTCACTTGACCTCAAACGAACGTCCATGTAGCGTCCCGGCGCCGACTTGAGCATTAACCGCTCTCTTTTCTATAAAAGCAGCCCTTGTTCCAACCAATAATTCCATACGCATAATTGCAAAGAAGAGCGGTTCATTCAAAAGAGGAGATTCAAAGATGAATCTCTCCATCCCAATGATCATGATTAACATCATGGTTGTTGGCTAAACACATCATCGCGGTGGGACAACGGATGAAACCGATCAACATCAACACCAACTAGAGATTTTTAGCCGTACTTTTAGTGAGTAAAGTTATCGTTTTTCATCAATTAGATTTTGTTATTTATCGTTTATGTTTTATTTGAATCGAGAGATTGATGAAACCATCTTTTATGCTTTGAATTTATATGAAAATATTGTTCAAGTTGTGACCTTTTCAATTGATGCGATTGATTATGTTTCAAGAGATTGATCATAGTTAGTTGAGTAGAGTATTAGAAATAATCTCGTGATCGTGTTTTGCATGTCGTTTTGTTTTACTTGAAAAAGAAAACGAAACCCTAGAATTCGCGTTTAGAGAAATTTAATCAATTCGTGATAGATCATTACTAAAAATTATATCTTTAACTTGCCGCCTAGTTGGGGTTGGGTTGATTGATCGGTGGATTCCGTTGCCTTGCCGTTGTTTTAATTATTTGATAAACCAAATAGTTCGTATCAATCGTTGATTGCTAAGTTTAGTTGTTTTAAGATTATAGTTGTTTTTCAACGTTTTAAGCATAATTTAGGTTCCCGCCATCGTTCATCGTATTTCTTGTTCATCGAGTTACCGCTCATTAATTCATAATTAGTATAAATCTTAGTTTTAGTTAATAGTCGTGACATAATCGATAGAATAATTGTTCCTTGATCCGATAAACATTCCACTCCCTTGGGACGACCCGTTAACATCCTATACTACGATCCTTATACTTGGGGTGTTTCGTTATAAATTGTAAAACTCGTTTTACCGAACAAGTTTTTTGGCGCCGTTGTCGGGAGTCGGTAACGGTTGTCGGATTCTTCTAGTGCAATTTTTATTTCGATACTTTTTTTCTAGGTAATAATCTAATTGTTACGTTTTTTTTATTATTTTATTTCATTTTATCATAGTTTAGATTTTAGATTTTAGATTTTTCATAAGTTTTTCTGTCTTTTTATTTTTATTTTTATTTTTTTCGTGTTTACCTGTTAATTTTAATTGTCATATTTTAGATTTACTTTAAATTTTAGATTTTAGATTTTATAAATTTGATTTTAATTATCATAGTTTATATTTATTTTATATTATTGTTCACGTTAAATTTTTATTATTTTAGCAACCTTATACGTAGCTTTAGATTTTTATTCTAGCCTTATATTTTTATTTTATTCTTTGTTGTTTAGATTTAGCGTAGATTACTAGATCTTTTAAAAAAATTCTTTCTTTCCTCCTGCTATTCTTTTCTTTATCTGTTTGATTTTCGACTTCCAGACGAAGCGTCTCGAACTACCAAACGCTTCGTCCAGCCTCTAAACGCCCGTTTATCCTCAATTGTCTTCTCGAACGCCCTTGATTCGATGATCTCGAAACGAGCGCCCACTTCCGAATTTCTCGAACGAAGCGCTCACTCATACCGAACGCCGATTCACTCTCTTCAATTGACACTTTTCTCTTCTCTCTTTCTAAACCTCTAATTTCTCTACATTTCGCTTTCTCATCAACCCTAAGGTTGATTTCTTTCCATTTTGCTCTTCCGGTTTATGCAAACCAGGAGCAAGAAAGGACCTCTTATCTTTAATCCCGAGCCCTGAGCGATCTATTATCGAGAAAGCTCTTTCCCAATCCAGACATCATGGCTAACGAAGTCCCGAATGCGCACCCTCAAGCCCGGATGAATCGATCCTTCAACAGATGCAAGCAATACAACAACAACAGAATCAACAAGTCGGCATAAATAATCGGGCTTCAACAATTCCATCAAAACCCACTAAACCAGCTTAAACCAAGACCCCTATGCTCCCTATCTTGACCAAGACTTCCGGAAGGGCATAGACCCATTCGCCTCCGAAATGGGGCAAGTTAATTTCGATCGAAAAATGGAGTGGTAGGACCGGGTCCGAGAATAGTTCCTTTCATGGCACTCACGTAAGATCCTCATGACTTCTTGTCCACTTTCGCTCAAATCTGCGAAGCGTGCCACTATCCTGGTGTTGATTTCGAGATTGTCAAGTTAAAACTCTTCCCGCTTGCTCTCAAGGGTGAAGCGAACCGTTGGTTTAAATCTACAGCCCATCATTCTCTCCGCTCTTGGAATGATGTCAAAAGAGCCTTTGCTCAAGTTTGTCTCACCAGGGACAATCATGGACATGAAAAGGAGATAGCCACATTTGAACAACTTGATGGTGAGAGTGTGGGGAAAGCATGGGAGAGATTAAATCTGTTGATGAGGAAGTGCCCCAACCATGGATACAGTAGACATGAGCTACTAGAATTATTCTATCAGGGTGTTACTCAACCCAATAGAGATTTCCTTGATTCAACTGCCCATGGATCCTTCCTAGGGGAGGATGATGCGCTGGTGGTAGTGAAACCATAGCTAAGAATAACATGTGGTCAACTCCAAGGAAGACCAATGTTAATAAGAAAGAATCTGCTGCAAGCAATTCTGAGACTAAGGTGTTAGTTGCTCAAATGGAAGCAATTAGCAAGCAGCTAGCCACTTTACAAATGCAGCAGCAACAAGGGCAGCCAGATGTGAACTACCTGGGAATGCAGGCGGGAGATGAAATTACTGAGGAAGTGAATTTCAACCAGACCTTCGGAAACTCCAATCAGAACCGGAATTATTCTGGATTTCAACGTCCCAATGCACCACCTGGCCCATCCAATTCTAACCCTTCTTTCAACCCAGGTTACCAAAGACCACCTCCTGGGGTGGTTAATCAAGCTCATAATCCCAACTCCCAAAGACCTCAAGGTGGTTGGAATCAAAGCCAACATCAAAATCATACCACCTCATGTGTCCCTCAACATAAGTTTGATGAGCTAGTAGATATGGTGAAGACCTTGTCCACTAGTGTCAAGGCAATAGAGAGACAGGTCGGGCAGATGGCAGACCAGCAAGCAAGCAGACCCCACGGTAAACTTCCAAGTTATACCGAGAGAAATCCAAAAGCAGATATCAATGTTTGCACTGCCATCACACCTCAATGGGAGTATGGAGACCAAGAGTTGAATGAAGTTACCTTGAGAAGTGGTAAGCAGGCGGGACCCGGAAAGGTGTCGGGAAACGAGCAGCCCCTCCTGACGCAATAAGTTCAGGAGGGGGCAATCAGAAATCTTATACTGAAGAAACCAACAGTGAGGAGGAGCTTAATGACGACGGTTCTTCGGGGGATGAGGATGATTCTGATTCGAGGAAAAGTCAGGTGGATGTTCCCCTGACAAAGAGGAGAGAGGAAAAGTTTGTGAGATGGAAGGATAAGGAAGACAAGGCCATAAAAAAGTCGTGGCTGTCTCTCGATAATGATAAAGCCCTTCCTTATCCACCAAAGAGGAAAGAGAATACCTCGGTCTTGATGCACAATATGACGGAGTGAGGAGGATGCTTAGAGACACCAAAGTGAGTATACCCCTAGATGAGGTATTGACTGAAATGCCCAAGTTCTCTAAGTATCTTAAAGAAGTTTGTGGAAGCAAGAAGAAGCTTCAAGGGATGGCGAGAAGAAGTTTTAAGAGAAGAATGTTCCATGGTCTCACAAAAGTTGCTATTAAGCGAGGTGACTTCGAAGACCTTCAATCTCCTGTGAGATTGAAGGCCACAAGTTCCAAAACGCCCTATGTGACTCGAGGGCCTCTATAAATGTGATGCCGTTGAACGCCTGCAAAAAGCTCGGTTTAGATAAAAGAATGCGGAACGCCCCTATTTCTTTGCAGATGGTAGACCGATCTAGCTGCTCAAAGAGCCGGTTGTGTTCCTAATGTTCTTCTCTATGTTGAACATTTGGTTTTCCCTACCGATCGGGTTATCTTAGACTACCCACCGACAAAGAGATGCCTCTAATTCTAGGCCGGACCTTTTTAGACACCTCTGCCGCCCCTCATTGATTTCTCGTAAGGTCGATTACACTTAGAGTTGATGATACATCTGTCACCTTCACACGAGGGCAAAGTCCTGAGACACCATTGATTGAGGAATTCTCGTTCGTTGAAGCAATTTATGAGGACGAAGAAGATGCCAACTCTGAAGGAGCAGAAGAGCTAACAGAGATAGGTGTTTTGAAGTTATAAACATTGAAGATCAAAGTCGACTCTGGACCATCTTCTAGTTCATTACAGCCGTAGTCTCTCGACGAGTCGTCTTCACGACTTGCTCACACCGAGCTTGTCAATGAGAAAGAAACATGGAATTTCCCAGCAATGAACGATGATTTAAAAGAGCTTAATCGGAATGACTTTAACCCTGGAGAAGAGGAAGCCCTGATGGGTAGTTGGGATGAAGTGGATTTCTGGAGAGAGACTACTCATTGGGAGATTGATGATTGGGAACAGCTAGCAGAGGAGCTAGAAGAAGAAGAGTTGAGAAAGATGATTAAGCATAAGAAGGAGGAAGGCAGCATCTTGTGTAAGGATCCCTGGCATGGATGATGTTATCCAGTACCTTTCTAGGGTTATGCCTCGGGAGGATGAGGTGTTCTACTGTCAACCACTTCAAGCCCTAAAGGAAAAAGGTGGCCCCTTAAAATCCAAGATTGAGCAACCACCTACCGACTTGGAGCTTAAACCGCTCTCGCAACACCTTAAGTACATTTTTCTTAAGGATGGTGATAAGTTACCCTTGATCATCTCTTCAAAACTCGAGAGCCGAGCAAGAAGCACTCACTGATAAAAGTGCTTGAAAAGAATATCCTCGCGTTCGGATGGCAAGTGGGTGATATCAGAGGAATCAGCCCCGATGTGTGCATGCATAAAATCCGAACGGAGGAAGGAGCTAAGAAAGTAAGACAACCTCAGCGAAGGCTGAATCCGCATATGCAGGAGGTTGTCAAGAAGGAAGTTATAAAGTGGTTAGACATGGGAATCATCTATGCAATTGCCGATAGTGAGTGGGTTAGCCCCACCCAAGTTGTGCCAAAGAAGGGAGGTATCACCGTTGAAAAGAATGAAAAGGGGAAGAGATAGCTTTACGCCTTGTGGATCAAGCTATAGAGTCTCTGATTGACTATCGCAGATTGAATGAAGTCACCGCCAAAGACCATTTCCCTTACCCTTCATTGACCAACAGCCTTATTGAAAGACCGAGTGGTCACAAGTATTATTGTTTCCTCGATGGATATTATGGTTACTTCCAGATAGCCATCGACCCTAATGACCAGGAGAAGACTACGTTTACGTGTCCATCAGGCACTTTTGCGTTCCGCAGAATGCCCTTTGGCTTATGCAATGCACCTGCGACTTTTCAAAGGTGTATGCTTGCCATTTTTTATGGACTTGTGGAGAAATGTATGGAAGTCTTCATGGATGACTTCTCAGTCTATGGCGATAGCTTTGATGAGATCTTGGAAAATCTAGATATGGTACTTCAACGCTGTGTTGAAAAGAATTTAGTGCTTAACTGGGAGAAATGCCATTTTCTAGTAGATGAAGGAATTGTTCTGGGACACAAGGTGTCCAGAAGTGGTATTCAAGTTGATAAGGCTAAGGTAGAAGCCATTGAAAAATGTCGCACCAAAACCGCCAAAGAGGTACGCGGCTTTCATGGTCATGTTGGCTTCTACAAAGCGATTTATTAAGGACTTTTCCACAATAGCCAAGCCCTTATCTAACCTTCTTAAAGATGATGTTATGTTCTTGTTTGATGAGAAATGCAAAGAAGCTTTCAATTGCCTCAAGGAAAAGCTCATAAGTGCCCCTATCTTAATCGCTTTGATCGACTAAGCCTTTTGAATTATTATGCGATGCCTCTAACTACGCAAATGGCGCAGCTTTTAGGTCAAAGAATTGATAAAAGTTCAGGCCCATTTACTATGCGAGCCGCACCTTGAACCCGGCTCAATGCAAATTACCACGATCGAGAAGGAATTCTTAGCCGTCGTTTTTGCTATTGACAAGTTTAGAAGTTACCTTCTAGGGTCTCAAGTTGTAGTTTGGACCGACCATGCAGCCCTACGCTACCTTATGGACAAAGCAGATGCAAAACCAAGGTTACTCAGATGGATTCTAATTTTGCAAGAGTTTGACCTTGAGATCAAAGATAAGAAGGGTAGTGATAATGTTGTGGCTGATCATTTGTCTTGCCTAGTAAATGAGGGTGGCGTGAATCACAAGGAAATAGGCATTGATTTCCCTACTGAGCAATTGATGAGGCTTGATACTGTTAGGCCGTGGTACGCTGATTACGCCAACTATTTAGCAAGTGGTCATTTAGAGGACATGACGTATCAGCAGAGGAAGAAGTTCTTTTCTGACTTAAAGTATCTCGTGTGGGAGGATCCTTATTTGTTCAAGGTCTGTAAAGACGGGTTGCTTAGAAGGTGTGTTCCGGAACATGAGCAATGGGATATTCTGGAGCAATGTCATAGTGGTCCTACAGGAGGACACTACGGAGCACCCAAGACAGTTGCAAAAATCCTCCAAGCCGGATTCTACTGGCCGACTCTTTTAAGGACGCAAAAGCCTTTTGTAAAGGTTGCGATAGGTGCCGAGAATTGGGAGGCGAGTAATAGGATGGAAATGCCACTTAGACCCATTCTCGAATGCGAAGTCTTCGACGTGTGGGGAATTGATTTCATGGGACCCTTTCCATCGTCGTGTGGAAATAAATACATTCTCGTTTGTGTAGACTACGTCTCCAAGTGGGTGGAGGCAATAGCCACCCAAACTAATGATCACAAAGTTGTGAAGAAATTCTTGCAAAAGAATATCTTCACCAGATTTGGCTGCCTAGAGCCCTCATTAGTGACGAAGGTACTCATTTTTGCAACGCGCCGCTTGATAAAGTTCTTGAAAAATATGGTGTGAGACATAAAATTGGTACGCCATATCATCCCCAAACAAGTGGCCAAGTCGAGATAAGCAACCAGAGCCTTAAAAGGATTTTAGAAAAGACCGTGAACTCAAATAGATCCAACTGGAGTCTAAAGTTGGATGACGCGCTTTGGGCCTATCGCACCGCGTTTAAGACCCCGATGGGCACGTCACCCTTCCAAATGGTCTATGGCAAAGCTTGCCATTTACCAGTCGAGCTTGAGCACAGAGCCTACTGGGCTATTAAATTCTTGAATTTCGATAGCCAACTCTGTGGGGAGAAGAGATTATTGCAATTAAACGAGCTCGATGAATTTAGACTCGAGCATATGAGAATGCAAGAATCGCAAGGAGAGAACTAAGATACTCCACGATGCCAAGATCAAGGATCGAGAATTCAAAGTGGGTTATATGGCTTTACTTTATAATACCCGGCCCATTTGTTTGCCGGTAAGCTAAAATCTAGATGGTCTGGCCCCTTTGAAATTATCGATGTCAATCCAAGTGGAGCGATCACGTTGAACGGGTATGGTGATCAACCCTTTAAGGTCAATGGTCAAAGACTCAAAAAGTATTTTGGGCAACCAAGAGAAAAGCACGAGACCTTGTACTTTCAAAAGAGAGTTGAGGTGCCTCGATATTCGATTTGCGATGAGATCCCATCCAACTTCTTTAGTTCGGATGATGACATTTCTATATCTACCCGTGAGGACCTTTCTTCCGAGCCTTCGAACATGTCGGTGTACGAAGCTTACTCTGCGCAAGAACGAGAAGAAGAAAAGAGTCGGTGCTATACGGAGAGTTAAGTTCAAACACTTAGTAGAGCACTTGACTTGCTGTTGTTGTGGTCACACCCCTGTCCTTCATTCTGATTCCGATGAGGAAGTGGCCAGCAGTAAGCCAAAGTGGCCCGATCCGGGTTAACTTTGAAATCTGTGTCAAGCTAATGACATAAAAGAAGCGCTACTAGGAGGCAGCCTAGTCTCTTAAGTTAATTCCTTTTAGTTAAGTTTTTATTTTATTAGGAATAGAACCTTGGTGTTTGTGTGTTGGTTATCCTTGTCCTATTTGTGAATGCGTTATTTGCGTGCTTGTTTACTCATATACCCCGTGTACCCCGAGATTATGTGTTATGTCAAGTGTTGCAGATATTTTCGAGCAGGTTTGCAAGCTTCTACTTTCGGTATTGTCTGTCCCAGATATGAGTGCAGCGGTTTATTCATGGTACGGCCTGACCACTGCCAACCTACAGCCGACAACCACTTCATAACCAGCTAAGTATTCTTTTCTTTTATTTGCACATTCTGAGGACATAATGTGATTTAAGTGTGGGGGGGTGCAATTCATGCTTTATTTTCGACAGTATGAGTAAATATTTGTGATCTTTGATAAATGGTGAAATTTTAAAAATTTTACACTTGGATAATTGTAAATCTTGAGCATATGATTGAAACAAATGCTTGCTAGTTGTAGTTTCCTGACGATGATTTTATGTGACTTTGAGAGATAATTATAGCATGTTTTTACTGATTTGAGATAGTATTCATTTCACACTCACGAAAGCCTTTGATATTGAAGCAAAAACTTTTGAACTGTATCCTTTCATTATTTTAGTGATTTATCTTAGAGAGATTTTTTCTTAATAATAACAGTGAAGTAACACCTAAGTTCAGAACGTGTACTGTGAATATCTGACGGTTTGAATGTGATAAGTGAAACGTAACTATTGTGCTTTTAAAATGAAGTGAATAAGTGAAGTTGTTTTTATAGTTGTGTGTGTCGGAAGCTAGTCGATGATTGGAGTGAGGTAGGGCATTATCTCGAAATGTCCTATACCACTATGATGACTAAGAGCTCACGACAGTTGGAAGAAGCTACCTTATGATTTGAGTAAGGTAGGGTGTTATCACGAAACATCCTATTCTACTATGACGGGTACGAGCTCATTCTAATCTGCGTATAAAAATTAAATTAAAGACTTGGTTATCGTTAATCTTATACCTAGTATAAACTGAAAGATATGCTGTAGGGATTATCCTACTGAGTGCTCGGGAAGACTTTGTGTGGAGCAATTCATCATTCATACCTAGGATAGTCATTAAATTGTTTGAAAAGATATTTGTTTGAAAGGATTGTGGAGATTGAAAAGGGCTTGTTACACACACCGAATCTATCTCTATGTTGGTATTACTTGCTATAGTTGTTGTATATTTTGTTACGTGAGTTAGGGATCTATTTGGATTACATATAAAGTGAGCTAGTTTTGATTGTTTTGTTCGGGACGAACAAAAGTTTAAGTGTGGGGAGTTGTTTACGACTAATTTTACGGTTTTTATCGAGTTATTTTCGTAACATTATCTTCCATGTTTTAGTGATTCTTATAGAAAATTATCGCCAAAAGGATAAATCGAGCAAATGAGTTTTAAAGATAATAAATTGCAAAAGTGGGTGATTTATGTGTTCTTATCGTTGGTTTTATGTTTATTTGGATGTTGTTACACTTTGCAATATTTTGGATATCTTGTAGATGCACATCTTCGGTCTAAAAGAGGTGTTTAGAGGTTAGAAGAAGATGCCACAAGTTTACGAGTTCAACGGGCAAATTTTCCTAAGTACTTAAATCGTTACATATTTTCGACGGAGATTTGACCCAGCTTAGAGGCATTTTCAGGGAGGACTACTTCATGAAAACTGTAGATCTTTGAAAGATCTTTCCAACGCACTTTGAATTACGTCAATCGGACTTCTACAACTCAAATGGTGGTCAAGTGGCTAATCAATTTGGGTAAGTGGAAAATCCAAAACGACTCGTAATACGACGGGCTAATCAAAAGGCGTTTTCGAAGAAGAGTCCTTAATGAAAGTTGTAGAGTTTTCCGAGAGCTTTTTATGACATTCGGATCATAATTTTTGGAGGTCTACAACTCAAGATATGAATTTTAGAAGTTTGAGTCCAGAGCTGAACTAGCGTTCACAGCAGCAATTTGATACAGAGAGTTCAGCTTGACCTCAAACGAACGTCCATGTAGCGTCCGGCGCCGACTTGAGCATTAACCGCCTCTCTTTTCTATAAAAGCAGCCCTTGTTCCAACCAATAATTCCATACGCATAATTGCAGCAGTAGCCGCATCATTCAAAAGAGGAGATTCAAAGATGAATCTCTCCATCCCAATGATCATGATTAACATCATGGTTGTTGGCTAAGCACATCGCGGTGGGACAACGGATGAAACCGATCAACATCAACACCAACTAGAGAGATTTTTAGCCGTACTTTTAGTGAGTAAAGTTATCGTTTTTCATCAATTAGATTTTGTTATTTATCGTTTATGTTTTATTTGAATCGAGAGATCGATGAAACCATCTTTTATGCTTTGAATTTATATGAAAATATTGTTCAAGTTGTGACCTTTTCAATTGATGCGATTGATTATGTTTCAAGAGATTGATCATAGTTAGTTGAGTAGGAGTATTAGAAATAATCTCGTGATCGTGTTTTGCATGTCGTTTTGTTTTACTTGAAAAAGAAAACGAAACCCTAGAATTCGCTTAGAGAAATTTAATCGAATTCGTGATAGATCATTACTAAAAATTATATCTTTAACTTGCCGCCTAGTTGGGGTTGGGTTGATTGATCGGTGGATTCCGTTGCCTTGCCGTTGTTTTAATTATTTGATAAACCAAATAGTTCGTATCAATCGTTGATTGCTAAGTTTAGTTGTTTTAAGATTATAATTGTTTTTCAACGCTTTTAAGCATAATTTAGGTTCCCGCCATCGTTTCATCGCCTTAGTTAATGTTCATCGTATTCTTGCTCATCGTAGTTCTTGTTCATTAATTCATAATTAGTATAAATCTTAGTTTTAGTTAATAGTCGTGACATAATTGATAGAATAATTGTTCCTTGATCCGATAAACATTCCACTCCCTTTGGACGACCCGTTAACATCCTATACTACGATCCTTATACTTGGGGTGTTTCGGTTATAAATTGTAAAACTCGTTTTTACCGAACAAGTTTTTATCGATATCGAAAGATGAATTGTTGTTGATGTTTACCATATGATGAGAATCGGTGTAAACCTTAGATCACCATAGGAAAGATGGGATTTTTGACCTTGACATAACGAGAGTTGATAGGTTAGATTTCTAGGTTGCTAGATTGAGAGATCTTACACCTTGTTTTGATAAATCAATCTTATATATCGAGAGATGAGAGATTGATAGGCGAATTATCTACTTAGAGTAGAATTCATACCTTTGATAGGTGAACCACATCTTTAATTAAATCATCACAAGATAACTCTAGAGAGGAAATAGAGGGTTGCGGGAACGGTGGATTATTGTTTGTTCGTTGTTTAATCGCCATGATCATCTTCTTGTTTATTTTATAGTTTATAGTTTAGATTTCGTTTTCGCTTTTATCCTTCCTGGCTTTGGACTGACAATCCTCTGTCCAGTTTATTTTATCGTTTTTAGTTTCGTTTTAATAGTAACAACCTTAGGAAAATTAAGGAACTAGATACCCCGATTCCCTGTGACCGACTCCGGTATTAATCGCTATACTACGATCCCTACACTTGGGGAATACCGGATTTATAAATTTTATTACTTGTTGTTTTGTTAGATAAAATCCGTGACATATTCTGAGTCAAGTAAACTGATAAAGGAACTAAATAAATGTTATTGTGTTCCGGTTCCTATGAATAACACGAGCTCAGTTGATTGTTAGTATTTAGTAGACATCTTCAATTGCAAGGAATAAATGTTATCCCGATAAAGTTGAACGGTCACTGAATATAACATACTAGATTTAAGTCACTATATAGTTGATATAGGTAAATAAATCTCAACCAAATGTTTGAATGGCTGTTATCCTTGATATTTGTGGTTGTTCTAGTTATATAGACTCTCTGGAAGAGAAACGTGTAATCAAATGTCATTCTGATGATGTCTGAACCATGTGATTATGAATCATATGAGTAATACGTATCCTATCTAAAGATGACTAAAATACCTTTTTATGAAAAAGGTTACGAATTCTAGAAAAATTGTCTAAAGCCTAAACATACCGATGTTTGTTGGCTTATGACAATTAATGCGATAAATAATTGTTTATTAATCTCTATGTTTATTTTTAGAAATAGTTGAATGTTCTTAGTGAAGTACAAAAATTTGGAAAGCCCAAAAAGTTCGAGCTGGTATGAATATGAGATTGATGAACTACTTAGGAATTAATCTTCAATTGGATTGAAGTAATTAATGCCTGAAGGGTGTTTCAGAAGTTATCTGAAAAGGAATTAGATTCTCCCGTGAAGGAAACCATTTTGGGATACACGATCAGATCGTGTTTCTAAAATGGAAACATTTTATACGATAAAGGTGTGACGTAAGCCATGCGATATATCCCTTACCTGTTTTGGAATAGTGCCTTTATTCAATATATATACTTAACCGGATTCCAAAGAATAAAGGTTGAATTATTTCATATCGGGTATGGAAAAAGAAGACATCAAATCTATCTTAACCGATGATCTAGGGTTATCATGCTTCTAGCAAGAAGGCAGTGTCTGAAAGGCTTGGAGCCTAGTACGACATATGCAACTTTGTGGGATTTCTTTGCAAGTACGCTAGATATCATTTACTTGCCCGCGGAGCAAAAGGTGTTTGTCTCCAAACATGTTGTCTTCTAAAGTAAGTGTTTCTTCCAAAAGGTAACAGTGGGAGTAAGTTGAGATCTCAAAAGAGTTTGAGAACCACAAAGAGATATTCAACCGTTGGAACGTGAGCGGGCGCCGCATAGCGATGAGGTACATGACATTGCTCAATGCACACAAGTATTCTATGAGTCTACAGATGACCACACTCTTGAAAGGGCTACTGGTATGTTCATCTTGAAGAATGAAGATCTCGCGACTTATACGAGAATGCTTGAAGGTTAAGATTAAGAGATATGGCTTGAGCCATAGTATCTGAAGCAGATTCCATACGTGACAACTGGTTATGAGCCTAGTATGTCTTACCGGAAGGGAATGTCCCTAAAAGGTGTAGCATGTCTTTATGAAAGACTGACATGGATGGTAATATGGTTACCATAAGGCTAAGTTGATAGGCTGAAGGCTACAGGGTGTAAACCTTGTAATTACCTTTGTGCTACCAGCTATGCTTAAGCCTATTCAGATAGTGTTTGTTAAAGCTACGTATCATGGCTATATGATAGTGTTGAAAACATTGGGCCAGTGGCTTGATGTTCATAGACGATAACTTGATGAGTAAGCTTATGAGATCCATTTATGGACTCGAACAAGTTCCTCTGTATAACTTCTTTGCTTTGATACATCAAAAGAGATTGATTCCATCAAGAAGAAAGATGTGCCTTATGTGCAGAAGGGTTAGTGGGAGTGTCATAGTTCTTGAGAAATGTATTGGATGTCCTTATCGAGAGTTGTTATCCCATATCACAGTCAATTAATGTTTGGTAGTTCAAGGTCTTTACGAAAGCTCTTGTAATGGTAGTTCTTATTTAGGAAATAAGAATCTATAGTGATGGGTTTAGATACTGCTTGGTTATCACAGTTCGCCTACATAGATGAGATGCTAAAAGAGTTTAGCATAGATCACATCAAGAGATACTACTAGCCAGTATTCTCAGGATCTATCTATGACAGGACATCAGTTCTAAAAGATAAGGTGAAAGATGATACTTATGGAAGGTCCCCTTGATTTTGCAATAGGGTCCATCTAAGTGTTCTGAGTTAAACCAGGCGTTCATGCATGCTGCATGAAAAGTCATGTATAAGTATGAAAGAGATTCTGGTAAATGTCGAGAATATCCTTAAAGGTGTTAAGGATGGGCTCTTAGTTTATTGACACTCGAAATCGAATAAGCGTAGATATACAGAAATATACCCAAAGTCTTATGAAGATAGTGTGAGCTACAGTCTGAGTTTGCAGTCACTTTGATTAAGTGACACGGTCAGCTAGAAATGTTCTTAGCTAGAGATCACTGTAAATTCTACAACTCAGCCAAAACACAGTAGTGCCTAGGAGGTGCAGTACATGGATCTAGAAGGTTCTTATATATAGCTGATATAGTAGTGGATTCATTGCTTGAATCAAGGACCAGGGTCTCGTTAGAGATTCATGCGTGTGTTGAGGCGGTTCCTTTTGACTTGATCATTTGGAGCATGATATGAAGATGGTTTGAGTCCCCATGGATAGTCATCCATCTACGCTTAGGGTTGGTTACGAGTATTGCATGAGATTCTTGTGTTTCAACTTGGTCTTGTGTGTATGATTGATTGACTTTAGGCCAAGTGGGAGATTGTTGAAATACTGTCCTAAATCCAATCGGGCTGGACCGGATCTGTTGGACTTATTTTTAAGTTTTAGTGATGAGTGCCAGACTGGCTGTTATAGAGCAAAGGCAAAAAGATGTCTAGATCAAATGTATAGGTTTATTAGAGTTTGATATTGTATAGGTTTGATCAAACAAGCACTGTAAAAGGTCAGCTGACTTACATCAGCAGACTAGTCTAGATCAGTAGGGTAGTTGAGTCAGTAGACTTGTCAGGAACCTGCTTATGACTGAAGGCTGAGGGCTCAAACTCAATAATTGAAGGCTAAGGGATCAAACTTAGTAATTAAAGTCAAGGATATGGAATCAAAATTTAGGGAAGTCTGTGATGACCTAAACTGATTACATATACCTTGTGTACAAGGTCTAAGTTCCACATGATTAGTGATAATTGGAACTTAGTTATATGCAAAAAGGTGTAATCTAACTTCATAAATAAAAGTTAGATAAAAGACAGTAAGCTGAAGTGTTTTTAAACACAGCAAAATAAGGATCAGCTTACATATGTATATATCAGTAGACTTATGTTCTCAGGAACCTGCTGGACACATATTTCGATTTAATCAAAAGCTACATTGGAAGATTACAAAGAAAGGGACAGCTAACAACCTCTGATTTCATCAAACAAATCAATGGTTAAGATCAAATGGACGTTGGAAAGATTCAGAAATTTATCCAATGGTTACAAGTCAAAGGGTGGATGATCGTAGAAGCTGTCAAAAGGAATCTGACCGTGGTCACCCTAGAAACGATCAAGAAAAGCAATTCAAGATGGAGACAAATCTGAAACGGCTATGTTTGAATTTCAAACATAAGTCACAAGGACTCCTACCTATAAATAGAGGACTCCTAATTCAGATACAAGTGATGAACATCAAGAGAAAAATATATATAATCCTGAGCTTCGATTTCTGATCAAGAAAAACACCCTGCTGACCCTACTGAGCATAAGGCTACTGATCCAGAGAATATCTTCAAGTGTAATCTGCATTCAAGATGCATCAAGTTTACACACTTGAAGACATCAAGCTGCTGATCATTTCATCTTGATCAAGCTGCTGAAAGCTGAATTACTTACTTGATTCAATCTTTCTTTTACAAGAAATCTACATCAAGACAAGTGAAGCATCTTTGGGTGTGAAAGATCTGTTGTTTGTGTAAGGAGAGAAGTGGTGAAGAGGCAATCCTACCCTTCAAGGACTAAAGTGGAAGACTTTGGAGCAAAGAATCCTACCTGCTCCAAGTGTTGGGTTTGTGAAGCCATAGTTATTGGTGAAGGACAAGCAACTTAGGGATTTTTGTAACAACTACATCAAAGATCTCTAGTGAATTACCTCCAACATTTACAGAGAAGAGTGGATCGACAGATTACACCACCTGGAACCACTATAAAATCTCGCCTACTTACTTTTCTGCATTTATATTCTACACTTAGTTTATCTAACGCGTCAATCTACTGAATCTAGCAACTGAATTCACACACATACACTACTGAGTATCTAATATTTGGTATCATATTTAACAACAAGTAATAAGGCTTAATTTTTGATATATTTCGCTTCATTGCATTCAAGAAACTCAACAAATCGGCCAGACTATCGAGTGTCACAGACATCAAGTATCGCAGTGAAGTTGCCAAGTTCTCGAGTTTGTTAACTCCAAAAGTTTTATGTGTTAAGTTTATTCACCCCCCCCTCTAAACTTAACCAAATCCTTTTCAAGGGATCAACAGGATCCGACCGGGTCGGATCATTTCTACTATTTCTTTATGTTTATACATATATTAAATGGTTTTTCTATTATTATATATTTGTTCGTTTAACGGACCAATTATGATACTTTATATATGATAACGTCCCTAGTGTCAAACTGTGAAAGAGAAATCATAATAGTGATTATGGTTTATGAGATCTCGACTCGCTTTAAAAGGTTTGATACTTAAATGTCTCTAGTCGTATGTACTATTAAACATGACATTAATAGTACGTTTAGACTAGCACGTATTGGATGTCTTCTGTCTTTTGAAGATAGGGATAGATCTCGTCTATCAAAGTGTAGGGACACTTGGACTATACGTGGACGTGTATTAGAGAATGCATACGTTAGACTGACCACTTACTTTATTAAGTGTCGCACTATGTGGCGGTTGTGTAATTATCCTGAGACCAGAGTCTTCATGACATCATGGTGTGGATTGTCATGCTTTGACACTATTGAGGTTTCCCCTAGCCATGGGGCGATCATGCGGTAGTGATTGGGTGTGATACTGAAGCATGCGTAGGATACATGTCGTTCGTCCGAAGATTGCGTATCCTATTATTAGGAGTAAATATCCGAAAGGGCCTTCTTATAAGGAATATATTATTCTCGAAAGTCTTTGCAAAGCGGAAGTAATATGTTACTTCGAGAGAGTAGGATATCCAGATTATAAGATACGGTCGTTGATGTTTGACACTCGACGTACGACCGTATGGATATTGTAACAGCGATAGGATTGTATTTACACGGTAACCGTTTCACATGAAAGGTAGTAGTCATTGCATTTGACTCTTCCGATGATTGGGGGTCACGGTGTGTTGCTAGACGCAATTCCGTGATCGTTAGGTATAAAGGGCATTTTTCATAATTTGCATTTTGTGTCTACGGCCAACATATTCGGAAGCCTATCGGGTCACACACATATAAGAACATATAGCCGGATTAAAATGTGGTTATAGTGATAACCAAATAAGGAAAGTTTTATCTCGACTATAAAGTGTTAGAGTGATAAATTAATATGATGGTATTTATTTCTTATGAATAAATTAAATACAATATATTAATTATATTGATTAATTGAATATACATATAATGTATATGTCTGTCGAAATTATTTGTGTATATTGATACACATGTATTTTGTAAATTAATTTATCATATCATTATATTAATTAAGAATATTCCGGATGCCAAAAGATTGGCAAATGGGGCACATGTTAAGTGTTTCAAAATACTCTTGGATTGTGCAATTTAATTAATAGTATTACCATATATTAATATTATATATTAATAGATTTATGGTAATAAGATAAAGATAGTCAATATTAGATATTGACAATATCTTGGAAATATTTAATATAAGATATTAAATTAAATGAAATAAATCAATCAAAGATATTTTCCTTATTTTATTAGGAAAATGTTTTCTTTCTCCTCAATCTACTAGGAAGCTTCTCCCAATCAGATTGGGACTGACTGGGGCGCGGGTCACCCTATAAAATGGGAGGCTTGGCTATCACTTTTGTATCATCACAATTAGAAGAGTTCTAATTTACAAAATAACTGAGAGCTTCTTAGAGAGAGATTTTGAGATAGAGAAAATGTCGGTCTAGCAACCAAGTTTTTCTGGTAGCAATCCATGATGGATTCCGGTGGGCTGTTCTTGTGGATCACCAGTAGAGGCCGAACACTTGGGCGGCTTCGTGCATAAACTACAACCGTAGACAAAGCGTCGATCCAGTTGGATCAACCAAGGTATTCTTTTGTCTACTTCTTTATTCTTGTTGCTTAAACGAAGTCGATCTTAGGTTAAAAGGAAATAAAATTTTAAATTCCGTTGCATTCCCGCGTAGATTTCCTAACAATACATACTTGATAGTATAAAAGCTAAATCATGTTGGTCTTCGGTGAGGCATGTTTTTGTATCGCTACATGGAACTATTATCCCTCCACAAGATTAGATACCGAGAGTGCGGGTGATATTCCACATGGTTAGCTACCATTCCCTTTAGGTGTTGAGGAAAGGTTTCATGGTGCATACTCACCATGAAAAGTGTCCTTGGATCAATGAGTAACTAATGTCATTGCTTGTTGTGTCTATTAGTGAGACTAGTAGAGAGGAGTGAGCTACTTGAACATATGTGCTAGTATTATTGAATTTTGTGTTGTTGCTTGTTAGATTCGTTGCCTCTACCATTTACAAATTACTTTTGTATTTACCGCTTTTATTATTATTTCCCCCACCCGTGATAGTGGTATGGTGTAGGTTGAGTTCGACATCGCTAAAAAATGATTTCTGAAGTTACAATTGTTGATGCTTATCTTTTTTTTATTCTCCTGTATTAATGATATGGGTACTTCCCTTTACCTTTATAATAGATTGAGATAGCTGTACCTTTTGGTCGAAATAGAGCTTTTAATGTTAATCATTTCTATCAAAAGATATGTATTATTATATTCTAATAATCTTTTACCTAAAGCTAAATCCAAATTAAACAGAGATTCACTTGCTTCCTTGTTCTTTTATTCACAAAACACATAAATGATGAAACTAATATTCACCGAATGGCTAAAATGACCTCTTATAAAAATAATGGGTTTTACACATAATGAATGTGTAATTTTTAAAATGAGCATTGAAGGACACCATACTTTTTTTCATGGGCACACCACCTCCATATGTTATTTTACGTAAAATATTATATTGATTTTTACATATACTCATTACACCACCATGTAATTACTATATTACTATTTCTATTTGTGGCACCATATCTGTCAAGATCTTTCACTATTAACAATGCAATCCTTGAAGTTTTAAAAATGTTGATTAGAAGGGTAATCAATCACCGGCGGCGAGGCGAAGAGCAATAATTCAGAGCTTATGTTCAACAGACAACAACCCATGCTCTCATAGATTCAAGTGACGATAGAGCATAATGATTAGCCTCCGCCATTTCTTCGTTTCCTTAGACTCCGATCAATTATACTCCTCCATTCCTATCTAACTGTCGTAGTTGTCAAAAATAAAAATTCATTTTTATTAGTCGTAGTTATATTTGTAAAGCATTATTTAATGTAATTTCCTACATCTACCCTTATTTATTAAAGGGAGGAAAATTGAAAACAATATTGCATTAATTATATTCAATGGGTATTATTGTCAATTTGATGTTAAGTCAAAGTATTAACTACTCTCCTTAAATAGGAATAGAAGGAGTATTAAACAAATATACATGGGAAGAAACGAGGTGCAATTATTAGATTGTAATTGCCATGTAACTTGATTAAGAGGTAGTTTGTAATAAATATGTATTGGTTAAAGAGATGCAAAAAGGATAGTAATGGAATAAAAACAATAATTAAAGAACGGTTTACAACCTTAGAATACTGTGGGCGCTCGTGTTTTCAGGGCACTCATTTGATACCGCTGTAGGATGGAAGGGTAAGAGGTGGGGTCGAAATGTAGTTTTTAACTTTTGAGGTCTTATTTTATAAAATAATGATTTATCAACAATCAAACCGAGCCGGATACCATAGATTTCAATTTTAGCACGTGTGATGTTATTGGTAGAATTAATGCATTGAATAAACACATTTTTTACGGCACCTCGAATAAAAAAACAGTTTGAGACGTTTTTTTTTTAAATGAAACCGATGTGCCTTTAGAGACCCCTCTTGGAGGGAAAGTTATTATCTACACTCTATATATCTGAAAGTGTGCGGTGTGACACGATATACACCATCAGTTTGTTTGTTTGTTTGTTTTTGTTGTTGTTGTTGTTGTTTTTTTTTTTTTGGAGAAAAACCATCAGTTTCTTAACTGATCCAAATTTCTAGAATCAACTCAATGCAAATGGAGTTACTATACAAAAACTTCCAACATGATCATGAAATGACAACTAGTAAAATGGGTCACATGCTAAATATTTTAACTTATCAACTGTCGGAAGAACTATTGAGCAAACTAACATGTAACTAAAATATCACTCCGTTGAGGATGAAATTTAGCCCCTCATACATAGTATACATAACATCCCGATATTATTCATTTCACATGATGACAATGAGGCAATTTTTTAACCCCCTAACATACAATCCTTTTCACATGATACAAAATACAAAAAAAAATCCAAAAGGTTGGCTGATGTGACCCGGAAGGTCCTATTTTGACAGTCCCTTCACTTCCATTGGGCTTAGATCTGAGGACAGATCCTTTTGAAAAGGGAGAGAATGATGTGATCCAGTCCAAGAAGAAAGATGATGCACCATTTACCCGAGAAGCAAGATGATCAGTCTAAAATGAAGTCCAATGCGCCATTTTATGTGCAATTAGGTCTATTGGGCCTATTAGGCTTGATTTAATTTATTTATGTTCTTTTATGCAGTTTTTAGTAGTAAAAAGCCAAAAGCCCATTAGGGGAGGTGTCTATATTATAGTATATTGGGTTAAGTCTTTATTTTCAGCAAATAAAACTCATTTGGGCTTATTATAGTCAAGTTAGGTCCGTTAGGAAATAAAGCGACGAAAATAGCATTTAATTATCCCACATTGCTAGTTTGTTTTATTTCCTTGAGTCAGTAGCCTATATAACGGCAAATATAGTCATTGTAACAATCAGTTCAAGTTTTAATGAAATTTGATTAAGTTTTGTGACTTGTTTATCACTTGCGAGTTAGAGTCTCTTCATTGTAGAGATTCAACCCTTAAGAGCTTATCAGCGCCTTGAGCAAATGTTGTGGCGTTTTTAGCCAACGTTCTCGTTTGGATTCTCGAGAACTTGGTCTATTGCTCCGATTGATCCCTTAAGAGGTTCATGGGAACGATCCGATCGTGTTTCCGATCCGGAACCACATTAGTTGGTAGCAAAGCTCAGCGACTAAGATATCAAATATCCCGTTGTTTCTTTCTTGTTATTTCGATTATCATTTAAAAATATATATGTGTGCTTATTCTTATTATTCTTAAATTTCGTCCACCACCAGCCAAGAACATCCATACATCTTCATATTCAAACCTTCATCCCAAGAACCCTAACCCTAATCCTTTTTTCCGATCTGATAAACGTTTTTGTAATAATTCGTTTTGTACTCCAAAATTTATGAATTTTTTTACCACATCTCAAACACATCTCGTTCTACAATTTCTCTCCTTATGCCTAATCCAAATTCGACAGAAATCATGCCTAAAACAGCCGATTAATCCAAACAATCTGTCCAGAAAAACTGCAGCAGTCCATCGTCGTTCGAATTCGATTTCCGTTAGTTAGACGATGTTGGAAAATTTTGATGTATAAGAATTTGACAGAAATTGTAGAAGACTCCAAGGCACCCAAAGCATTATCTTTTAAGAGATGTTTTGTCCCACACGATTTGTCACTAAGGGATCAAACGAAAATCTCTCTCAGGATACAATTGAGGTGTTTGATTCAAACAGTGACTTGTTTGAATCAAACCTGATGACACTCAAAGTTTTTTTCTGATGATGCTGTCAAACTTATGAATTTTCGTCTGCATACTAGTGCCTTTTATAGGCTGCAAGTACCCCATAAACGAATATATGTACTCCTTGCACGAAATGGTAGGGTTGTCACAGTTCAACGGATGAAAGCATGCAACCCTTACACGAAAGGGTAAGTACATATCAGTTCAGATAAATGCATGTATCTGAAAATCAGAAAATGCATATCCATTCATGAACTGATGCATGTATAGGTCGAACCCCGTTTCGGTGTGATAACATTAATTCGTACGGAAACTCGTATGCAAACAATAATCAAAATATTTATTTATGAAAAAATATCTAACATACGACTCCAACTTACCTGAAATTTTGTGACCTTATAAGAAATTCTCCGTTATACAACTTTTGTCTTTTGAGTTTTTCCAAATTTTGCATCGTTTGATCACAATCTGCACCGTAAGTCACTGCTTTCAATCTAACATTTCTGGCAGATTGCTCCAGTTGCCGAAAAACGATTGTTTGACTGATTTCTCTAACTCCAAAAGGTCTACAAATTTTTAATCCTCTAGAAAAATACCTGCTTTACAACTTTCATCTTTTGAGTTTTCCCGGATTCGTAATAGTTTGATTCCTATATGCACAAAACTTCACTACTTAAATTCTGGGAATCCTGACAGCATCTTGTTTAGGGTTTGCTCGTTATTTTGATTTGTTTGAGGAGGAAATTTTTCTACAACTGAGAATAAGAGTGAGTGTAAACACGAGAGAATTGTGAGGGTATGAATTGTTGAAAGCAACGATGTGTCCATTAGAGAAGTATTACTGGAAAGAATCACGACGGCGCCATTTGGAAGAAAAGCGGGAAGAAGAGCAGAAGCTAATAGAGAAAAAGATAGAAGTACAACAGAAGTATGAGATTTATCAGCGCTCCATGGATAGATGTATAGCCTAGGGTAGAGACTTCACCCCACTTTCAATCATATGGCATGAACATTGGTTGGATGATTCGAGGGAGACATTGTCTTCTCCGCAGTAGAGGAGTTGCCATTTGATGATGATGTATGTGATGATGATTCATCTCTCCTTCTCATTGATGAGGTTCCCGAAACAGAGGAGAAGCATATCGATACAATAGTGGAGATGGAGGATGAACATAATACTGTATATGTGGGTGGAGTAGTTAAAAATGATGAGGCAGTAGTTGTGGACGAGATATTTCACATTGATGAGACATTCGTTGATGGTCGTGTTGGGTGTGCTGTTGAGCGTGAGGAAGTTCATGATACACTAGCCGAGGCGCTTGATTTACCTTTGCAGGTGCATGATACTTGTGACGAGCTGGTTCAATCAGCGTGCAGCCAACTTTTTTTGTTGCTGAGGTTGAAAAGGAAGCCAAATTAGCCGGGTCCATTGTGCAATAAAAGGAGATGCATGCCACACATATTTATCCTGATCCATTTTTATTGCATTGTACTCCTTTATATTTTATTATTGCTGGTTTTTATGTTGCACTCATTTCATTGTACAAGAAGATGATTACCGCATTGTTTCACCTCTCTATTTTTTAAGGGTGTTATTTACTGTGGGCCTACTCACATATGTTGGCCAATATTACTATTTGATCTAGGTGGATTCGAGGACGAATCCTTTCGAAGGGAGAGGAAATGATGTGACCCGGAAGGTCCTATTTTGACAGTCCCTCACTTCCATTGGGCTTAGATCTGAGGCCAGATCATTTTGAAGAGGGAGAGAATGATGTGATCCAGTCCAAGAAGAAATAAGATGCACCATTTATCCGAGAAGCAAGATGATCAGTCTAAAATGAAGCCCAATGTGCCATTTTATGTCCAATTATGTCTATTGGGTTTGATTTAATTTATTTATGTTCTTTTATGCAGTTTTTAGTAGTAAAAGGTCAAAAGCCCATTGGGGGAGATGTCTATATTATAATATATTGGGTTAAGTCTTTATTTTCAGCAAATAAAACTCATTTGGGCTTATTATAGTCAAGTTAGGTCCATTAGGAAATAAAGTGACGAAAATTAACATTTTATTATCCCACATTGCTAGTTTGTTTTATTTCTTTGAGTCTGTAGCCTATATAATGGCAAATAGAGTCATTGTAACAATCAGTTCAAGTTTTAATGAAATTTTGATTAAGTCTTGTGACTTGTTTATCACTTACAAGTGAGGATATCTTCGTTGTAGAGTTCCACCCTTTAAAGCACTTATCAGTGCCTTGAGCAAGCGTTGTGGCGTTCTTGCCAACGTTTCTTAGATTGGATTTTCTAAGATCGTTGTTTCGAGCTCGTTATTGATTCCTTTAGAAGGACTTAGGAAAATCTTCGTCCCGGATTCGTATCATTTGGTATCGGAGCCTTCGGTTGACTAAAGGTAATCAAATATCCATTTTCGTTCCTTGTTTTTCTTCAATTTCCTTTCTTGCATTTATTTATTCAAAAAAAAATTCATCCCTAATCCCAATCTTGATCAAGAACCCTAACCTAGTTGATCAAGAACATCAAGAACCCTAATCCTGCATATCTCTTATTTTTCTGATCTGACACACGTTTGTTTAACAGTTCGTTTTATACTTTAAACACCTCAAAAAATTCTGAATTTTTTACCACATCTCAAACGCATCCCATTCTACATTTTGTCTCTTTACATATAAAATCTAAATTAGAAGTAAATCTTGACGAAAACTGCAGATCTATACAAACAATCTGTCCAGAAAAACTGTAGCAGTAAATTGTCATTCGAATTAGATTTTAGTGCGTAATACGACTCCAAATTACCTGATATTTTGTGGTGTTACGAAAAAGTGTCTTCTGTACAACTTTCATCTTTTGAGTTTTGGCTGATTCATTACCGATTCATCACACTGTGCAAATTCATCTACTATTATCATTCTGGAAATTTTTGACAGATTGGTGCAGTTGTAGAAAAACGGTTGTTTGGTCAATTTATTTTCTTCAAAAAATTCTTATTTTTGAGTATCGTCTGGAAAAATTCTTAATCTAAAAATCTCTTTTTTATTTCAACTTCAGTTTCCACATCGTTTGGGCTGCACGTGTCAATCAGCGCAGGGCTAAATTCTGGATAAATCCTTTCTTTTTAGGATTGTTGGTTTTGTTTGCTACATATTGCTCAATTTTCTGATTTGATTGAAAAAGGGTTATCTTTACAACTTGGAGACAGAGTGAGTGTAAACACGAGAGTTGTGAGGTTTTGAATTTTTCATAATGGCGGAAGAGGAGAGTGGTTCACAAGGGGTTTTCCCATGTGATTTTGGTTTGTTTATGGATGCTCAACAACAGGAAAATATACGTATAAATGAGACTTTGGATAAGTTGTAGGCTCAACTTGATGCTTTGGTTGTTCCACAAAAAAAGGGTGGTGGCCGCAGTGACGGACCCAGGAATATTTTTCAGTGGGGGCCAAATTAAAAGAAAAGGTTAAAAAAGATGAAGCAACCGGGTTTTGAACAAGTGACCTCAAGTATAGTAGTAATTCTTCAAACCAGTTGAACTAACTAAGAAATTACATTAGAAATTGTCTTAAATAATATACATACATGATCTTTAATACTATTAGAGGGGTATTTTAGTAACTTCGCACGAAAAGTTGAGTGGGGGCCGTGCACCCCCACTTTTGTACATTGGGTCCGTCCCTGGGTGGCCGACGTGATAAGAGGGTGAAAAAGGCTGCAAATCCGCGTGTAGAGGAGAATTTAATCCTTGAATCTCTAACCCCCGAATATGAAGAAATTCTTTTGTATGGTAAGGTGAGTAGTAAACCCGTGAAGAAGGTAGTCAAAGAGAGAAAGGAATGTGAAATCATTTGTCCTCCAGAATCCATGGGAGAATTTTTGGGTGATATCATTGGAGATGAATTAGTGGAGTCAGTTGAAGAATCAGTTGTGGAAGAAACAATCACAGAGGGAAATGATAATGTGGAGGAGAATGGTGATGCGCGTACTCTTAAATCCGTGGATGAGCCAATTGAGGAGAAAGAGGAAGTTGGCCCTACTTCACCGACCACGTGTTCGAGTTCTATCTTATCTACTTTACAGGTACATGATGAGTATACACTTGAGGAGAAACCGATTTATTGGATGTTATCTACTTCACCGACCACCTTTAGTGCATATGGATTTTCTTGATCCAGTTCAAGTTAGTGGAAAACCGGAACACTCTTTCATTGATCCATTTGTTGACCATGTTGCTGGCTATCCATATAGGAATTTTTACGATTATATTGCTACTTTTCAGGGCTTCATCCACATTTCTATCATGACGGAAGACTTTTCTGATTTTTCAGTGGTGAAGCATGGATCCCCATATCACCATGCAATGCATTTGAATTTGTCTCTTCGCTTTATATTTGATCCGGCATATCATTGGTGTTTTTTGTGGGTTCTCTGGACTTTGTGCATATTGATCAGCTCTATGACATCTTTTTGATTCAAGGACGAATCATTTCCAACCAGGAGGGAATGATATGATCCATGGTGGGCGTCAAAGGAAGAAAAAACATAAATCCATGGTGATGCAAAAGAGGCAAAATTATTTATGTTATTGGTTAGATAGTCTTTGTTATCCCACATTAGTCAGATTGTCTTTTATTTTTGTTATTTTTTTAATCTATTGTTATTTTGTCCCACATTGCTAAATTAGAAATTGGTCTTGAAGTCTGTAGTCTGTATAAGACACCTAGATGGTTCATTTACAAACAGTTCAATTTTGAGTAAAATTTTATTGAGTCTTTTGATTTGTTAACACTTGCGAGTGAGGATCTCTTCGTTGTAGAGTTTCACCCCTTAAAGAACTTATCAGCGCCTTGAGCAAGCGTTGTGGCGTTATTGCCAACGTTTCTTAAATTGGATTTTCTAAAGATCGTTGTTTCGAGCTCGTTATTAATTCCTTTAGAAGGTCCTAGGCAAATCTATCTTCGTTCGTGATTCATATCATTGGCTATTATGGGTAAGAAGACAGTAACAATAGGAGCCAGTGTAAGCAGCTTGCTATACTTTTCACAAAGATTTCAATGGCCGAATCAACTTCGGAAAGCCATGAGAATACATCTCAGTTGAAGCAAAGTATGCAGTTGGACCCATCAAGAACAAATAGAAACCACACAAACCACTCATAGAGTTGCCTAGACATCGTTCGACATACCTGCAATGGAATGTGAATTAAATTCACAAATTAACAAAAGCATGTTCAAGTATAACAAGTCACTATTCAGCCTCATATATTCTCGTTCTTGTCTATGACTCAACTTCCCCTCTTTCTTTCATTCTTTCTATTCATGTTATAGGAATAGCCTTCTCTAAGAGTTCACAAATGCTTCGAAACATACCAGCATATGTGAATTTATGGAAGGAAGCGCAACAATACTATGTAAGCAATGCAGGCTTAATTAACAAGAAGAATAATACAATCATAAAAAAAAAAAAAAAAAAAACATATTCTTACCAGTGGAATCAAAACCTTCACTTTCACATCTTGTTTGATGCTTATTTATTCAAACTTTTGATATTCCCTTACAATTCCTTGAGGGAAATTTCTATTTCTTTTTTTCTTTAAATCTCGTAATAACCTCTCTTTGACTATTGTAAACTCGGACACTTCCTGACAAGTGTTAAATCTCATTCTGAGACCTTTTGATGTGCTCGTTTTCCCTCCATAGCTACTTCATGATGAGATTCTTGCTCTCTTTTGATTTCTATCTTTCTAGTCCTTCTGGTGCTCGACCTTGCACCTTTACTTTGCTTTTCTGTTGTGTGATGTTCCCTCTACGGAACTCATGCGAACTGAATATTTTTCCTAGTTCGCCAACATCCATTTTTGTTAACCAAGTTTTTAACAATCAAGGTCATCTGCCTAATGTTCTCAAGTCCAGTATTTCCTTCCTTCGCAGTTAATGTTTCCAAGTCCATCAGGCGATGTTTCCTTCAACGTCTCCACTTTCTAAAGGTTTATATGAAAGCCTATTACCATTCTTTCAACTTGCCTCTGAAATCCTTGTAGATCACCGTATCTTGCGGAATTCCACTCTCTCAAAGGAATTCCATCTGCAAGGTGTTCTTTTGTTTTCCTTCTGGTGACTATCTTTTGTATTATGATACAATGCCTCATTCTTCATCCTGGAACCAACTTCAACTTTCCTCGACACGGAATCATCTTGTTTTGCTTGTAACCCAAGAAACCTTCCTTATTTCAAGTGCATTGTACCCTTCATTGGCTTACCTAGTTGACATACCACCATGGTACTCAACTTGTCACTTTTCAACTTCTTTTATTCTCCAAGCTAACTCCCTTGGCATAAGAATTGGATTAGACCGTCAGAGAGAGAAAGGGTGGCAGATGCATGCTTCTCTTTTCCCTAAGAAGTCTCAGAAACACTACCGCCAGAATCCTTGTAGTTCTTCAGCAAGCTTGTTGTGCCATGATGGAAGTTGAGACTTGAGATCGAAAGAAGTCAAGTGTGCCAGAAGTGCAGTTTCTGCTGGGAAGATTCAGCTTTCCGGGTATAGGTCAGCAAGAGCAATCAAAGAGCGGTAAACCGATGATTGCAAGATTCGAGGCATTCGATGAGTTTGTAAAAGAAGCAAGACAAAGATCCAATTGGTTCCGGTTACAAGTGAGTGGCTGGAGCCCAACCAGCCATTGGTCACGAGTTAGATGAAGATGGCAACAGTTGGCATCGGAATCAGCTTTGGGTTCTGAATGCGGAAGATCGGGAAGGACAATGAAGAATGGTAAACCTCGAGACGACAATTGCAGTTCCTCTCGGAGCGACCAAGAAGTATAAGAATTGGAACAGTACTGCTGGCGATCTTTCATGAAGATAGAGATAGTAGAACACGAGTTTCTGGGATGAAGTGGAGCGACAACGTATCATCTGAGACCCAGCGTGGATCTGACAAGCCAACGAAAGATTGAAGTAGATCGTCGCCACCTCGAGATAGCTCAAGGCAGGTGGAAGGGTTGGAAGATGGAAGAAGAAGAAGACTGTACGAGTTAGGAGACGAAACGCTTCGCAAGGTCCAGAGTTCAAGTACCTCGCGGTTACATTCGAGTTTCGAGGACGAAACTCCTCTTAAGGGGGAAGGAATGTAACATCCCGACTTTTCATAAAAGGGTAAAATAGTCATTGGGTGGTTAACGAAATAACGAAAACAACGATCAAACACAGAGCAAAAACATAATTTTGAAAGAACTCACCAGTATCTCAGAATTTTGCAAAGACTGTGGACGACCTTCAATACGTTCATGTTGCAACCAATCAGTATTTAAGAAATCAGCTAACAATGTTTAACAAAAGAAATCTTTAAGCAAAACATGCATTAGAGGAAAAGTAAAAGAATAGAAAGATTCTTTCAGATGAATACACACAAGAATGAACAAAGGAAACTATTATTTAATAAGTAGAACAATAAACCATAGGTAATTACCTGAAAAGCTCATTTTTTTTTCATAATATACCCTCTCATGTGAAAATACAAAACACCGTGCAACGCACGGCTGACCATACTGTATGATTTAACTTATTAAGTTTAACTTAATAAGTGAATACTAAATAAAATAGATTGAATCCTTAGATTGTAATCACACCTGATGCTAAACACACAGTGCAAGTTTCCTCATTGCAACTACATGCAATAATTATGTAAACACATGTGCTTCTTACAATCTTCCAGGCATACTTGTCTTTGTCCTCTAGGACATTACTTCTTCACGCTTACAGAAAGATTGAACCTTTTTCTTACAAAGAAAGATTGATCTTCAACAATATTATTTTTAGCATCTTGAACCATACGTGTTGCCCTTTAGTTGATATTTCTCAGCCTCCTTCACAGCATCAACACTACCAAGTTCCTTCCCATGTCACTATTCTGCCTCCTTTATTGCCTTTCTTGTCTGTGACTTTCCTTCCCCCTTTTACTTTCATTATTTCTATTTATTTTACCAGAATTGTCTTCTCCAAGAATTCACAAATGCCTCAAAACATGCTGGCGGAAGTGAATTTATGGAAGAAAGCGCAACAGTACTAAAGTACCATGAAAGGAGATAGATCAAAAATGTACACTCAAAAACAAAACTATGGAAAGGAATAACACTTGATCCACCCCCATGTTCTTACAAACGGCGACCACTTAACAAAAACACATGTCTTAACAAAAGGCAAACTATGATAGAATGTTCAAACGATAGACAAAGGAAAATAAAGTATCTTAAAACACGTGCCGGAAAGAAAAAAGTATGAGCTGCTATCTGGGAAGTGGCATATTTGATAAGTAGAAAATATCATAAAAAATAGGGTTAATTACTTAAAAGTATAGTTTTTTATACTTATTAGCCCCATAAGGACATAAAGGAATCTATTGGACTTATAAGGACACATTATATCATAGTTTACTACTTTACCCTTGCACATCTCTTAATCTCACCTTCACATCAACAACGTCCCTTGTTCCGATCTACAAACCCCTGCTTCCAACTGCAAGAATGTTTTGCTTCGTCTCGATTGTCAACACCGGTGGCAACAAATTCATCTCCAACTCCATCTGGGTGAGAAAGAGTGATTAGTAAGAGAAAGGAGAAGTCTTGAATATGGGTTTGAAGTTGTTTCGGGAAAAGGCTCAGCAGAAATGGCTCCTCTTCAACAATTTAATTGAAAGCCGGAGATTCTTCTCGGCGGCCGCTCGAGCTTCCTCCGCTTGATTACAAACCCAAGCCTTATAATGGTCCTTCGCAGATGAAATCCTCCTCAAGCGCAAAGCAAGATGTGGGTCCTTCTGTATTTCATTATTACCAAAAACCCGTAAGCCCATTATTTCTTAATAAAGAACAATTTGAACTTTCAATTCGTTTTTCGAAATTTCCTTGAATTTTGTTTAATTATGCAATTGTAAATGGACGTAATTGATTACATGTGTTATTGTTTCTTCTCATTTTGATAAAAGAGAAACTTTATTGATATTTTCACATGAAAAGATGGGAACATATTTGTTGATGTCTTAACGTATGGGATGACTCAATATTGTTGAAGGAAGATGCAATATTTGTTTGATGAGAATGGAAAGTGTTACCTTGATGCATTTTCTCGAATTGTGATCGCTTCTTGTGGTCATTGCCACCGGATGTGTTGGAAGCCATCTCGAGCAAAACAAGCTTCTTCAAAGATGCCACTACCATATATCTACACCACGCAATTGGTGATTTTGCTGAAGCATTAGCTTCTAAAATGCCCGGTAATCTCAAGGCAAGTATGCTTATTCTGTTCTTTATACTTAATAGATTTCAGTTCACTATTTATCATAGCAAGTTGATATGTATTGAAAATATTGTTGAATGTTCGGCATTAATGGGCCATCAACGGCGGCGGAGAGCAGCGGCAGCGGCAACCGACGGAACGACGAAATGGGTCAGTCGTATAGAGTGAGATTGATGGCATTGATGTCACTGTAGATGTCACTGCATACATTAAACAACAAATGAAGTGACATTGATGTCACTGTATATGTCACTGCATACATTAGACAATTAATGAAGTGACATTGATGTCACTACATAAAACAGAGTGTAAGTTTTGCTTGATGTTTGGTTGAGGTCAACTTGGTGGACACCTTGCCCAATAAGATCCCCATCTCCTTGCCTGGTGGAAAGATTTTGGATCAGACACTCTACTATGAAGATTTACCAAGTTTCTGTACTTTTTGTAAGAAATTTGGGCATGATGCTGAGTATTGTGATGGTTCCTCCAACCTTGGACCACAGCTGTATGTAAGTAGGACTAGGAAACAATCTGTTCATGTCTTGCCTGCACAATGTACTGCTGATATGGTTTTGATAAGGACTCTGACTCTGCTGCAGCAAACTTGGATACCACTGCTGCTGTTTCTGGTTTTTCTGGAAAATCGCCACTTATGATATAATTTCAAAGATCTTTCTTGATTTTGGAATGATGGATGTTGCTTGTATACCTGCTGATGTCTCACTGACTGATGCTGCTGTTGTTGTTTCTGATCCTCCTTCTGCTGGTTTGCCTTTTGAAAATGTTTTGAGGAGTTCCCCTGCTCCTGGTGGTTCTGTTCCTATTGTTAATGTTTCTGTGGCAAATTCTGGAACTTCTATGGTCTCCCCGCTGCTTTGTTTCGACTCTTGATCTTTGTGCTTGTGAGTTCCGAGCCTTTATTCTTTGGTAGTGATCTTGCTGTTGTTGCACCTTGGTTGGCTCAGAATGCTACTGTTGCTGCTATTATTCTTAATACAGCTTCTAATTTGCTTGCTGCCCTTGTTATTGCTTTTGACAAGTCTGATGTTGTGTCTTTGAATGGTATCTCTGCCTTGGATGATGGCTCTGGTCTTCAGAGTAAGGTGTTCAAAAAAGAAAAGTAGATATTATTGAAAGGATGAAAATATTGATTGTTTTTTGGTTTTTTGGCCCTTTGTTGTTTGGGCATTGCTTTTGTGGTTCTGCTTGTTGGTGGATTTATAAGGTCATTTTTTGGCTTCATGTGCCCGGGGACTTTGCAACATATTCGAGTTTCGTAAGTTCATTATGATCAAGTATGTATATTTATAGCTATGAAAATATTCTGTTATGATGTCGAAAATTTCGACATTGTAATGTATTACGGTAGTGATAAAATTTCGATTTATGATGTGACATTGATGTCACTTCATTACAGTTAAAGAATTAATGGAGTGGCATTGATGTCACTTCATTCTGTTGTTTACATTTATTTATGCATTTAATTTTAAATTGTTGATGAAGCACATTGTTACTAGTATTTTAACCAAGATTGAGCTACTATTTTCCAAGCCCAGCAAAATAAATTATCGATGTCACTGCATAAATTGTCGATGTCACTGCATAAATTATTGATGTCACTGCATAAATTGTCGAAGTCACTGTATAAATTGTCGATGTCACTGCATAAATGCGGTGTCACTTCATCGCGGTGTCTCTACATCGGGGGTGGTCACTGCATCGGGGGTGGTCACTGCATCGCGGTGTCTCTGCATCGCAGTGTCACTTATCGCGGTGTCATTTCATCGTGGTGTCTCTCTGAATGCGGTGTCACTTCATCGCGGTGTCTCTGATCGTAGTAGTGTCTCGCGTGATTGCGGTGTCATTTCATCGTGGTGTCTACAATGCGTGTCTCTGATTGCGGTGTCTTTGCATCATCAAATGTTATAACATCGTGATGTCTCTGCATTGCGGTGTCACTTCATCGTGGTGTCTCTGCAATGCGGTGTCACTTCATCGCGGTGTCTCTGCATCGCGATGTCTCTGCATCGTCAAATGTTATAACATCGTGATGTCTTTGCATCGGGGGTGGTCACTGCATCGCGGTGTCTCTGCATCTGGGTTGGTCAGCGTGATCGTGGTGTCTCGTGATCGGAGGTGGTCATCAGATCGAGGTGATCAATGGATGCGGCGTGGTCAATGCATCGTGGTGTCACTTCATTGAGGCGTCTCGCGATCGCGGGTGGTTACTTACGTCGCCAGATCACTTCATCGAGGTGTCTCTGCATCGGGGGTGGTCACCGAATCGCGGTGTCACTTCATTGCGGTGTCTCTCTCATCACGGTGTAAACCATCGCTGCGTGTCACTTCATCGCGGTGTCTCGCGATCGCGATGGTCATCGATCGGGTGTCGCGGTGGTCAATGCATCATGATGGTCATTGCATCATCGCGGTGGTCAATGCGCCGCGGTGGTCATTGAATCGCGGTGGTCAATGTATCGGGGTGGTCATTGTATCGCGATGGTCAATACATCGGTTTTAAAAAATAAAAAATAAAAAAAATAAAAAACACACACCTGAACGCCCTGAAAAAAAAAAAAAAAACAAACCGGAACGCCTTGAAAAAAAAAAAAAAAAAAAAAAAAACAAACAACGCCTCCCTCTTCTCCCTTTTTATTTATTTATTTTCATTAAAGGTATTTGAGTCTCTCTATCTAATTTTTGTCCTTATAAGTCCAACAGATTCCTTTTCGTCCTTATAAATCCAATAAGTTCGTTTTGTGTACTTTTGGGTCTTTGGCCCTAAAAAACATCAAGGGAAAAAAACAATCTCATGATCACAAGTGCCCTGCATATATACATGATATATGCATTTTAATTCGCCATTATGCAAGGAAATTCAGACGACCAAAGCTTTTAAACTTTAATATTACTTATTACCATGGAGAAAGTTTAAATATATGCTACTATGATGTACGAAAAAGAAAAATGAGAAAAGAAGTTGTCAACGAAATTAAGAAATACAAATCTAAAAAAATAAGAAAGTTAATATTTACCTGAAGAATAAATCAATCCATTTGAGAGTAAAGCAAACAAGACTCAACTTTCGATTCAAATATGTAAATGAAGAACAAATCTTAGCTTCTCTATTAACAATAAAAATTCAGCAGCAGCAATGAAAATAGTTTATGGAGCTGTCAATAAAAAGAATGATCATAAAGAAACTCACATGGATCTGAATCTGAAAATAGCACTTGCAAATTTTAAATAACAATAAAAAAAAAGTCTATCAACACCTAGACAAAACCTTTCGATCTTTTTCCAAAACCTATCAAAGAATGGTGATCCTTACGAATTTGATCTTTTCTACTGAACATGTCTTGCATTTCATAAGGAAAAAACCCATATATCACAACTAGTAAAAAATTGCACATGCACACAAACAAAAACAAAAATATAAACAAAAACAAAAACAAAGTGAAATAAACGAAGAATGAAAAATCATGTATCTGGCATCTGCATTCACCATGAGAACGAAGAGAGGTGAGAAGGATATCATTAGTATAGGGGAGATAATGTTATTGAAAGAAGTTGTGGATAGTCTTTCTATTATTTTTCATCGGGCAAAGCCAAAGAGCTGGCATCCATTTATTGCACCACAGTTCATTCTAAAAAAATGTTATTTGACATCCGTGCTAATTAAAAAAAGAAAAACGAAAAGAAAAAATATAAAGGAGCTAGCACATGTGGCAGCATTGGAGGCCTCCTCAATTTACATAACTATCGAGACGACGTGGCTTAATGAGGTTTTCTTATAGGAAGCCTTTATCAGCACTACATTCAATTTATCTCTGTATTTTATTAAAATAAAAAATATGATATATACATTTTACACTACGCCTTTTAGGATTACGAAATCTACTTGTACATCCCAATTTCAGTTCAAAGTGAAAAAAAAAAAACACTTTTATCAAATCTTTTTTACCACCACCAAATTTTTATATTTCCCCCACAAACTATCAAAATTTAAAATAATCAACAAGACCCTCCCTCTTCCCTGTTTTAGGTACAACCTCCCGTTTTTTTTTTTTTTTTTTTTTCTCTGGCGACTTCCGTTTGCCGGCGTCAATCTCAGGCCGGACCTCTAACCACCACCATTCTACTTCTCTTCTCATATTCTCATCCTTCCCATCAACCATTAAATCCAAAATCTTTACATCCCACCCAAAAAGAAACCCCCTCCTCACCGCCCTTCCACCTCTAAAGCCATGACCACCGATGGTTTTTCAGCCCGTCCTTTTCGAGCACCCATCACCGGAAACCCAGCCCCAATCTGAACCCAAAAAAAAGTATAAGAAAGCTGGGACACATCCGCTGAGAGGTTAAAGAGGTAATGACGGTGTTGTATTCAGATTCATTGCCGGCGTAATTTCTCTTAGCATACTCTTCAGCCGACGCTGGAAACCCAGCCCCTCCCCCTCCCAAACCACCCTCTGCTGCTGCTCCAATGGCGGAATCCGGCCAGACTTCTTCTATGGCCGATTCCGGCCGAACCGGGCCACCTTCAACCAACATCTCCATTGATTCCGATGACACCTTCAACATACCTTTTGGTCCTTCCATCTCCACCTTCGAAATTATTGGGAGTGTATGTAGGGTGTGGGATGTAAGTGTATTAAATTAAGGGATTAATTTGTAATATAAAAAATTGTGTATAAATTGTATATATGTGGTGTAAAGTTGGAAATCGAGATGTAATTAAAAAATGAAAAATATAAGAATTTTATTGTGGTGGAAACTAGAAAGGTAGATTTAAATTTTAGGTGTGGTGTGATGTAAAAAGTGTTGTAGTAGTGAATTGTGTGGTGCAAATAAAAACCCCTTCTTATACTTCTTCTTCTTCTTCTTGTTTTTTTTTTTTTTTTTTGGCATATGGCATATCACTACTTCACTACTACTATATAAGAAGGGAAAAGTCATCGTTTTGTGACAAGTGTTTTTTTCTAATTGGTGTGTCATTTAAGCTGCATCATGTAGGTAGGCTCGCTTTTTTTTTTTTTTTTTACTGTCCATGGCAGGCCCAGCCCAGAAAAGTTTTTTATTTTTTTTTAGAAGAAGGGTTTGAGTTAAATTGTTCCATTTTGGAGGACTCAATTGTATCACATTTTAATGTGTGAATATATGTAGCAAAAGTATTATTATTTTCAAAATATAAAAGCTCTACCATTGTTGTCGACACGATATTTGTATTATGCCAAAACAATTTTATTGACGTTTATATGAAATATTATAAATTTTTAAAATAAATTCATTTCATAAAAACATATCGTTTATACATCTGTGATATATGATTATTTTCAAGATATAATCAACGGATACGTCATTTCACTAACGATCTTTATGCTTAAAAATATTTGGTTTGACGATTTACATGAAATATTAAAATTTTTGAAATGAATTTTTTTTTTTGTAAAAAATATATATATATATATATATATATATATATATATATATATATATATATATATATATATATATATATATATATATATATATAAACTTTATTTTTCTCTTTCCTATCTAAACAAGAAAGGAAAGCAGATGCTTACGCAAGCACTCCTCCCTTTTTTTTTTTTCCTAAATTTCCTCACTGTATAAACCACCAAAAAATCATCTCTTCTACTCTCATTTGTTGTTTTTTGTGTTTCAGCCCTTTTTGTTATTTTGGACCATCTGGTTTGTAAGGCCTGACATTGTAGAAATTTTTTTTTCTTCATAAAATGAAAATTGACCAGGATGAAATCGGATGGAAAGAAATGAAAATCGATAAAATACGTGGTGGTTGAGTAAGAGGAAAGTGATGTTAGGTAGGTGGTGGGGTTGGGTTGGGGTGGTGGGAAGGTTAGGGTATAGTAAGATGGGTGGTGGGCATGGTAGGACAGGGAGTGGTAGGGTGGAGTAGGATGGGGCGGTGGGTAGGGTAAGGTAGGTTGAGATGAGATAAAATAGGAGTGTAATAAGGCACATTAGGATAGTGAATTAATATGTAGGTTGAGAGGTAGGTTAATGTTTGTAGGTATGTAGAGAGGTAGGGGGTGCAGTAGGATGTGCTTAATGTAGGTGAGGTGAGGTATGAGATATAATGCGGTGATGTATGGTAAGGTATGATGGTATGGATTTGGATGATGTGGCGTAAGTTAAGTAAAGTTCAGTAGGTTGAATAAAATACGTAATATAGGTAGTGTGGTAAGATAATATGGTGTAAGGAATGGTGATGTAGGATTGGCTATGTGAGAGTTAAAAAATGTTGGGATAGAGTGCGGTTGGGTGATTGATAATGTATGTAGTAGATAAGAAAGAGTGTGTTGACTAGGGTAGAGTTGTGTGGTAGGTTGTGGTATCCGAAAGGAGATCGACGTAAAATGTTTTATTTTTCATTGTTGCGTTTAAAAATTGCGTTCTGAATGGTTCGTTACATTATACATTTCTTCGTATTTAATATCGTCAAATAAATTAAAACTTATAGCATGACACGCCGTTAGTTATTTTTAGTGTGAATAAAGACCAATTTTTACTAATACCATGGTAAATTTATTTTATTGATGAGCGTTAAATGTAGTTTGGAACTTTTGCTTTTTTTGTATCGGATATACATGTAAGTAAAGTAAAACATTTGTCTAATTGTCATCGTGTTAAATAATCGACATCATAATTTGTTGATAATATCAACGCCGCTAAATTTCGCCATTTATATTGTGTTGTCTTAAAATGTGTGGAATAATATTTTAGTTAAAATTTATTTTATATTTAATATTTTGGTATAAGGTAAACATCTAAGATGCGTGGCGTTGCGCCAGACTTGAAGACCGCTTTTAATAGTAATAATAATGACAAATTTTATAATACAACCAGTCAGTAATAAGCCATGCTAAGCCGACATACATTACAACCATTCATTTTTAATCTCTCACACACGATAAAAATATATTATGTGAAAGAGAGTAAAAATGAGAGGCTAATGTATGCCAGTTGGTACAACCTTCTTATAACCGTTGCACCATAAAGTCTTCGATAATAATAGATAAGGTTATAGATAGATATAGACACGTGTCATTTTTGGAAAAAAGACGTCAATGCTCTGTTCAGTCCGTCGAGGTGCTCTGTTGTTGTCGTTGCCTTCATCAAGTCCTCCTCTACTACTGAACTCCTCAGCTTCATATTTCACCCATAACAAGTTGCGTTTCCCCCCGTTACTCTCAATCCTCCCGCCGTCGACGTCATCATTAATACCAGCAATGACGGTTTCGTCTGCAGCGAATAGTAACATCTCAGCGCCGCCGGTGCCGGTGGCGAAGAAAGTCAGGCATGAAATGGAGTTGTTCGGAGACGTCCGAATCGATAATTACTATTGGCTCCGCGATGACTCGCGCACCAATCCAGAAGTCCTCTCGTATCTCCAACAGGAGAATGCTTACACCGATTATGTCATGTCTGGTCCGTTCCATTTTGCCTTTCTCTGTGTGTGGTTGGTTTCTTTTGCCCTTTTATATTTTTCCTGTGAATTGTAACTTTATTTAGTGGCATGCTCTGCATTTACATGTGTACAAGTGAGTCCTAATGGTTACCACACGGGATGCCAGAATCATACTTGTTTGTCATGAATAGAAGAGTATACTGGTGGAGGGATATGTTTTCCCTAAAGATGTCAGTTTGTATGCTTATTTGTCACTTGAAAAGTGGATTTTCCGTTTGGGTGTAAGACGTTGGAATGACTGAATGAGAAAGTGCAATTTTCGACATATTTAGATTCTGATAGGTCATGGCAGCAGTTGCTGTATTATTAGATAGTTGAAACAGTTCTGAAATGAAAGTTTTCTGGCTTTTATGTCTGTAGTTAGTAATGGCGATTGTGATTGCGATTGGTTACATAGGTAGCATATTTTTGGGCAAAAGGGAACATGGTTTTGTTAACTCAAACTTACTGTGTGATCCACTCTTAGTGAAAGTTTAGCTCTGCATTGATCCTGATGTTAGCATGACAGTGTATTTATTGACGTATAATTAGCAATAGTTGGCTGATATGAATAAAGAAGTCTCCATGTAAGATAAAGTAATGAAAGCAATTAAGAACCTGCATACATCTGTGAAAAGATGGCTATTCAATAAGGGTGGCCTGAAGTGTACTTTCAATGCTTTTGAATTTGGCTCGTTCCCTCTTTTTCCCTAAATATACACCCTACTCGTGTTTCTTCATGCACATGTCTCCTTATGTCCCATGTTTAGTCCTTGCTTTATTTTCCTTGTCCAAGAGACTTCCTGTTTCTATTTTCACTACCCACCCACTACTATCACCTATCTCACCACCACACATATCTTGGAATTTACTTCCTATTGTTCATTTTTAGTGCACATTGGCATCAATCAATCACCATCATCCTCGGTGATGACTGTTTTCTTCCTTCAGATGCTAAACAATTAGAAGATCAGATCTTTGCTGAGATAAGAGGACGAATCAAGGAAGATGACATTTCTGCACCGATCCGAAGAGGGCCTTATTATTACTATAAAAGGACATGTGAAGGAAAAGAATATGTCCAGCACTGTCGTCGCCATGCACCTAATCATGAAGCAACTATATCTGTCTATGATACTATGCCAACTGGAGCAGATGCTCCTCCGGAACATGTTATCCTAGATGAGAATGCCAAAGCTCAACATCATACATTTTACAGTATCGGTGCTTTCAAAGTAGCATGCTATAAATCTTCTGTATTTCAAATGTTCATCCTTTGTTATGTCACTATATTATTTACTCATACGGTGTTCCTTTTGTTGCTCGTTTTTCTTCTTTCTAGGTCAGCCCAAATCATAAGTTGGTAGCGTATGCAGAAGATACGAAAGGAGATGAGATTTATGCTGTTCATGTCATGGATGCCGAGTCTGGTGAACCAGTGGGAAAGCCTTTGTGTGGTATTACAAACTCTATTGAATGGGCAGGTGATGAATCTCTAGTTTACATCACAATGGATGAGACCCTGAGGCCGGATAAGGTAAAAGTATAACTCCATAACATACTTTAAATGCATAAGAATTGAATAGGGAAAGTATACTGTGGTGTACATGGATGGCACATCATTATAGCCTTAGGGAAAATGATACTAGATGTTTCGTTGTCTCCATTTCATTCTGCCTAAGAACCTTGGATTTGCAGTCTGCTTGTTTATTTTACTTGTATGGTAGAGTGCTCCTACCCATGGCCCATGATAGATTTTGGCTAATCTGCATGGATTTTCCATGAGATATGGATTTATCTTGTTTGAATGTCGATAGGTTATATTTTCTTTTTAGTTGCAGTAGTATAACGATAATAGTTGTCTTTCTTTACCTGTACAGGTGTATTTCAAATGTATATTTTATATACACACATTATACATATACATACACACATATAAAGCTTCTTTTTGACTTATGTAGTATTCAAACTGATTATCGTACACTAATATGTCAGGTTTGGCTGCATACGTTAGGAACTGAACAATCAAGTGATCATTGTCTATATCATGAAAAGGATGATATGTTTTCTCTTGATCTTGAAGCGTCTGAGAGCAAGAAATTTTTATTTGTTGGATCAGAGAGTAAAGTTACAAGATTTATCTTTTATCTTGACGTTTCAAATCCTCAAAATGGGCTCATTACTTTAACACCGCGTGTGGATGGTATTGATACAACAGCCAGTCATCGTGGGAGTCATTTCTTTATTAAACGGAGGAGTGATGACTGTTACAACTCGGAATTAGTTGCATGCCCAATTGATAATTCATCTGCAATTACGGTTCTTCTTCCGCACAGGCCAAGGTGGTTATGCTTCTGTGACATTTGGTCTGAATATTATCGTTCTATATTTTTTGGATTGGTTATCAAATATTGTATAACTCTTCATCTTTCTTTGCAGAATAAGGGATTTTGAGTAGTTTAATATAAATATAATTGACATTGAATTTAATTTCTTTCACTGGGGAGGTTATAGGATTTTGTTTTACTGAAATGAAATCACAAAATATTTTCTTCAGTTACTGTGTAAGCCAGTTTGTAAGCTATTGCTTAATATTACACACTGATTTCTCTTAAAGTTTCACTGAGTTTTTAAGCCTTCTCAAATGGCTCGCTAAATGTATGTACATTTAGAAGCAATACTACAAAAAAAGAAAATGCGGATGTAATTCGTGGTGATATTTTAGGTTTGGCCTTAAGTGTCCTGTGTCACATTTAGGTACATTTTGTACAAAAAGAGGAAGTTGCTGTATTTTAATCAGAGGAAACCTGCATTGTTGAAGACATTAAATGGAGTTAGCTGTAAATGTCATAGATTTTAAAATAATAAAGTCTGAAAAAATGATAGTTCTTGGTATTCTAAAGCAACAAATAATATGAGACAAAAGAAAACTCTCGTTGAAACGATAATAATTGATGGACAAAGGTATTAATGTTTATATTGTTCCTCTTGTTGGCTTTCTTTATATGAATGCTTTTCTTGACTTTGACTGTTTCTTGATTAAACAGTGTAAAGATCCAGGATATTCACCTCTTCAGCAATCATCTTGCTATCTATGAACGTGAGCAGGGTCTTCCAAAGTTACTGTATATCGCCTTCCTGATGTTGGAGAGCCTCTTGGAAAACTTGAAAATGGTCGGGCTGTTGATTTTGTTGATCCTGTATACTTTTGGAACCATCAGAATCAGAATTCACTTCCAACATTTTAAGATATACCTACAGTTCAATGAGGACCCCACTTTCAGTATATGACTTTGACATGAACACAGGAGTCTCAGTTCTCAAGAAGATCGAACCAGTATGCTAGTCGAGCTTCTAAAACTTGTGGTTTTTTTGTCAGCTCACCTTTTTTTTTTTTGAGATTGCACCGACTTTTTTCCCTTCTACATTTTAGGCTTCAAATCAGACCATAAGATGCTAATATTGACAGCCGCTAGGGTGATTTTTATTATTATTTGGTTGCACTTAGTTGCAGCAGTTGAGTAGATATACAAAGCAAACTTTCATTCCAGATGCTCTATATAACTTGCCCATTTGGATGCTTAACTAGTTTTTTTTTGCCATTTTTCCTGACTAATCTTAATCATAAGAACTAGTAGTTGTGCAAATCGGTGAAGGGTGCTTCCAGCGGAGGGTGAATGTTGCTCGTCATCTCTTCCAAATTTATTATACATGCGATTATTAGGGTTGGTATGTGTTAGATTATGGTCTTCTTAGTTAATCTTTAAGTTTTCTTCTTTTGGCTATTCCCGAACATGAAACTTTGTCCAATTAGCCGTTGGAACAATGTTTCCTGCATTTCTTTTCTGGATCTCCTTTGTTTTGGTCATTAGGTTGTAATGAGCTTTCCTATTAAATATAAAGAATACTTTCTCATTTCTTTGAGTTCTTACATGGTATCAGAGCCTTAGGTTCTCTTTCTCTTGCGTTTTTTTCAAAAAAATTCAAATTTGTTCTTCTACTTTTATGGCCGATTCAAATTTGGTGGATGCCGATTCATCCACCATAAGCTCTCAGCTGAAGTGAATAGCTCTGGAACTCCTATTATATCTGGGGAGTTACAAAATATTCAAGCTGCTTATATTTTGCATTGATATATTTGTTTGTTTGGTTTTTTTTTTTTTTTTTTTTTTTTCGTATTGATATATTTTGGTGGTTTGGGTGTTTTACACAATTTGTTTTGCATGCAAATACTCTTTCCCTAGCATCCGTTTTTCCCCACATTGGGTTTTGCGGACTAGGGTTTTGAGGAGTTGGGGTGGCACATTGATGACGTTTTGGTGCGAGGTGGCCATGGTTGGCATCAAAATGTGTAAATTCTCTTCTTTCCATCAATGAAACTTACAGTTTAAAAAAAAGCTGCTTATAAGCTCAATGGAAAGAACTACCTCAAATGGTCCCAATTTGTTAGAACCTTCTTGAAGGGTAGAGTCAAAAGTAGCCATCTAATGGGGACTGTCCCTTCTAAAGTTGATCCCAAGTACTCCATCTGGGATGAAAACGACTCTATGGGTCTTGGTTGTGGTGCTCTATAACTCCAAAAATCAGTGATACTTGCATGTTTCTAGAGTTTGCTAAAGAAATCTGGGACACCATCAAGCAAACCTACTCTAAGGTGAATGATGATGCTCAAATCTATGAGATAAGAGCAAAAATTGAAAACACCAAACAAGGTAATAAATCTATTACCGAGTATTCCAGTCTTCTCCAAGGGATGTGGCAAGAACTTGATCATTATCAATGCATTCAAATGAAAGATAGTGATGATGCTGCCATCCTAAGGAGAATGATAGAAAAAGGAAGGATTTTTGCATTTCTCACTGGTTAAACCAGGATTTTGACCCTGTCAGAGTCCAAATTCTTGGGAAAGAAGATCTCCTTACCTTGAATGAAACCATATCCATTGTTAGAGTTGAGGAAGGTAGGAGGAGTGTCATGTTTGATACCAGTCTTAAGGATAGAAAATTAAGGATATCCCAAGGCTAATGAGTCTAAGAGGTATCCAGAAAGGAAATTTTCTACACACAAAGATGGTCTAAAGTCTGGTGACAGAGGCAATCTTTTCCGTACTCACTGCAAGAAGAGCAGGCATTCAAAGGATTTTTGTTGGAAATTGCATGGGAGGCCAGGTTAGAATAAATAATCCCTGGCACACTCAGCAAACCCTAGCAAAACTGAGAGTAATGCTCGGTGGATGGATCAAATCTCCATGAACCAGAATGGCAGAATCCTACTCTTGGACAATCTAAAATAGAGAAGTTAAGGAAGTTCTTAGATACCTTGGAAAACCCCTCTTCATCTATGGTGTTTTCAGGTATGGCTTCCTTAAATCTCTTAAATCAGAATGTTACTAGAGAGTGGGTTGTGGATTCTGGGGCTATTGATCATATGTCCCTTGATATTAAATGCTTTTCTGCGTATGTGCCTTGCCTCACTGAGAGGAGCATTACTGTGGCTAATGGCTCCTCAATTAGAGTGACATGCATTGGGAATGTTGTTTTGAGTAATTGCTTAACTCTGAAAGAAGTCCTTCACGTGCCTAATCTTTCTACTATTCTTATGTCTATTAGAAAATTAACTAGAGATTGCAAATGCTCTGCTCTTTTCTCTACTAATTTCTGTGTGATTCAGGATCTAGAAACAATGAAGAAGATTGGCTTTCCTAGGCTAAGGAAGGACTCTATGTTTTGAAGATTCAAGATAGTGACAAGATTAATTGTCGAAAGTCTCTTTTTTGTCTATGGCTGATAATGATAAGATTATGTTGTACCATAGGAGACTTGGTCATCCCTCTTTTCAGATTCTGAAGCATTTGTTTCCTAATTTATGTAAAGGATTAAATTCTGAAGGTTTCAAATGTAATGAATGTGAATTTGCTAAACATAAAAGAGTGTCTTATTCTGTTCAATCTAATTTATCTTCTAGTCCTTTTAATCTTATACATAGTGATATTTGGGGTCCCTCCACTATCCCTAACATCGACGGTGCTCACTGGTTTGTTACCTTTATTGATGATTGCACCAGAACTACATGGATTTACTTAATGAAGCAAAAATCTGACCTTGCACAGATTTATCCCATTTTTTACAACATGGTTCTGACCCAATTTGTTGTTAAAATCAAGAGGTTCAGAACAAGTAATGCTAGGGACTACTTCAGTAAAGTCCTTAATCATTTTTTGGAAGGAAGAGGAATTATTTATGAATCCTCCTGTGTTCTTACACCCCAACAGAATGGGGTATCTGAGAGGAAAAATAGGCATCTTTTGGACTCTGCTAGGGCTCCTCTTCCAGATGAATGTTCCAAAAAAACTATTGGGGAGAGGCAGTCCTAACAGCTGCTCATCTTATCAATAGAATGCCTACCGAAGTTCTTGAAAAAAGGAGTCCTATTGATGCTCTTACTGAGTTGTTTCCTGACTTTCTGAAATCTGAAGGACTTCATCCTAAGTTTTTTGGATGTGAGGTTTTTTTTTCATATATACCAACATGGGAAAATTAGACCCTAGATCTGTAAGATGTGTCTTTATTTGGTTCCCCAATACACGAAAAGGGATATAAATGCTACCATCCTCCAACAAAAAGTACCATTATATCCAAGGATGTGACCTTTTATGAGATGCATTCTTACTTCTCAGTGAATCCCCTCATTCAGGGCGAGAACTTTGAATCTGATTCTGAAAGGGATATGTACCTCCTTGACATTGATTCTGACTCATCTAATACTGATAAGAAAGAACAAAGTCCTAATAATGAGAATAATCAAGAAGTTCCCTGTAGAATAATGCTAAAGAAAAGACTCCTATTTATACCAGAAAAAATTGGATTATATTGCAGGATGAGGTTCCTATTGAAGAAGATGTTTCTGATAAAAATGAGCATGAGGTTTCTATTCCTAGTAAGGAAGGAGATTCTGCAACCTCTGAAAGTTCATCTTTCACAGATGAAGAGGATTCTGTCTTCTCTATTTCTGAACAAAAAAGTAATAATGGTTCTCTTAAAATGGAGCTACCTATTGCCTTGAGAAAGCCAACTAGGGCTTGTACTTTGCACCCTATGAAAAAATTTCCTATCTTATGACATGATCTCTACTAACCAAAGGAAATTTATGAAAAACCTTCTGAATCGCTCTGTTCCAAAGAAATTATTTGAGGCTCTAGATGATGAAAATTGGACCCAAGCTATGAAGGAAGAAATGAATGCTCTTGAAAAGAATAAGACGGGGGATTTAGTGGCCCTTCCAAAAGATGGCAAAACAGTGGGGTGTAGATGGGTCTTTACCATCGAATATAGATATGATGGATCCATTGAAAGATATAAGGGCCACTAAATGTCAACTCCTTTTGGTGATGTCATCTTTTACAGATTTACAAATTACAAGTATTGCTTTGCAGACTTTTCTCTTGTTTTTACTGGCATCTGCTTTTGTAAGGTATTCTTTCTGAAGAGAATAATTGTCCAGTGCAGGTGCTGCAATTACAATTTATGAACTGTATTCGAATTTTGATTCTGAGTTTCACGTATATATTGTTTTGATGTGGGGTAGTTATCTTCTGAAGTGAAAGTGTTAATATGGTGTAATGTTAGGCAGATTCTCGGGATCTACTACCGAAAGGCCTCTCTTGCTAAAAGATTTATGGCTTAGCAATCAACCAAAATTATTGTATAGAAGTTTGTTGTGAGATTCTTTGTTGGGAGTTTTAAATGTTGAAGGCAGTCCCTCTTAAGTCCGATCTTTAGTTCATTGCTATTTACTTGTTCAAACATCTTTCAAGCTTTAAGCTGATGTTTTTGGATCTTACCATTTTAAGGTTTCTATTTAGTGCATAAAACTCTCTTCACTTTCTGAAACAGGTTCTGGGTGGGTTTGACTCCGCAAATTATGCAACTGAAAGGCAATGGGCTACTGCTTCAGATGGCACTCAAATACCCATATCAATTGTTTATAGCAAAAAAGCTGTGAAGTTTGATGGGTCAGACCCCTTACTTCTATATGGTTATGGATCTTATGAGGTAATGTCCTCAATATCACCATTGATTCAAAATTCTTCACAGTCAAGTGCTTTTTGTTTACTTTTTTACTTAAGGATTATACGTGATGGAGGAAACGTGCTTTATAATTCATCATTTTGGTAGTGAGGAGTCTGTAATTTTCTTGATATCTTAGGAATGGATCCAAAAAGGAATGCTTGAGGCTGGGTCATTAAAAATTCGAAGTACCAATGGAACCTTAACTTTTGTGTGTTTACCAGCCTTTCATTGTCTTCATTGCCTTCATTGCCTTCATTGTTTCAAGTAGCTGTTTCATTTTGTGTAAATCATTTAGTACAGGTTTGTGCTTTGAAACAATTAATTCATCTATTTTCTTACTAAGAATGTGGGCATGCCTGGAGCCGGCTTTGTTTTTGTTTTTTTTTTGTACGTATTGGAATTAGTTAATTTCCATTCATTTTAGAAACAAAAAAAAAATTATGGACTAGGTAGGGTACATTAATACTCTCCCCTAACCCCTTTGATTTATACATATTATGGGATACACAATTTTTGGAAATTGGGTTTGACTGTTGTCTCTCATCTGAATCCTTTTCTCTTCTCTCTCTTACTATCTTGTGTTTCTTTGCGTTTCATGCCTTTTTTTTTTTTTCTTATTATACCTGATATAGAAAATTTAATATTTTTAATAGGTATGTATCGACCCAAATTTTAAGGCGTCAAGATTATCTTTGCTAGATAGAGGTTTTATTTATGCCATTGCTCACGTCCGGGGAGGTGGAGAAATGGGCAGGCTTTGGTATGAAAACGGGAAGCTGTTGAAGAAGAAAAATACTTTCACGGATTTTATAGCATGTGCAGAGTATTTGATAGACAGGAAGTATTGTACCAAGGAAAGGCTTTGCATTAATGGCAGGAGTGCAGGGGGCTTGCTAATTGGTGCTGTGCTAAACATGCGACCCGATCTATTCAGGGCTGCTGTTGCTGGGGTACCTTTGTAGACGTGGTGACTACCATGCTTGATCCTAGTATTCCTCTTACTACTTCAGAGTGGGAGGTTAGCTATCTGATTTAAAATTATTTTTGTTAACCGAGCTGTTTTAGAAAGGTTGAAGTTGTTAATCTGATAAAGTACTTGAAAGCTCACACTTGTTTCAAAAGTTCCACGCATCATTGATTTAAGAGTGCAACATTAGATTCAGCTGTGTAGAAATGACTCTCAACATCAGATCCTTTAGGCTTATATGCGTCTTCATATAAATAAGATCCCTAATTTACTTCATTTTTTGTCGGTTTGAAAATGCCGAATTTCAAGCCTTTGTTGAGATTCATGAATTATCATCATATCATAGATCCATTTTTTGCCTTTAGATGTAGCATCAAAATGTTTCTTGTGCCTGTTGTTTCGCAGCATTAACATTTGTTAGTTTGAGACTGTATAACTTCGGATTATTGGCCAAGAAGTCTTTCCTAGCCCAGAAATAAATTTTTGGAAGAAAACTCCCCTGTTCATACATAGCCCTGAAGGAGACCTTGTCACCATGTTTTGGGATGCTGAACGAGAAAATAGACGCACATAAGCAGGATGGAGGTCAGAGATAGGTTTTCCGTAGCCACAGTTGATTCTAACTAAGACAATCTGAGGAGGAAACAAAAAAAGATAATCAATTTTTGCTAGTTAAAGAGCCATCGAAAATTGTCCAGGAATATATATATATATATATATATATATATATATATATATATATATATTATAAACTGAAGACAAAGAGATAGAAAAGAAGTATATTCTTCTTATTCGAACAAGGCAGAAAACAACCCTTTTTAAAGATACAAAGGAGGTCTAAACATCTAGACTAATAAATGTAGGTGGCTGCAATTAAACAAGGGCGGAAGCCTCTAACTAACCTAGAGAAATCGAAGCAACTAAATGGGGCCCAATCGCGCACTCTCACTCCGGCCCCCGTTCGACCGTCCCCCGGTAGTGGTCCACGCGGGTCGGTATGCGGGTTCACGGGCCGGAAGGCGGAGCCAGCCTATCACACAAGAAATAAGATTCAGTTATGAACCAAATGCTATGAGCCACCGAAGATGCTTTTCAAGTATATCTCTAATAACATAAGCCTCGATTGATGAAAGGTATTAAAGAAACACAAACATGTGCAACATACATAAAAATCATTATATGCAAAAACAAAAACAAAAAACAGAAAAAGCCAAAAAGAATAAATATTACGGATAAATCAAGTTTAATTCTTACTGTGGGTTTGTAAATGTTTTTTTGACGGATACGAAAGAAATACACACACGCACACTGGGTGTGCACTGAGGCTCAAACCCGGAACCTTCAGGTTAATGACTGCAGCACTTACCGCTGGATCAATGCTATGTTGGCTTGGGTGTGTGAATTATCTTGTTCATATTCAAAAGAGTTATCTCAATAAATTTATTGTAATGCTCTGCATTAAATTGTATGGATATTATCGTCCTTAACTAAATGATCACTGAAGTTCAATTTCTTGTAGACGAAAGAGTCAAACGACAAGCACGAGACAAAAGTCAATTTAAGCCGGACATCATATAACCAAGCAATTAAATGGGGTACCTATAACGGCTACAGAACAACAAATTCAGCCTGTGGTATACACATAAATTATCTACAATTATTCTAATTTAATAACTATTTGATATTCCAAATACTACCATCGCTAATACTTCAACATAGACGATGAAGACATGCTTGTATTGCATGCTTTAAACTACTGTGCCACTCTAGGAAAGAAGATTAAAATACAAAAGAAAGAATAAAGTAACCAGTCCTGCAATTTAGAATCGAGAGATGATTGGCTTGTTTGTCATTTCAACCTTTTTCTTTTTTTTATGTAAATATGTCTCTTCAAAGTTCATTAAAAACAGATAGGAACTTATGGATTGGTTTATATGTTGCATTCCTTATAACCTAGCTGAAGCAAATTTTGTGTTAGAATATGCAATTCTCTAGTGTTTTTTACATCAAACAATTTAGTTTCTGGTTTGTTTACATCAAACAATTTTGTTGTATGTAATACTACTGTATTCTTTACTTATCCATAATATGAACAAACAAAGACTGCTGCAATTGTGGGGTTTGTATTTTGAGGAAGACTCGTAGTCGTCTTCTCACTGCTCACTTAAGATGTTAAACTGCAAAAGGTTAACGGTTTAGTGGATGCCTGCAAAGTCCGTCTTGATTCCATTCTTCTTTTGAACAAGCAGAGAAGGAGATCTCTTGTTGCTTTGCTGAAGCTGGGTCTGATTCTATGTAGAATCTGGACAGAAAATATAATCGGTTAATCTTATATCTTCTTTTTGCTGCAGGAATGGGGTGATCCTCGGCAAGAGCAATTTTATTTCTACATGAAGTCGTACTCTCCTGTTGACAATGTTAGTTAAAATGGCTTCTGCCTAAGCATCCTGTTTACGAAGTCTCTCTCCTAATTGCTTGGGAAGTAGTTATTGTGTCTGTTTTAGCCTTAGTCTACTTCTATTCGTAGTTAATGCTTGCAATTTTAACCTTTATTTTTATTTTTGGTCATTTTTTTCTTACAGGTTGAGGCACAAAACTATCCTGCCATTCTGGTTACTGCTGGTTTGAATGGTAGGTATTCCAGGAGCTTTTACCTACTTTTGTTATTTGGAATCTGAAAAAGTCTGTTAACAAATCAATATATACTTCACATAAACACCCGGTGTTACTACCACCCGATACTATCATTTTGGTCATTTCATTGTAACATTCATTTGATTGAGATATAGCTTATTTTTTATTTTTAGCGATTCATGAAATCATCTGAATAATTCGTACTTCAGAAATGTAACGCTTCTGACTACATTTCTTTGAGGTGTAATCTCACTTTTGACAAAATTTGAATCTCAACTCTCAAGGACCTTGTGGGTGGTAAAATATTGGTCACCTGCACTTGTATTATGCAGGGGCTCTTAGTTACTTTCTCCTGAAGTGCACTTCCTTTTATCTTGATGCACACATGCATTTTGGAAAAAAAAATCGCTCAACAACGTTTTTGGATGACATTACTTCCATCATTTTAGAAAGGGTAGGGTTAGTGCCATAATGGCTGTGCCACAATGATTGACCTAACGCACTTTATTGATTATATCCTACGTCATGATCAATGGTGTAAAAGTGTGCAGTGCCAATTGTGTTGCCGCAACTGTTGCGGCAATAGCTTTCGTTTAAATGGTTGTTGAATTTCTTGCCTTAAGTAAAATGGGGAAATCACTTAATTTGCTCTGCTGCCTAGATAATAAAGTCAAGCTTTTTGATGGAGTTTCAACTATTTAAGGACATCTGTTAATATATCATAAAGGTTTTAACATGCATGTAATTCAGATATTTACGACTGCTTAGGATTCAACTGATAATGGACTTTGTTTTTTGACTTTACCTGTAACTTTTAATGAATTTTTTTTGATGATCTGTGTTCTGAATTCAAAGAAAAATATACCTGTTAGTGCTGACATGACATGGCGTATATACCTTGTCACAGACCCGCGCGTTCTGTATTCAGAGCCTGCAAAATTTGTTGCCAAGTTGAGAGATCTGAAAACTGACAATAATTTGCTATTGTTCAAATGTGAACTTGGTGCTGGGCACTTCTCAAAGTCAGGAGGTATTTCTCTTTGCTGCTTATTTTACGTGTGCATCATTTTCTCTTGTAAAATCGGATTATGCCTCGATGTATTCTGAGAGACTCCCCAACCCTTCAAATGAATTTATGTTACAAATGTCTGATTCCACACAGGTTCGAAAAGCTCCAGGAAGATGCCTTTACGTATGCTTTTTTGATGAAAGCTCTGGACATGGTTCCTGAGAACAAATTATAAATCGGAGGCCATAGTAAGTACTCTCGTTGCACCCGATCTGTGAGATGTCTCATTGTGTGTAAAAAATGACACCACATATACTTTTTAGAGTTGTTTTGCACACATGACATCGTCTCATTTGTCGGGTCCATTAAACTCTCATTACCATATGGACTCATCCATTATAAATGGGTTTTCTTAGGTTCCCGCTCAAATTGAAAGCTGTTTGAAGAAGAAATGCCTTTTGTTGGGGTGGAAATTGAAGAAGTCTTGATCTCGTACGGCGGTGTTTATGGTCTCAGCAAAATGGGATTACTATACAAATGATGAAATGCATATTTAATAAAAGGTCATGGAGATGCCTATTAAGAGATTTGACAGGCTTTTGAATTTCCATCCTTGTTTACTTCTGTTTTAACCCCTTGGTAGGGGGACACTGAAACCTTTTAAGAAGGGCCTCAACATCATGTTTATTTCTGGAGGAATATCTAATTGTATGATTTAACATGTCCTAAAAACTACAACTATTTTTGTCATGATCACCCTGTTCAGTGCTTGTTTGAACTCTATCCAAGCTTTTCAGGCTTTTTGTGTGTGTGTGCAATATCCAACTCTGAAATCAAACAAGAGCTAAAACCCAAGAATGCCTGGCTTTTCAAATGATAGGAGATTTTGAGATCGGATCATCGAATGAATGTCATATATACATATGTTGTTCATCTTAGTATAGTAAAATGCATGTCCTTCACTCAAATTTATCTTTCCATTAGAGGCTTATACTTGGTGCTGAGCTCCGGAACATGTGCTGGAATAAGTCGAGCATCCTCTCAATGTTACATCGATATGTTACTTAATTATGAAAGGTTTTACTTCATGGGAAACTATTATGCCTTGAGCTTAACTAGGTCCTCAAGGAAACCGGTTTTGAAACAGAATTATGTGGAAAAGGGAGAAAGGGAAGGGGAGAGGATAAAAGACTAGGAAAGGGTTTTTTTTTTATTGATATCCAAATGTGAGCAATCGTACAACATGCACTTTCCTTATATACCTTTTGGCTCGACATATGTAAGCTCTCCTAGAAATACACGGTCCTAATCAGTCTATTAGAATTGTCTAGTTCTTAACATCACCCTTCCCTAAAGACATTGCTTGTCCACAATGAAGGGGAAACTCTTGGAATTGGGCAAGTATTCTGAAGATGATCGTTCTTTATCACACTCTGACCACCCTGATTAATGATTGGTGGTATTGTTGTTGATGGCTGAATCTTTGTTCCAATGCACATTTTGAACTTGGACACATGCAACACAAGGTGAGTCTTAGCATCCTATGGCAACTGTAATTTGTAGACCACTTCATTGATCCTTGTCACAATCTTAAAAGGGCCAAGTACTTGGTTGAAAGCTTGAGATTCCTCCTTGTTTTGCATGTATGGTTGAAGCTTCAAAAGTACATATTCCCCCATATTAAACTCCTTTCTTTTCTATGTTGATCAGCATAGAACTTCACCCTAGCCTTTTCCAGCTGATTCTTGAGCTCCTTTAGGACAATTTATTTCTGCCTTAGGAATTCCTTAACATCAATGAACTATTTTTGAGCAAAAGTGCCAAGTGAGAGTGAGTGAGAAGGGTACCCATATAGTGATTAAATGGGGTGAGGTTGATGACTGTATGGTAATTGGTATTATATCAAATCTCAGCTAGGGCAACCACTTCTTCCATCTTCCAGGCCTTTGAAATGTCATGCATTTATTTTAAAATACATTTCAATATACTGATTGTTACAGTGTATGTGCTAAAAAAATGCTGAAGAAAATGCTGAGAGCAAGTCAGCTGAACTCTGAAGACTCAGTTGATCACATGAAGACTCAGCAGCCTGCTGAGTTAGTCAGCAGATCAACTGTAGACAAAAACGGTTATTTAGTTAGATTCTGTTATAACCGTTTGTTACTTATAACTGATTCATGAAACGTATGAAGTTATAAATACTCCTTGATCAGTACCATTGTAACTTAACTCTTGTATTATTCTTTGAAAACCGTGATCTATTATAATTGTTATCACACTTAAAAATGTGATCAATTATAGTTGTTATCACACTTAAATACCGAGATCTATTATAATTTCAACACATTTAAAAACTGTGATTTATTTTAGTTGTTATCATATTTAAAATCCGAGATCTATTATAATTTCAATCACACCTAAAAAAGTATGATCGTTCTTTTTTTTCGAAAACGAAATATACGCACACACATTTTTTGTTCCCGGTGGGACTCAAACCCGGATACTCCGGATTAAGGAACCACACTAATTACCGTTGGGCCGATGCCTTCTTTCTTCCCGTTTTCAACCACACTAAACTGAGATCTCATTATAAAATATCATATTATTTTAATCACAGTTAAAAACTGTAATTGATTGATGTTATTGTCTCAATTTTCCTAAAAACCGTGATAATAAAAAGTTGATGTGTTAATTTTAATTTCTTTGTCTCGATTTTTTAAAAACTGAGTTCTTTTTCATTTTAAAGTGTGATATTTATCTTTTTTGTAATAGGGAAATAAAATCAATCACACCTGATAACCAAAACCTAAATATAAAATATCTAGCCATTTTAATCACAGTTAAAAACTGAGCTTTATTGTTATAATACATCTCGGTTTATTCAATAACGGTGATAAAAAATTTAAGTGTGATATGTATATTTTCCTTGTCTCAGTTCTTTTAAAAGTGTGATCTATGTCTCTTTTTGTATTAGTGGATGTAATTTGTCTCACTTTTTCTATAACTGTGATAAAAATATCATATGAATTCAGTCAGAGTTTAAAAATGAGATTAATTGATATAATTTATCTTGCATTTTCAATAACCGTGACAAAAATATAATATCAATTCAGTCACAGTTTCAAAGTGTGATTGATTGGTATAATTTATCTCGCTTTTTCATCAACTGTGACAAAAATATCATATCAATTCCGTCACTGTTTAGATGTGAGATTGATTGATATAATTTATCTCGCTTTTTAATAACCGTGACAAAAATATCATATTAATTCAGTCACAGTTTAAAAATGAGATTGATTGACCTAATTTATCTTGGTTTTTCAATAACTGTGACAAAAATATCATATCAAGTAAGTCACACTTTAAAAATGAGATTGATTGATATAACTTATCTTGGTTTTTCAATAAGTGTGATAGAAAGTTGTAAGTGTGATATATATATTTTCTTTGTCTCAGTTTTATTAAAACTGTGATTGTTATCATATCTTAAGTGTGACATATGTCATATTTTGTAGTAGTGGTATCTCAAACAAAATATATCATTTACTTACTAAAGGAAAATGGTATGCTTGGCTCCCACTCCTACTGAAACAGGCATAAAACTCACCCATGATGCTGCCGATCCACCCGCTAATAAGAAAGATACCAAAGGCTTGTTGGGAACAGGGGCGGCTTTACATAGGGGGTTCCGGGTTCGGCCGACCCCCTAAAATAAAAATATTGTGTGTAAATAGTAGAGAATTTTTTTAATAAACACATATATATATGTGGAATTGACCCCCTTATTTTTATTTATTGACCCCCTATATTTATCTATTTCCCCATTATTACATGTATAGAATTGAATATGTAAATATATGTGTGATACGGAAAAAAATTGACAAATTTTTTACCCTCATGTCGAAAATTCTGCAGCCGCCCCTGGTTGAGAAACTTCTTTACTTATCCCATGCAAGACCTGATATATGATATGATGTTGGTCTAATAAGTTCGTTTATTTACCCTTGTTTGGAAAATTTAATTAATGTCATGTATGAAGAAGGGGTAAATCGAACAAAATAATTATTCACGGTTGTACGTCAAGGTTCCTAAAAAAAAAGGTTGTACGTCAAGGAATTTATAAAGGGGGTTCTATTTGGACCCTCCTATTTACTACTTGCAACACATTAATGAATATTTTTTCGGATGAAAAAACGCCATCACATTGGTAGCAGTTGTTGTTAGCAGCACACCAACGTCGATGTCACCGACGTTAGTATGCTACTAGAACACTGATACGCGTTGGTGTTCCACAAGAACACCAGTGATCGACGTTCCCATATAAAAAATCATGGGGTGCCAAGTAATTTTTGTGGTACAAATAGTAAGTGGGTGCAAGTAGTAAATAGGGGGTGCAAATAGAACCCCTTTATAAATTGATGTGTTAATTTATTCAAATCACAGTTTAAGTAAATTTGCAAGCTTGTCAAAAAAAAAAGAAGTAAATTTTGCACATATATATTAATTTTTTTGACGTAACCTGCAAACATATTTTTTTATTATAGATTTTTGACTAAAATGATATATTCTTAGCTAAATGGGAATGCAAGACATTGTGATTTAATAAGGACGAATGACATTGTTTTATCCTAAATTGTCCTTCTCTTGATACATTCATCAGTTGTCATAAATGATAATAATAAATAGCTGCCTACCATAAAAACAGGAGATGTTATTTAATTAATTATGACCAATTATTGTAACGGCCAATCACTATTCCATGATTAGGCATCCAATATTACTACACAATTTTGATTTTTTAATGTAAAAAAAATACTCTTTTGATGTTACAGTATAAAGGCTGAAGGGAATGTTGAGTGTAGTCAGCTGATACACTCTACTGATTGTATGAAGATACATCAGCCTGTTGATAGTATGATACAACATCCTGCTGAGTGATCTAGTGTAGCATGTTGTATAAAGCGGTTATTCAGTTATAGTTTGTTGTAACTGCTTGTAGCTTGTTTCTAACGGATTCATGCTGTGCATGAAGTTATAAATACCACATGATCAGCCACATTGTAATGTAACTTGTAACTTTCAGTTTATCAATAATAATTCCACATTTTACTTTCAGTTTATAATTCTATAAACTTCATCATAGATTTCAGCGTAAATTTGAGAATTTCTGAATGTTTTCCTGTGTTTTCCTCTGAGTTTTTTTGAAGAATCTTGAGAGTGTTTTTCATATTTTCTGTGATTTCAGTTTTTGAGAGTAAACTATCATCGTTTACCTGAATTTTCTGATCATTTCTTGATCTTTTTCTCTGTAATCTCACTTTCTTTGTTGTTTTGAGATCTTTTTTTGGAGTTCTTGATAGCCATGGCAGCTAAGAAACAAGAAATAAGTCCCTCCAGTCCATTAACGAGAATCTGTCTCTGGTTCTTGTTCAGCCATTGATGAATGGCAACAACGACAATCCATGGAAAATGTCTATGGAGATGGTGTTAATTACCAAGAATAAAGCGGCCGTAGGCGGCACAATCAAAGGCGCCGAAGCATATTCAGCAGATTTCCATGCATGGAGACAATGTGATACAATGGTGAGATCATGGATCTTGAATTCTGTAGAGAACACCATTGCCCAGAGTTTGATGTACTTCAAGAGTGCACATGCAGTTTGGAAAAATCTTGCAGCTAGATTTTCTAATGTTGATGCATTGCAACTTTCAGATCTTCTTGAAAAGATGCATCTGCTGAAGCAAGGTACTGAATCTGTCAATCAATATTTCACAAAATTGATGGTTATGTGGGAAGAAATCAAGACTATCAGGCCTGTATCAATTTGTTTTTGTGATCCTCAATGTCACTGCAATGCAATTACCATACTAATGGATCATATGGAGGCTGAACATGTCATGAAATTATATAAAAGGTTTAAGGGATGATTTTGAGCCAATGGTTTCACAGGAAATGCTGATGGTGCCTTTCCCAGAAATTCATGATGCATTTGCAATGGCCATTAAATTTGAAAGATAGAAGTTATATGTAGCTAATAGGGCCAAAAATCAAGATTCTATGGTTCTCTTGTCTCAGAAAAATGGATAGGGGCAGAATCATATAGTCAGCAGACCTAACTCTACATTTGCTGCAAATCCCAGACCTAAGAATCCCAAGAAGATGCAATGTAGTTTTTGTGGATTTAATGGTCATACTGAGGAGACTTGTTACAATGAAGAACATGCACCAGTTAATCAGGTACATGGACCCACACAATTAAGAAGGTCCACGAGAACAATAAAATCACCAACCTGTTAGGTGCTCATGCTGTTCAGCAGACCCCACACCTGCTGAGTGAAGTCATGAACCTGTACAATCTCTCAGCAGATTATGCCAGATTCATTAATTCTATTGATGCCATAAAAGAGCCTAAGACTTACAATCAAGCCATCAAGCATGATGAGTGGAAAGAAGCATTGCAAAAAGAGATTGAAGCTCTACAAAAGACTCATACATGTGAGATAGTTGATGCCGCCTCGGACAAGAAACCTATTGGGTGCAAAGTGGTATATCTGAGAATGAAATACAATCTGATGGTTGGTAGAGACATACAAAGCTAGACTAGTAGAAAAATGCTACACTCAAACATATGGCATTAATTATCAAGAAACCTTCCTCCATTTGTCAAGATTACTACAAAGTGAGAACTTTATTTACAGCAGCAGCAGCCAACAATTGGCATCTATATCAGATGAATGTTAATACTGTCTTCTTACATGGAGACTTGCATGAAGAAGAATACATGCAGTTGCCACCAGGTTGCGCAGCAACTAAACCAAATCAAGTTTGCAGATTAACCAAATCACTTTGTATGGCCTCAAGCAAGCATTAAAAATGAGCTGCAAGTTAATCGAGTTCTTAGAAGCTCAAGGATTCATTCGATCTAAGAATGACCACGAGTTTATTCACAAAAGGATCGGAGGCGAGTCCTTTATTGCTTTCTTTGGTCTATATAGATGACATCATAGCAAAGAAGCCCTAGTGAAGCGATTAATTCAAAGAGAGTCAAGGATGCCTTACATCAGCAATTCACTATCAAGGATCTTGGAAAGCTGAGATATTTCCTAGGTATTGAAACTGTTAGAACTCCTGCTGGCATATCAATTTCTCAAAGAAAATACACTCTTAATCTTCTAGAAGAATATGAATTTTTGGGAGCAAAACCTTCCAAGACACCTATGGAGTCCAGGCAAACTTTACAGCATGGCGATTCACCACTTTTGGAAGATAACACTGCTTACAGATCATTAGTAGGCAAACTTATCTATCTTACTTTTATCAGACCAGATATTGCCTTTGCAGTTCAACAGCTGAGTCAATTTCTAACACTCTTACTGAAAATCATATGAAGGCAGCACACAGACTGCTGAGGTATTTGAAAGCCAACCCTGGTCAAGGATTCTTGTTTCTAGCAAACAATAATCTTGTACTCAAGGGATTTATAGACATCGATTGGGTTGGCTGTCTTGAAACAAGAAAATCAGTATCAGGATACATAATGTTCCTAGGAGATGCACCAATCTCTTGGAAGGCAAATAAACAAACTACTATAGCAAGAAGTTCTTCAGAGGTTGAATATAAGGCTATGGCAAATGCAGTTGTGAGATTCAATGGCTCATTTACATTCTTCAAGATTTGAAAATTCCTGTTCAACCGCCTACTGTCTTATTTTGTGATAATGCCAGATCCTTGCACATTGCCCATAATCCTGTCTTCCATGAAAGAACCAAACACATAGATATTGACTGTCATGTTGTAAGAGACAAAGTAAAATCTGGACTTGTCAAACTACTTCCAGTCAACACAAAAGAACTAATATCTGACATTCTCACCAAAGCCTTGGATGCACCAATTTTCTCTTATCTGATAGACAAACTGGGAATTTCAAAGATATTTTAAAGTTCCAGTAGCTGAAGGGAATGCTGAGTGCAAGTTGTTCATGTACTACTCTTAGATTGAGGGGGGTGTTACAGTATAGAGGCTGAAGTGAATGATGAGTACAGTCAACTGATAAACTCTGATGATTGTATGAAGACACAACAAATCTTTGATAGTATGATACAACGACTTTCTTTGAGTGATCTAGTGTAGCATGTTGTAGAAAGCGGTTATTCAGTTATAGTTTGTTGTAATCGCTTAGTAGCTTGTTTCTAATCGATTCATGCGGTGTATGAAGTTATAAATACCCCATGATCACCACATTGTAATCTAAATTGTAACTTTCAGTTTATCAATAATAATTCCGCATTTTACTTTCAGTTTATAATTCTATAAACTTGACCATTTTATGTAACGCTCTCAGACCCTAGGCCTGGTAGTGCTAAACGAGTCATAAATGTCTGGTCAACTGCTTAGACCGTCGTCCTCACATGGTCTAAAAGGGCTAACCTGAGTTGACAAGACCATTATGTCTCACACTTATATGAGGGTGAGCATTTACCTTTTTTTTTTTTTTCTATGTGGGGCATTACATTCTCCCCCTTATAAGGGACTGACATCCTTGCCAGGACGGTCAAGACTGTTCCCGGATCGTCCCTACCAGAGGTAACTAGAGGCCATCCTTACACCGTTTTCTTGTACGGTGCAACGCATAGTTCCATCTGATAGGTGGCTCTGAATACCATTCTATAACGCCCCCAGACCCCGGGCTTGGTAGCGCTAAATGAGTCATAAATGTCTGGTCAACTGTTTAGACCGTCGTCCTCGCATGGTCTAAAAGGACTAACCCGAGTTGACAAGACCTTTATGTCTCACACTTATATGGGGGTGAGCATTCTACTATTTTTCGTATGTGGGACATTACGTTTTATCTACAATTTTGACGCAAAATTACTCCACCTATGTTACTCTATCCATATCAATGTTACTATAATTTTTCCCTGTAACTACATCTAATTCATTGGTTGTTACTACTTCTTTATCAATGTTACTATATATTTTTTTGCATTAACCATATCTATTTTAATATCTGTTACTACATTTTTTCGAGTGTTACTACATTTTTTTGGTTGTAATTATATTTTATTGGTTGTTACTGCTTCTTTTTATATGTTACTACTTTTTTATATCACTATATTTTTTTTTTGGTTGTGACTACATATTTTTTATATGGGTTACAATATTTTTTTTTTGATGTAACTACATCTATTTACAATATATATATATATATATATATATATATATATATATATATATATATATATATATATATATATATATATATATGTATGAAACTAGGATAACAGTTTTGGGAAGTTTTAAATCCCTATAATTACTCCAACTTAATAGCCAAACTTAAATGCTCTCCAACTTAATAGCCAAACTTAAATGCTCAATATTTATGTGACTTCTTTTCTAAAAAAAACTCATTTCTATTTTATCTTTTAAGGGTATTTAGGTCCATTAATAATGAAATTGTCCTATTTAATCTCTAGAAAATGAAATTGTCCTTTGATCCTGATTTGTTAACTGCTTTGTCCTTCTGGCCCCTTTTCCCTATTTATTTTAAGAAACAAAACATTTTATTGCATCATATCCAAATTACATGCACTAATCACATTCACATGGGGAGAATCACCCCAATCATGCTCTCCCCTAATAGACGGGCTTGCTTGAGCAAGCAAATGTGATGGCACATTACCGCTTTACAAACAAAAAGAATAAAGATTAAAACTCAATCACGCTCTCTCTTAATAGACGGGCCTGCTAGAGCAAGCAAATGTGCCGGCACATTACCGCTTAACAAACGAAAAGGAACAAAGATTAAAACTAAACACCAACTCCAAACAGTCACGAACTAAACATCCCAAAGAAGATAAGTCATCTCCAGAATTCTGAAGGTGTTTCACACATAAGAGAGCATCGCACTCCACCATAAGCGTTGGATGTCCCTTATGAACTGCCAATTGGAGTCCACGGGAAATAGCTATCATCTCGAGAGCCTCAACCAAATAGGATCTATCAATAGATTCAGAGAAAGCATGTAACACACTGCCATCATGGTCGCACAAGATCAATCACACGCTTGTTGGTCCTAAGTCGATAGATGAGGCTCAACCTATGCCGATCGCAAAAGAGCTCATTGCAGCAACGAATTCCTCGACCTCAACCAAGGAAGATGTGACAATGCAACTTATATCATTTGGAGCGTGATCATAAATCCGTGCACACCTAGCTTTCCGAATTTGCCACATAGCAATGAAAAGGAAAGTAATCGCTTCTTCTGTACACTGGTGCATAAGAAGAATTAGCCATCCCTTAAAATAAGTGCAAGAGCTCATGCCACGTGAGAGATGTTGGCAATTCATTCGTTACCATAGCTCTAAAGGGATAGTAACCAGCCGTTCCAAAATATAAGTTATTTCGGAATTTTCACACAAGCTACGAAAGTGGTTAAATGTCATTAATTTTAATTATAAAAGTCTAAAATAACATTTGACTGTCATTAATATAATAATTATACTAGAGATTTTATGGTGCAACGACTGTATGAAAGTCGTACAAACTGGTATACATTAGAGCCTTTCATTTTACTCTATTTCACATAATATACTTTTATCCGTGTGAGAGAAATTAGATATGAAATGCTCAATTGCATGTCACTTGGTATAATATTCTTACAGCTGTTGTATTGTAAAATTTGTCTACTTATAAAGTATTGAAAATTGGTGAATATCTAATAAATTATTGGTAGAATGAAGAAAAATATAATAAATTTCTCATTAATATTTTAAATGGATTAATATCGTGAGACCAGGGACGCAACTAAGGAGAGGCTAAGGTGGGCACAGCCCACTCAGTTTTTATTTTCGGTATATAAAAAATCTTATATAATTCAATCCACCACAGTTAGTTATCTTAATCCAGCCCACCCAACCATACAAATATAGTATATTAGCCCATACGCTATCAAATCCTGGTTTCGTCCCTGCATGAGACAAGGCAAAAAAAACTAAATAGACTTATTGATGACGGTCAAATTATACCCGTAAAAGTCATCAACATTATCCTTAAATCGAGCTTAATAATATATAGTTTACATTAAATCACATGTTTATAATGATTATTTAATGTTATGTGATTTATAGAATATAATTTGATATTTATCTATTTTTATTATTAAAATATGATTTACTGTGTGATAATCATTGATTTTATAGATTACGGTAAATCGGGAGGATATCTACCGACATTAGGAAGTAAATCTCAAGATAAATCGGAGCAGAATCGGATCGCATTCAAGATAAACATCAAATCAGCACGAGGAGTGGAGTAACAAACAAGAAAAGCCAGCGAGCCAATCAGATGCTGGGGGACTCGCTGGCAGCGAATGGGGAGCTCGCTGGGCGAAATCGAGCGGATCGGCTCGGAGTTATCTCGACGCGTTTTAGACTCCATTAGGGTTTAGGAAATACGATTTTAAGTCGGTTTCTACAACTTATAAATACATTGTTTCATAGCAAAACATCATACGAAATAATTTTAATACAACTTCTCATAGCACAAATTCTCAGTTTCTCAGAGCAGTTTTAATACAAGTTCAAAGAACAATTATGTGAGTTCTTGTATTTATTTGTTCTTTGTTCTTTGTAATTAAGTCCCCCCAATTATTGTTTATCGTTTGAGGTTGTTCGTTCTTCGTCAAACGATGTAGATCTAAGGATACGACGTGAGGCAGTGGGGATTCCTCGTCTATAAGGATCCACAAACCCATGCCGCCATCTAGTGATCTATAGATGACTTTGGTATGATCGACAATCGTGTTTTTAGTAGATCTATATAATTAATTTATGAATCTCTATTTTATCCGTTACGTATAGAGAAACGCTAAGATTTAGGTTTTCGCCGTGTCAATCTAGCCACGTCTTTATGGTGTGATTGTCCAACTAGAATTTCTTGTCTTAGTATGTATGGCTACGGCTACGTTGCTCGTCTGTTTTAATTAGCGTATTATTAGGAAATACCAATATAGTACTCTAGATCGGCTCTTGAATTGATTTTCCGGGACTTTCAAATGAGATCTAGATACGTGTTATATTTGGTAATTGCTAGCACCTAGTTACACGTAAATCGTAGATTAACATGATACTCACGGGTTAGTGTTAATGGGACATGGGGATCGATGCGATCACTTAGGAAGTACGCTAACCACGTGAATGTTGCCAGGTGAGGAATACGGTTAATATCGGCATCCTCGATATTGTAAGCGTGCAAGTTATATGAGATGGAGACCCAAAAGGTGAAGTCACGTAATGTAGCATAATGATCTAGTGTCCTACCCGGAACTAAGTCAAGTTTAGGGGATGACTCCCGTAGCCAATATAAAAGAAATACGAATCGGATTAGTAGTTATTGAGTCTAGCTTAATTATATCAAATCTCTAAATCCAAACGATAACTTAATAATTGGGGAGGTTAATTACGTTGTCTTTGTTAGTGTTGTGTCGAGTCAGTTTTTACCTTATCTTGTCTTTTGTTGGTCTTAGACCGCTTCTATGTGCTTGACATGATTAATTGATTGTTTCTATATAAATGATTCACAATTGGTTCCCTGTGGGATCGACCTTGATTTGCTATAGCTATACTACGATGGACCTAGTCCTCTTGCTAGTAATGATTTATGGTGATCGAGTATTTTATTATCACTTGACTGATCACATCAATCACTTATATATTGAGACGAAGTTAATGGTAAAACATACGTCTTAAGATCTCATCTTCTTGATCGCATAAACTGCACATACAATTCCCCAAGAAATTTTATGATACGACCATTATAATATGGTAATATCAAGTGCCATGTTTTATGACCTCTTCACATTTCTACTATCTCATCACGTACTATAACATTTGTATCATAAAATTTCTTGTCATTACCCACATTAAGCTTAACTCGCAAACATATTTAATTTAAAATGGAGTAAATTGCATATATATTTTTTGGGGGCTTCTAAAGGCACCTCCATTTTTACTTTTGGCACCATATTATTTCCGGCATCACAAAAAATTACTTCGGCCCCCGGTGATTTTTAATAAAAGGAACGTCGTTGCTACAATGACGTTGATGTTCAACAAGGAACACCACCGCAAATGACGTTCGTTCCTATATAAAAGTGTTTCTAAACTGTAAACGTCCATCACGACTTTTCATTTGGTGTTTCTTTGTTGAACATCAACGTCGGTGTCTGTTGAACACCAACATCTGAAGACAAAGAGCACCACCGACACCGACATTTTTTCATCCAAAAATAATTAAATAATAAATACTAGGAAGAAAACGCACGTGGACGGCTATTTCTATTTTTTTGGTTTTGTTTTGCTTTCTTTTTTTTTTTTTTTTTTTTTTTTTTTTTTTTTTGTTTTTGTGTGAACAAACACCGAGAATGACAATTGCTATTAAAAAAATAAAAAGAAAAACGACCCTGCCCTAGGGTTTTAGAGTTTAGACGGTGTATGTATTGGCTGAAATTTTAGTCTAAAATCCCTAAACCCTCTATATTTTACGTTTCCGCCGCCAATTCCTGCTTCCTGCCACCCAGCTAGAGCTGTTATATAGCCGGAGGCTAGATGGGGTCAAAGACAGCTAAGAATAAAGCCACCATGAAAAGGAAGAAGAAGGGAACGGCAAACGCAAAGCTTTCTACTCCATCCGGTGCAGTTGAATCTCCTGATTTCTTGGTAATCTGTAGTTTTAAACTCTCTCCTAATAAACTCTAATTTATCAATTTTATCTTCGTATTCGTTGTTTATGCTTATGGTTGGGGAGTTGTTTCATTGTAGCCATTAGCTGGTGGTCCGAGGAGAAAGAAGGGGAGAAAGATTCTGGAAAACAAAGAAAAGATCAGCAAAGCTACTGAATTACATATTGGGAGAATTCCTCATGGATTCTACGATGCTGAAATGGAAGGTGCGTGACTGCGTCTCCGAGCCACCGAGCCGTATCCATTACATTAGATTGAGGCATGTTAATTAGTAGGTTAATCTATCTGTCTGGAAGTTATAGATGAAAGAAACTAACTGCTAATTAATGAAAAGTGTTAATAATGCTCATGATCATCATAGAGCAGGGTAATAATTGTCGTCAAATTATTGTTTGCTACAATTTATCTCTCCTCTTTGATTATATTATATAGATATGACGGATTGGTGCGCTCTACCTGACGACGTGGTAGCTTTGATTTCTAAACGTTTACAAGCAATTGAAGATTTTATTGTGTTTAGAGCTACTTGCTCATCCTGGCGGAAGGCAACAACTTTGAATGATTTTGGTAAATCATCATCATGTCCTAAACTTCCATTATTGATGCGCCGCCAGATTTGGATCGATGGTGACGACGACGTCGACGACGAACCCGAGTTTTTGAGCCTATCGAAAGGGAAGAGATGCAAGTTTTCATTCCCTGAAACCAAGGGCATGAAGTGTAGAGGTTCCAAAGGATGGTTTATCATGGTTGAACCTTTTACACGTGCGCATAATATGTGTTTATTTCATCCATTAACTCGTGCTCAGATTCCACTTCCCAAAGTCCCCATCCAGATCGACTCCAATGGTTTCATGATCAGCCCCCAGGATTTCAGAAGTGTGGCGTTATCAGCTCGCCCATCCGAGACATCGGACTACGTAGTTATGGTTGTTTTTTATAAAACAAGAGATATATCACCAGAGGGTATTGAGTTCACGACTTATACCGGGTTTTGGAAACCTGGAAATCTGACTTGGACAAAAGTAGTTTTACCATTTGTTGACGACTTGAATTACTACAATGGGAGGTTTTATGCTCTAACCAGGCATGCTGAAGTTTGGATGTGCGACGTTTCAGAACCAAACCCAAAGGCAAGCAAAATCGTTGAGTTACCATGGAAACTGTTTAGGCCTTATGCACAACTTGTGGAATGTGGAGGTAGATTATTGATAGTTGCACCCTTCTATCAGAAGTGTCATGATGCCCAATATAAACGCGATCTTGAAATGGTTGAAATAGATGTGATCAAAGGTAGCTACAAGGTTATCACGAGTTTGGGGAGTTCAACTGTTTTCTTAGGACGTAACGAAGGATTTTCTATTGATGCCAACCAATTTCATGGGATTATTAAACCAAATTTAATTTACTTCTCTGATGGAAGTTACTGGGATGCCACACGTGGACCCATAGTTGCATATATACCAAGGAGGCATGGAGGGAGACGTCATTGGAGACCTAGTTGGGGCGTGTGGATTAATTTCTAGCTACAATTTTTTTTTTTTTTTTTTTTTTTTTTTTTTTTTTTTTTTTTTTTTTTTGTGATTTACCAAATTAAATGGTATTATTTATCTTTTGTTTTTTTAGTGAGATATTTTAATTTTTTTTTCAGTAAATATTTTAGATATTTTGGGTACCGAGACTGTTACTGATCAAATCATGATAGTAATAATCGGATTTTGTCTAATAATTGATAGGATATTTAACTTTCAATTTGCAGCAAAATGTAATACTATCTCGATTTATGCGTGTCATCCTTGCGCAGGGGCCATGTAAAATGTAATACTTTCGACTACGGTTGTAAATGAATAGAGCCGTTTGTGAATAAAATCGGATTCGACTCGTATAAGCTCATGTTTGCTTTTCAAGTTTAACGAACCAAAAACAAACATATTGTTGTGTTTGTTTATTATAAACGAATAAACACGAGATAGCTTGCTTACGTTCGTTATAGTTCTTAAACATGCATACATATGTATGCATGTGTATATATGTGTGTTTGTATATATGTATGCATATTTTCAAAATGCTATCCTTAAATCCTCAACATTATCTTAGCGTCGTATCACATTTGTTTCCATCGGTTTTCTTATTATTCTCCAGATAGTTGATACAAATTTAAAAAAACTAAGATGACATTCAATCCATTTGTATTAATTAACACTTGAAATCAAGAGTTGAAGAAATCGACATAAGTTGTAACAAAGGAAGTGAACTTGTTTGAGCTCGGCTCGATTCAAGAAAAAGATTTAACAAACAGAGCTCAAACATTAAATTAAGTCCACTTACTAAACAAACAAACTTGAGCTTGTTCGTGTATTAAACAAATACAAATTCAAACTGTAATATCCCGACTTTTCGAGAAAGGGCAGACGTGTCTTTTTACGAAAAATGGAATATTATGATTTATGGATTAAAGTATTTTATGTGTATATATATATATATATATAAATATTTCGGATAAATATATATATGTTTAAGGGTAATTAAAAGGATCTAGTTAAAAGATATAGTTATTTAATTAATGGAATTAATTAAATTGCTATTTAAGGAAAATAGATCCCGACGATGCCGGATATCGTCGAGTGTATAATCGGGGCATAAATTACTCCTAAAACGATTTCTCAAGAACTCTAACAATGGGGATGGGGATTGCGATGTGATTTAGACTGAGCTTGAGAGTTAGTTTCTCTCAAGTTGCTACGTATCCAATGTGCGTAATTGGAATCAAGTCTTTCGTAGTTCCTTAGGGTTGGTTTATATAGGCGGCGTCTTAGCTCTATTTCTTGTCCTGCAAGTATCTAGGATTTACTTCGTAGCCCCTAAGGATTAACGCGTATAAATCCCTTTGATTTATGGATTATTATTACGATATAAGATTACATGACCAGTCTCCTATAATCAGGGGATTATTTCCATGTTTATCTTATTATATAGTCACATGTCTGAATTCCAAAATAAGGTAAAGCCCCTAGACGTCCTGCGCTGGGCTCCCCAGGTCGTCTCGACCTGGGTTGCCTGGCCTGCCTCCGTTATGACCGAGCCGTCTTGTGGTGGTGTAGTCAGGAAGGGCAGGCATGCCTCTTATCTGGGTTTGAGGTCTGCTCGGCATTAGGCCTCCGGCCATAATGGTTCCTCACTTATTTATCCTAACACCACTCTCCGAGCGACACGTGGTGAGGTCTACTCTAACCATCGTCATAAGCCCTCCAGGTCTGACTAGACTCTGTTAGGGTCGGGCAGATCTGACTCAGGCGGAGCGCAGCTCGGCTGCTTTATAGAGTTTGGAGTGGCCTTTCCACGTGGCTGCGTTGCTGTCATCAGTTAACTATTGCAAACACGAGAAACGAAGCGTTTCTATACATGCCTTATGATGTTTGCTTTTCCCAATACCGCTTTTTGGGGGTTATAACCCCCCTAGTCTCATCACATCATTTCAGACGTTACCACACTCCATTTAAGCCTAGGATCGAAGTCGGACGGTTGCCATTCTACCCTTCAACCTCCTCAAAACAAGTAAGCTCTTGTGCTTTTTCTATTTTAATTTCTTTTGTGGTTAATGAGTGAGCCAATTATTCTCACTGATAGTTCAATTGAAGCCCTATTCGAGTCTGAATCAGAATCAAAAAACGAAACCTCCCATTTTAGGGTTAACCCTGAGAAACCTGTTCTTCCACCGGTCGAAAACTCTGTTCCCAATCCCTTAATCAATCGCAAGGGATTTGAACACTTGGTTCTAGCCCCCCAGTACGATCCGTCCTACACCGGTCCTCCACGATCCTCTGGTACTTCAAAATTCGTTCTGACCTTAAAAGCACACATGGCTTTGAAGTCTTAAGCCGCTTGTCATGGTATCGACTCCAAGTTAACCAAGAAGGACTTAGCCTCTCTCTATAAATAGTACAAACGGGAGAACCCCTTGTTCAAACCCATAGTTCTGGCCCCCGGGGTTTATGCCTACCAGGCTCCGGCCGTTCTCATGCCGTCTACAAAGAGCAATTCCTTTGTGGCACGAGAGGTTTGGTGTGTCCCGCTTTCTTGGGCTGTTCTAGAACATTACGGTTTGGGGCTTGCCCAGATCGTTCTGAACAATATAAGGGCGATAGTGGGCTTCGCTATCTGGTGTCAATGTGCTTGCATCCTTTTCACCGTCCAATACTTCCAACTCTTCTACCAGTACAAGCAGGTGCCGGACTAGGCTGGTTATTATTGCTTTCCTCATCGAGGAGAGTTCTTAAGAGAGGTCCAATTCATCGAGAAAGGAGAGACTTCATACAAATGGTGGAAGTCCCGGTTTTTCTTTATCTTCCCCGAGGTAGAACTTGACTTGGGTAGGTGGAATAGTGCCGACCAGGGAAGCGACCCCAGGCCTACAGATGTTGATAATAAGTTGATAGATGAAATTAGGAAGAGTGGCATCTGCATCCGTGTGAAGAAGTACTCATTTGCTCTGATTGAGTCTGCCCAGTTACCTACTGCTGGGCTTGACCCTTACAGGGAGCTAACTAAAAAGGATTATGAAACCCGTAGGGGTTTTTACTTGCTGTATTCTCTTATATGTTCTGTGTGTATGTAGTAATTGTACTGAACCTTATGCCTTCCTGTTGATAGTGTCATCTTTTGCTGAGCTGGTTGCTGATGTCGACGAGGAATATGAGGTTCTTGTTGATGCCCATCCGGAACAGGACTCCGAGAGGACTGTGAGCACCGACCTGGGTGCTACTCGGTCTGCCGGGAACATGCTGAATCCTGAGCCGACCAGGATCCTGTCCGATCTCCCTGAGGATACTCATGTTTCCTCTTCTCCAGCCATTCCAATGGAGGTAGATGATGTTGAGGAGGAAGATGAAGAAATAGAGGAGTTCCGGCTTCAAAAAAGGAAGCATGTGGTGATCGTTGACACCCCTCGACGGGGTAAATCCAAGAGAAAGAAGATGGTTCCCCGTCCTGTTGAAGAGATCTAGGATATTGATCCAGAGGAAGACGCACCCGTGGGTCAAAGGCGTCTAGCTGAACTATTCGACCAGGACCTAGCTGCGGTGGTAAGTCTTCTTTCGGTTTCTTGACCTTTTATGTAATTTTACTCTTATCTAATCTGTTAACCTTTCCAAGGAGCCCAAATTGGTCAGGAATTTCTGCAAAGACTCGCTGAGTCGTCGGCCATTAAAGAAACTCAAAAGAAGAGCATTGGGGAGCTAAGAGCAAGCCGGGAGAGGCACAAGGATTCCAAGGCTAAGGGCGAGGAGATCAAGGACCTAAATGGGCGAGATCCCGCTCATGAAGGTGAGCTAAAAGGTTTGTGGTGAGTGTCTGTCATGCGGAACTTCGGGCCGCTTTATGACAAGTACACCACGGAGACGTCCGAAATGGGTCAGCATTTGACCAGATCCGGGCTAAAAAGAATGAGCTAGAGGCTTCTCTCCCTAATCAGGCTGCTCAGGCTGTCCATGAGTACAAGTTTTCTGACCACTTTGCTAGAGCTCTAAAGGTCTTACTGAACCAGTCATGCAGCAAGGTTATACTGTTGGGGTTGATGAGGCCAAAGGGCAACGTGCCGAGCTAGTTCTTCCTGAGCTTCCTCATTACCGAACCATGTACAAGGAGGGTGCAGGTCAGATCTATGATGACCGCCTGAGAGAGTTTAAGGAAGGAGAAGACATCAGGGATTAGTATGCTAAACGCCGTCCTGTCTTTCAGAGTATTGAGCCGGCTCCTTCCTCATCAGAGCAAAATCTTGGAGCCCAGAATTGATTGCCACCTCTTGTGCTGTTAAGACACATTTTACTTGATGGAATTTCTGAAAAACTTGTATTTTTTTTGGATGTTTGTGGTGCTCTGCCCACTGTACTTTTGTTTTTATTTCTATGGTGAAATTTATTCTGGGATTAAGTACTTACCTGGTACCCGATTAAGTACTTACTGTTAGGTGTGATGCCCGAAAGATAATTTTGTAATTGTTTTATTTAATAAATGAAATGATATTATTATTCATATTTATTATTCTCATATTCACCGATGTGACAATAGTATTTACACTACAGAAAACCCTAAAGTATATCGTTTATGTAATCACTTAACTCAGTGTATGGGATATACACGGGAGGATTGAGTTAGTGAAGATGTACTTAAAATACAATTAGCCCGTAGAAGAAGTTAATCGAGTATCGGGTCTCTCCTTTAACGTGCTATTAATGCGCCCGAACACAATAGGTGTGATTGTCTTATCCGGACTTTCGGTTAAGAGAACCTAGTGGGGCATTTATATATGATATATATATCATATAGAAATTTTGGACCGATTTGATTAGAGTTCACGATATAATTCCGTAATCGAGAAGTCTTATCGAATCAATCGATGATCATATTTATGGATATATCTTAATCTCGAGGTGATCACGAGTCAAGCGCTTGAATCGCATTATGAGGTTTGACTTGGACGGTTAAGGATTACACCGAGTCTGTGATCCGAATTACCCCATCTTGGCATTGTCTTTGGATTGAGTGAGTAGTACGTGTTGTCACAGATACGGAATCCATTCCTTCCATTTATGGAAGTAGATGAAACGATTCCCTTATTTGTTAATCCTAGAAAGCGATCGATAAATGCGAGTTCATATTACAATCGATTAACTACCGGTGAGTTGTATGAATTAATTGATCACTAGGGGGTTAATGGTAAATAAGGATAAGAGGTTCTAACAAGGGTTAACGGTAACTTCCCGATTTAGAATGAGCGATCTATGGAGGATTAATCCATATGTAATGATTATATCAATGTACGCTTATTATCATTCTCGTGAGGAGATAAATATAATCTCATAATCGGAGGAGTGCGAATACGGGATTATGGTGGCATATTCACGTGATTGATTTATCGAATATAATTATTACATTCGTAAGATAATTATTTATTTGATTTATCGGAGCGCACGATTATTAGTCCATGGTCCCCGACGCCTCTCAAATATAGCATAGCTATTCTCGGACGTCGAATCCTAGTAATATTAATTTAGTTCTTATTAGAATTTAATTAAAATGATATGTGAATTAATTGTTTAGTGAACTATTAAATTAGTTGGGCTAAATAATTAAATATGTGAAAAAGACATTTTTCATAATCTTGGCAAAATTAGTGTTATGGCCGAAATTAATATTGACTAGGTCAATAATGATAATTTCGGCCAAGGCATGTTTTTAGGAAACAAGAAATTGTTTTAAGACATGTGCACAAAATATTTATTGGATAAATATTTATGGTAAGAAATAAAGATAAATATTATTCTAGATTTGTTCTAGAATATTATGGGATTATCTTTTATTTATTGGATTTATTTATTTGCAAAATAAAATCCTTGGAGGACAAGGATTACTCTCTATATGAAGAGAGTTCTCCCAAGCCTAATACACTAGACAAATTTAGACTTCTACCTCTTAGAGAGGAGAAGGATAATTTTCGCCCAGGGAGTAAAAGAGAAAATCTTGGAGGTTTTCCGGGTAGCATATCGGGAGGATTCGAGGCGAGAATTTCCTTCCACCTGGGATTTGCTTGGATCACACGTGCGGAAGATCGTGGTGCTCTTCATACTTTCTTATGTTCTTCCTATTGCGGTTCTTCTACTTGGATTTTGAGATCCAAGAGGTATGTTCTACAACCCCCTTGTAGAGTAGATCTAACTATTTTATTACGTGTAAATTATAGATCTAGATCCTTAAATCGCTTCCGTTACGGATGGTATTACTAACACTTACCTGGTACCTCATGCATCCCCCCCAGTATGGCATACATTACTTGGTGTAGTGGATGGCATACTCGGTTTTTGATGTGGAGCTATTTATGCTTTGTATGCTTGATTTCTGAGTCTGACCTGCAGTATTTAGTTTAAATTTTGGCCTGACCCGCAGACTCGGAAAGTTTGTGGTATTCAAACTTTCTGAGTTTGCACTGCAGTACTCAGTTAAAATTTTGTCCTGATCTGCATACTCGGGACGTTTGTGGTATTCAAACTTTCCGAGTCTGACCTGTAATACTCATTTAATATTTTGGCCTGACCCGCAAACTCGGGAAGTTTGTGGTATTCAAACTTTACGAGTCGACGTGCGATCTTGAGTTAAAATTTTGGCTCGACTGCAGACTCGGGAAGTTTGTGGTATTCAAACATTTCGAGTCGACTGCATTACTCGGTTAAAATTTTGGACTAACTCGCAGACTCGGGAAGTTTGTGGTATTCAAACTTTATGAGTCCGACTGCATACTTTCGGGTTAAAATTTTGGCACGACCTACTGGACTCGGGAAGTTTATGGTATTCAAACTTTCGGAGTCGACTGCGATACTCGATTAAAAGTTTGGCTCGACCTGCTGGACTCGGGAAGTTTGTGGTATTCAAACTTTACGAGTCTAACTCGAGTACTCGGTTAAAACATTTTCCTTTGAAGTTCTATGTTTAACAATATCATACTCATGAAAAGAAAATTTAATTAAAATGTGGTGACGTGTGATTACATCTTTATTGAAAAATAACAATCTCGAACGTAAAATAAAATAAAATCAGTCCGGCACCTGTCCTAGACATAAAACTTTTTGAGCTTGTTGGCATTCCAACTGCGAGGTATGGTCCTACCTCTTGCATAAGCCACCTGGTATGAGCCTTTTCCATGAACCTTGACCACCTTGTAAGGGCCTTCCGCCTCGGTCAAGCTTGCCTGAGGACCCTGCTTGCTGACCTCATTCTTTCGCAACACCAGATCTCCTTCTTTGAAGTAGGAATGCCTGAATTTGGAGTTATAGTACTGAGATATCTTCTGTTTGTACTTAGCCATTCGGATATAGGCCAATTCTCTGGCTTCTTCCAGGTTATCCTTGGCCTGCCTGAGTTCACTATCTTGATTTGACCGGGCATGGAGTTCGGTCCTCGGGGAAGGAAGTATGATTTCTGTAGGTATAACTTCCTCACATCCATAAGCCAAGGAAAAATGTGTTTCACCCGTTGCTAAGTTTGGCGTAGTCCTGTACGCCCAAAGTATGTTGGGTAGGTGCTCAACCCAATTCTCTCCCTCTTCTTCTAGTCTCTTCTTTAAACCGACCTTGACCTGCTTGTTTGTCTGCTCCACTTGGCCATTAGCTTGCGGATGGCCAGCATACGTAAAATGTTGGGTTATTACCAGCTCGGCACACCATGCCCTGACTGTCCTGTCTTCGAATTGGGTACCATTGTCTGAGATCAGGTTCTTGGGTATACCATATATGGCCCTGCCGGTGATGGTAGTTAGGGCCTCGGCCTCTACCCATTTTGTGAAATAATCAACTGCCACAACGAGGAACCTCAGATTGCCTGGGGCTCAAGGAAGAGGTCCGACCAGGTCTACCCCCCATTGATAGAAAGGCCAAGGAGAGACTATGGGAATCATTTCCTGTGATGGTTGATGAGACAAGTTATCATGCACCTGGCATGGCTTACACTTCATGACTAGTTCATTCGCATAAGCCTGCATAGTGGGCCAATAGTACCCGAATAATCGGCATTTTCTGGCCAGGGTTCGTGCTCCCGCATGATTTCCACAAATACCGAGATGAATTTCCCTAAGGAGATAGTTTCCTTCTTCCTTGGATGCACATCTCAAACAAGGCGATATAAAAGATCGTCTGTATAGAACTTCATTAAAGAGGGAATACTTGCTTGCCTGTAGCTTCATCTTTCGGGCGTAGGACTTGACAGTCGGTAGGATGCCATGTTTGAGATAGAACATATATAGATATATTTTGGTCCATCCATGGGTCCATCCATGTGGCTTTATTCGATCGACTGGCCGTCTGAACTGCTAATCACACTCAAGACATAACCCGTTCTCAAGTTAGTTGTTCTACCAGGACTTTTTTATCGAGAAGAAGTTGGAAGCCAGCTTTTAAAGGTCGTCAGCCCGCTTGTTCTTAGACCGGGAAACCTGCTCGATCTGGACTGTCTTGAAATTCCCAAGTAGAGTTTTGGCTACAGCTAAATATTTCTTCATTGGTTCCTCCTTCGCTTCATACTCCCCTTTGACATGATTAACTATATGATAGGGAGTCATTGAATACTTGCAAATTGGCAACACCGAGCTTGCTAGCTAGCCGGAGGCCGGTGATCAAGGCCTCATACTCACTTTATTCAAATTTTTGTGGCCTTAAATTGGAAACGTAAGGCATAAGGAAACTCTTCTCATTTCGGACTTATGAGTAGGAGCTGCCCGCCTCTTCTTTTCCAATTTTGCTCCATCCATCATATTGATGGGTCCAAAGCTCGGCTTGCCCGACCTAGCTGGTTGATCTTTTTTCGATGTCCACCGAAATTTCTCGGCCAAGAAATCGCCAAATCTTGAGCTTCGATGTCCAGATTCGGGGTGGGAAGTCCAAATCATACTCGATAGTTCTATGACCCATTTCGCTAGCCGTTCGGGTGGGAAGTCCAAATCATACTACGATACTCGATAGTTGATTCCATTGTTGATGAATTGAAAGAATTCAACCTCGACATGAAGGACGAGCCTAGGCCGGCATATATCAAAGACTCTTCTATCCCACGAAAAAAAGAGCACAACTCTCCGTCAAAATGGGATCACATTCGGGCCGAGAAAGCTCAAAAGCAAGTGTAGACCATACATTTTTGCCCTTATCAAAGTAGAGGTGAACCAACATATCGGAGCCGACTTCATCCGCAAAGTCAAATACCTTTCATGGATCTCAAACATTGTTCTGGAAAGGAAAAAGAACAAAGTTGTGCTTGTGTCTACTTTCAAGACTTGATCACTCTTTGTCCAAAAGATGATTTCCCTCGTCCAATCACCGAACTCAATGATGGATGCAACTACAGGCCATCAGATGTTATCCATTATGGATAGAACTCCTGGCTATTATCAAAATCCGATTGCTTCGGAAGATGAAGAACTCATGACTTTCCGCATGCCTAAAGGAATCCACCGATACAAAGCGATTCCTTTTGGTTTGAAAAATGTTGGAGCCATGTACCAACATACCATGCAAAAAAATGGGACATGTTGCCTCAAGATCTTTGAATGCCATGCCAATGAACTCGTGGTTAAGGAAAAAAGAGCGATCACTTGGGCGACTTGAAACATGTCTTTCAAAGACTTGGAGAATTTAACTCAAATGAACCCTCTCAAATAGCATTTGAGGTAAGCTCAAGAAAAACCCTCGGTTTCATCATACATTTGTCGATGAGTTGAGATAGTTCAATCCAAAGTTGATGTCGTCATAAAGATGCCCGGCCCGACCTTTCGCAACCTCCATGAGTTTGGAATCTTGGAAGAAAGGCTCACCTACCTATGACAATTTTCATCAAATCTCGTTGGAAGATGTCAACACTTCAACCACTTGAGCGGGACAAGTTATGCAAGAAAGTCTTTGAAAACTTCAAGGCTAACTTGGCAAAAACTCCGATCTTGGTGGTAGCTACAAAAAGGAAGCATTTTCTTCTTTCCGTCACGACATAAGCCATGCCATACTCACTATTCAATCGTTTTGAGCGGTTTATCAACTCGAGCAACAAACTCCCCACTAAGGATTGCCATCCAGAAGCATCGTGAATGAGGACAATGTTGGTATTCTCTTGCAAGAGTCATATGCTCTAGATTAAAAGTGGCACCAAGCTCAGCAAAATCCGGATGCTTCCAAGCCTTCTTGTCCAATGCATTCAACAAGATGGAGTGCCGACGGCTATTCTAAATCGGGAATTCGGTGCTTGTCTTATGAAGACTTTCCATAATGACGTAAAAAACCAAAACAAGTTCAAATAAAAATAAAATGCCCCCTCCCCCCCCATGTTGTTCGGGAGTTCGAAAAAATAAAGCATACAAGTTGATAGAGATGGTCAAATTCAACCAAATCAACAGCAAGTTCCTCAAAAGGCTCTATGCTAAAAGAAAAATATGCTCCTACGCACGAGCTAAAACTGCCTTACATGCACCAAATGTGTCAAAAGAGAAAATGCTCCTAAGCACGAGCTTAAACTGCGTAACACTCATCCAATGGCTTTAAAAAAAACATGGTCCCAAGCACGAGCTTAAACTGCTATACACTCATCAAATGAGATAAAAGAAAAATGCTCCTAAGCACGAGCTTAAACTGCGTTATACTCTTCAAATGAGTTAACAAAAATGCTCCTAAGCACGAGCTTAAACTGCGTTAATCTTGTAAAAATTATGAACTACGTTTGACTTGATTCCTAGAAAATTCTTTAGGGTACGTAGGCAGCTTGGGAAGTTGCTCCAAGTTCAATCATACCAAAAGAAATGAGGGTCCATCATACAAGAAAGGGGTCCTCATACAAAAATTAAAAAGAAAACTTGAAAGGGTGGAATGCTTTTCTTCGTATGAAGTGGCAGTAAGCCTCCCAGCAATGTCGTTCTGAAATTGCCGCGAGTGGTTGATGCAGAAGAGGGAGAGGTTCCGTCAGCTGCACACTTGAAGAGGCTCTTCACTTCAATGAACTTTGTTGGTAGCCTTATTGAGTAACGGATTCGATGTCAGAAGCCTTACATTTTTCATCATGGCACGCGCGCTCTTCGCACCTTTTTCAAGTTGCTGGAATGAAAGTCCGCTCAAGAAATTGTGGCACCGGCGATGAAACTACATTTCCTCCAACATTCGCATATGATTAATGATTCTTCTTGGTCTTCCAAAGCACCAAGAGGAAAGCATCATGGCCATTAGAGGAATCCTTGCTATAGTCCGCACCATTAGCCGAATGAGGATCTCAATAGACCAACACCAAAGCTAAGGAAAGGCACAAGGAAAATGAACTCAACTTGAGGATCGGTTCTCTCTATGAAGGTCTAGGCTCACCGGAAAGCAGCGATGCTTCTAATCACGGGAAGGTGGAGTATCAAACTCGATGGTGAGGCATATTCGAAGCTTGATCCCAGTTTCCATAGCGGCATCAGCATAATGAAGCACAAAAAGATACCTCTCACCGTCTCGTGTAGAGTCTTTGAGTGATGCTATCTGGTTGTCTTATGCAGGGTGGAGCAACTAAATACCCCACTCGCGTTCTTGACCGGCTCTACACACATGATGAAGTCCCGAAGTACCTCACTTGTGTCGTTGGCTTGTTGAGCATCTGGTTGTGCTACGCAGGGTGAAGTCACAAAGTACCTCACTCGTGTCCTACACGGGCTGAATATCCGGTTATGCTACGCAAGGTGGAGCAACTAATTACTCCGCTTGCGTCCTTGTCTGACCTTGATGCGAGGAACCCAAGAGTCGGAATCTACAAAAAAAAATGAAAACAAAGACAAAAAATTACCTTTAAAGGACTGCTGAGTTGATGAGAGATTTTCACCACCGTTTGGGTCCTCGTCACTTTGTGGATGATTTGAAGCTACGAGGTGGTTAAATATTCCTCCTCAAAAAAAAAGTTCGTCTGAAGGAACTCTGAGGCGGCAAGGTGAATAAATATTCGACCTCCAAAAATGTTTGTCTGAAGGAACTCTGAGGCGGCTCTGAGGCGGTTAGGTGAATAAATATTCGAACTCCAAAAATGTTCGCCTGAAAGAACTCTGAGGCGGCGAGGTGAATAAATATTCAACCTCCAAAAATGTTCGTTTGAAGGAACTCCGGCGGCGATGAGGCGAATATGAAAATTCATCCTCCAAATGGCCTTCAATACTCCGAGCTCAAACAAGCGAGGTGAAAATACATTCGACCTCGAAACGGCTTCCGATCTCTGAAGTGGTGAGGTAGGGAACCTCGACGTGACCTCCAATCTCTAAAGTGGCGAGGTAGGCAACCTCGAAATGGCCTCCGATCTCTAAAATGGTGAGGTAGGCAACCTCAAAACGGATTCGATCTACGAGTAGCGAGGTAAAGCGGCTTCCGATCTACGAAGTGGTGAGGTAAGGCAACCTCGAAACGGCTTCCGATCTTTGAAGTGGTGAGGTAGGGAACCTCGGCGTGACCTCCGATCTCTAAAATGGCGAGGTAGGCAACCTCGAAATGGCCTCCAATCTACAAAGCGGTGAGGTAGGCAACCTCGAAACAGCTTCCAATCTTTGAAATGGTGAGGTTAGGCAACCTCGAAACGGCTTCCGATCTCGAAGTGGTGAGGTAAAACAACCTCAAAACGGCTTCCGATCTCTGAATTGGTGAGGTAAAAACAACCTCGAAACGGCCTCCGATCTTTAAAGTGGTGAGGTAGGCAACCTCAAAACAGCAACCACCAATATGGCCTCCGGTTACCCTGCAAAGCAAGGGAAAAATAATTAAACAAAAAAATATTTGACTTTTAGTCAACTACCGACGAGAAAGACAAAAGTCAAAAAAAAAAATTTGACAATCGACTTCCCATCAACAGTCGACATGGCCAGTTGGCCAACAAAAGAGAATGAATGCCTGAGACTCTCAGTTTCGTTGACACCTTTGGGTTGAAGAAAAATTGGTGTGTTTGAAAGAGAGGTGAAGGTTTCATTATATAGGAGATGATGGAAAGAATCAAGCATCTTCTAAGCAGTGTGGGACAAAAGTTACTTAATTGTGATTGGTTAGCTTTAAAAAAAAAAAAAAAAAAGAAGAAGATGTAACGCCCCGTTCCCGGACACCGAGTCCTTATCCGGAAAAAGAACGTTCGGCACATATAAAATAAAAGTAAATTTATTTTATACGTAAGCCTCTACTACGTCGTATCAAATAAAAGGCAAAACGGAAGCAAAACTCGGGTATATAAAATTTTCCCAAAAATTTAAGAGTAGAAAAGAAATCTAAAGGGTAGAAATGTAAATTATTACATTTGGAAAAGTACGAAAATCCCAAAAGACAAACTACGACAAATCGTCAAAAACGGTAGTCTACCTCAAAAGTACGGAAAGTACAACCAAAGAAAAGCAGAAAAGAAACATCTTGATTCTTCAACGAGCGGCGTCAAACGTCGTCGTCAAACTCTTCCTCGAAAACCTGTTCGTCTTCTCGTCCCCAAACACATAGAAAAAAATATGCATTCGAGGTAAGTACAACGTACTTAGAAAGAAAGAGAAGCTATGAAAACAATCATAGTTATAACGAATAGACATTTATTTAATTAGTTGATTAAATGAGACCAACTCCATCTAGGGTTCACTTCATGCTCATCAACACGTTGTGACTAACTGTTTCTAACTTAACCTATCTATGTTACAACCGCACTCAAGGGCACTACTGGCGATCCCCTCAAAGCAGAGTCCTCTGCACTTAGGGTCTTTGACCCTCTGAGTTCTTCTACCTTGGGAACACTCTTTTGCAACATATCGAGTGGATCACACCAATACCCACGAAGTCTAGAAAAGGTAGACTCCGATAGCACGCACACCCAAACAGAGTCCCTCCGCACTTAGGGTCTTTTGACCTCACGAAGTTCTTCCACCTTCAGAGGTAGCACATGCATCGCGATTTTGCCTGGTGCCTAGCCAAGAGAGACATGTTGTTTAATTTTTTACTAGTCACATACGTTGTTTATTAAGTTATTAACTAGCCACCTAAGTATTTTCAAATAATCTCCTCACACATACTACTCTCTTCCTAGACCACTAGACACGGACAAGTCCTAGCACATACACAGACATTGATGAATGCTAATTCATCAAAGCACAAGCCTATCATGTTCTTCCGACGGATCCGAACTTCAACTCCCTTTAAGAGTACATTCGGTGTTTTAACTGAACGAATCAGAAGCTCAATTCAGGCTTGTCTAAGTTATACCATGTTTAACATACCATAATTATAGATTTTAAGTAAGTAAAGCATGTATATATGGCTAAACAACAATTAACAATAGAAAGGAGGCAGTACAGAACTGGACGCCCGTTTAAAGACTTGGACGCCCGTTCAAGCTTACTGGACGCCCGTCCACCAAACCCGATTCAATCCTGAATGTAAAATAGCACCCTAGACGCCCGTCCAATACAACCAGACGCTCGTCCAAGGTGGAACCTAGGCTGGACGCTCGTCCAGAATACCGGACGCTCGTTCACCTGGGTTCGACCTAAACCCTAACTTCATCACCATGCGATTTCCAGATCGTAATTCAACCCAAAACCAGCAAATAATCAACACAACAACACAAAATCCCCATCTAAACGTACTATAACAATTATAGTCATTAACCAAAACAAAGATTCATATTTCTAACACCAAGACGTCTTAAAACATGATCAATTCCTTATAGCTAATGATGGAATTCATAGGATGTTTCTCTTACCTTTTTGCAGCCCCAAAACTGATCAAAACTGCTCCGAAAATCCGCTACAATCCCACAGAACTGATGCCAAAATGCTGTGCTCTTTACGCCGAGTCAAATTCTTGAATCCGTTCTGAAAACGATCAACCTTCCCTTAGCAAAAGTGAAGAACTTTCTAGCCTCTCTTCTCTCTTTCTCTCAATCGCATAAGGGGAGGAATTGTTAGACTGAATTTCTGATTTTTAGGCTAGGTCTAAACATTAAAAAGGGGTCAATCTTTTCCTTAATTGCCCTTGATCACTAAAAATGAATTTTTCTTTTAATTATATATATAAAACTCGAAATTATATATATAAAACGTCCCAAACTAATTAACTCCGAATAAAAGGAAACCGAACCTAATATTTCGTCTTCGCAAAAAGACACGTCTGCCCTTTCCCGAAAATCGGAATATTACATCCTCCCCCCCTTAAAAGGAGTTTCGTCCTCAAAACTAGAACATACAGTAAATCCCCAAACTCTTGGAACTCACTAAGCATGTCGCTTTCCACTTCCCAAGTTGCCTCCTCGGGTGAATGATTGCTCCACTGAACTAACACCAAGGGGATCATCCGTCTCTTAATCATCTTTTCTTTCCGGTCTAGAATCTTGATTGGTCTCTCGTCATATGCAAGGTTATCTTGTAAGGTTCCTGGGTCAACCGTAGTTTCCACATCATTCTTCGTCAGACACTTTTTCAACATTGAAACGTGAAACACATTATGGACTCTCGACATTGATTCTGGCAACTGAAGCTTATAAGCTAACGTCCCAACTCTTTCCAAAATCTCAAAAGGTCCAACATACCTTGGACTTAGCTTTCCTTTTGTCCAAAGCGTTTCACTCCTTTCATCGGTGAAGCCCGTAGGTAAACTCTATCGCCGACTTCAAACTCAAGAGGTCTTTCTTCTAACATCACCAACTTTTTTTCGCTGTCTTGAGTCGCCTTGATTCTTCTTGACCAATCGAACCCTTTCCTTTGCTTGTTCAACCATCTCTCGGCCTCGTGTCTGTCTCTCCCGACTTCATCCCAAAAGCAGTGGCGTGCGGCATCTTCTCCCATACAACGCTTCAAACGGCGGCATGCCTATACTTGCATGGAAACTGTTGTTGTAGGCAAACTCCGCTACCGATAGGTAATCATCCCATGATCCGCCTACCTCCAAAACACAAGCTCTCAACATGTCCTCGAGTGTCTGGATGGTCCTCTCAGATTGTCCATCTGTCTGAGGATGAAAAGCCGTGCTCAAATCCAACTTGGTCCCGAAGGCTTCTTGCAAGCTCTTCCAAACCGACTTACGAATCTCGAATCACGGTGCGAAACTATCGAGATTGGAACTCCATGTAGCTTCACTATATTGTCGAGATCTGATTGTCGTCATCTTCTTTAATGGCATGTCAACCTTGTATGGTAAGAAATGGGCGATTTGGTCAATCTATCCACGATTACCCAAATTTGCGTCATGACCGCCTCTTGTCTTAGGTAATCCGGTGATGAAGTCCATCGTGATCTTATCCCACTTCCATTCCGGGATATCCAATGGCTTAAGCATTCCACCGGTCTTCTATGCTCCACCTTAACCTTCCGACATACATCACACTCGGCCACAAACTTGGCTATTTCCACTTTCATCGAGGCCACCAAAATCTTTCCTTTAAGTCTCAGACATTTTAGTAGCACCGGATGAACCGCAAAAGCTATCCTATGTGCTTCTTCCAAAATTCTTTGTCTCAGGCCGCCAACATTAGGTACACATAGACGATCCCGATACCACTGATTTCCACTCTTATCCAACACGTACCCAACCATAGGCTTCTCTCTAGCAACACGCTTCAAATCCAACAAAACCGGGTCTTCGTCTTGCTTTCCCCGAATATCATCCATCAACTCGATCTTGCTAACAACGGTGCCACAAAGCGCCGGTCTTCAACTCGATCAAGCTTCGATTTCTAACCCATCTAACCTTTTCGCCACTACCTCAACACTGGAAGCCGCAAACACTGGTTTCTACTCAAAGCATCTGCTACTACATTTGCTTTTCCCGGATGGGTCTTGAATATCCAAATCATAGTCCTTAACGAACTCTAACCATCTCCTCTGCCTCATATTGAGTTCTCTTGTGTGAAGAAATACTTTAAACTCTTATGGTCGGTGAAGATCCTTGCTTTAACCCCATATAAGTAATGCCTCCAAGTCTTTAAGGCAAATACTACTACGCCAACTCTAGATCATGTGTTGGGTAGTTCTTCTCATGCACCTTCAATCGCCTTGATGCATAAGCTATCACTTTTCCTCCTTGCATCAACACACAACCCAAACCCCGTCCCGAAGCATCCGTGTAGACATCATAGTTATCAAAAATCTCCGGAGCTCGCTAACACCGGTGCCGTAGTCAACTTACTCTTCAAGGTATGAAAGGCCTTATCACACTCATTAGTCCATTCAAATTTCACACCTTACGTGTCACCTGGTGAGTGGAGTAGCAATCTTGAAAAATCTTGTACGAACTTCCGGTAGTAACCACCAACCCAAGAAAACTTCTTACCTCTCAATCGCTGTGGTAGGTTTAGGCCAATTCTCAATCGCCTCGATCTTTCTTTGGATCAACTTGAATGCCATCTCCGAAATGACATGACCCAAGAAACTCACTCGATCCAACCAAAAGTCACACTTAGAAAACTTTGCATACAACTGATTCTTCTTCAGTGTGTCCAACACTATCCTTAAGTGTTCCTCGTGTTCTTTCTCATCCTTAGAGTAAACTAGGATATCGTCTATGAACACTATCACCAATCAGGAGAGTCTGGACGCATTAAATGCGGATATTGTAAGAATCAATCAGAGTGTGGACATATTAAATGAGTGTGAACGCATTAAATGCAAAATTAATGCCAAGGCATCACCTAGCACTATAAATAGGAGAGTCTTGGTCATTTGCAAAACACACTGAAGAGTTTGTGGAGATCCCAGAGCAAGAAGCTTCAAGGATTCATCAACAACACGAAGCCTCAAGATCTTCCAAGAAATCCTTCAAGGCTCGAAGATCTCCCAAGAATCCTCAAAGTTCTTCAAGAAAGCCAAGAAGATCGATGAGTGTCTTCAATACTTGAAGATCAACACAAAGGCGAAGCTCTTCAACAAGGCATCTTCAACACTTGAAGATCAACACAAAGGCGAAGCTCTTCAACAAGGTGTCTTACACAAAGACGGAGTTCTTCGACGAGGCATCTTCAACCCTTGAAGATCAACCCAAAGTCAAGAAAAGCGAGAAGATCGAAAAGAATCGTCAACACATTGAAGATCAACCCAAAGTCAAGAAAGGCGAGAAGATTGAAAAGCGTCAGCAACGCTGGAAGAAGTCATCTTCAATTTTTTTTTCAACAATATGAAGAACATCAAAGCTTCAAAGCACCATGAAAGATCGTCTTCAACATCGAAGATCTTCCGCAAAGTTGAAGTCCTTCAACTAGGAGATTGAAGGTAAGACAAAGTATTCCTTCAAGTCCTCATCAAAGTCAAGATCTTCCGCCATATCCGGGAGAAAATAACCAAAAGTCAAGATCTTCCGTCATATCCGGGAGAAATCAACAAAAAGTCAAGTTCATTCGCCATATCCGGGAGTTCAACACAACAACAACGACAATTGGTGAAGAAGATGGGGAGAAAGCATCAAGCCCTCATCCAACCACATGAGAGAAGATTCAAGGAGTAACATGAAGCCTCCAAGTCATCTCCAACAACCGAAGATCATCCGCCAAATCCGGGGCTCTTCAACAAATAGAGAAGATTTATGAAGCAACAAAAAACCGTCAAGTTCGTCAACAAGAATCGAAGGTCTTCCGCTATATCCGGAGTTCTTCAATATTCGAGGATCGTCCGCCACACTCGGAGTTCTTCACCAACATTCGAGGATCATCCGCCATATCCGGAGTTCTTCAACAAAGAGAAGATCTAAGAAGCAATGAAGAAGTCTTCAAGTTCTTCACCAACATTCGAGGATCATCCGCCATATCCGGAGTTCTTCAACAAAGAGAAGATCTAAGAAGCAATGAAGAAGTCTTCAAGTTCTTCAACAACATTTGAGGATCATCCGCCACATCCGGAGTACTTCACCAACACTCGAAGCTCGTCCGCCATATTCGGAGTTCTTCAACAACCATCGAAGGTATTCCATTTGAATTCGAGTTCTTTAACAACAACCGAATGACTTCCGCTATATTCGGAGTTTTTTCAACAAATCGAAGGTCGCCAAGAAACCTGGAATTCTTCAACAACAAATAAAGGCCCTCTTCCAAACAAATAGGAGGAACACCGCCAAAGTCCGAGAACAAGTCACATTTGTAATACCACTACTCCCGACCCCAGGTCCACCTGGAGTCATTCTAGGAGGGTTGCATGAAGCTCTACCGCGACTTCATTAACTAGACTTTAATTCTCAAGATAATTCAATAAAACTATAATTAAATTTACTAATGTACACTAACTCTTTCAAATATAAAATTACAACAAATGAAATACTACAATTGTAATTAACATAATTTATATAGAATGTTCTAAATCTGGTCCATGTCATCGCTTTCATCCTCATTACATCTCCTTCAACCATTACCCGATTTTATTTATAGAAAAAAGTAAAAAAAAACAAAACAAACACACAAGAAACAAAGAAAATGAGTCGTCAGTAAAAACGTTGGTATGAGCATGTGAGAAAGTGTTATATATATATATATATATATATATATATATATATATATTTTTTTTTTTTTTTAAATGTTGTAACAATATATACATTTTCTAAAAATCTTATTCGAGTATTTATGTAATGATATACTTGTTTAAAATTTATATATCAAGTTCAAGTCAAGCAAGGTCATTCGAGATCCGTCAATTCATCAAGTTCCCTTACTAGACATCGATGCAGCTGATACGATTGTCTCTACCTTATGACTCCCCGTTCACCACCTTATATCGACAACAAGTAATTTTTATAGTGAAGTCCGTCCTTCCGACACCCAATCTCCTGGGGCTTCCGGAGAGTCCACTTGCCTCGGACCCCACAACCGCGGTCACAGGCCCAATGCACAGCTAACTCGACTGTGAAATCCTCAGCGGGCCCATCGAGCGAGTACGAGTACGAGAACGAGATCCATGCCGCCGAAGCGGGAACTAGCCATGCCGCCGAAGCGGGAAATGTATAAGTACGATATACCATACCGCGCGTAGCGGGTAGTATGATACCATGCCACTAAGATAGGACATGCAATGTCATTTATACAAGGTTTGTTTTAATCATATTATTATCGCTAAAGTGGGAGAAATCATTAATCATTTTTAACGAGATACATATTATATATATAACAATAATATACTCAATTAAAATACTTTAAAAATACTTTTAAAAAAAAAAAAATAGAAAATAAAATTTAACTCACATATATATTGGTTTGCTTGCCATTGAAAGTCGTAGCATTCAACCGATCAAATAGTTGTAATAGATAGATATTGCCTACATATCAATTCATTCTTCAAAACACACGTTGCCACGTTGCATTAGTGCAAATGTATATATCTCTGTTTCTTTTTCTTTTCCCGGACACATTGAAATGCATGTTAAAAGGTTGATTGAAAATCTTTTTGGTGGCTTAAGGCTAGGGTGATAGTTATTTTACAATGATGAAGTGGCGACACACTTGGTGCATGGGAGATGTATAAGATGATAAAAAGGCTAACTTATATTGAGCAAAGAAGTATATATATATATATATATATATATACACACACTTTAACTGCACTTTGAAGCATTACCACGATACGAATCCATCTATTTAATGTGACCATACGTTTGAGTATATGTAAGTGACTACCTAATTAAATTAGAAGTAAAGGTTTGATAGTTATGGCAGCTTAATTAACAAAGTATTAGTCGAAAACAAAAACTGAAACTTGGATATTTATAATGCGTTAATTACTGAAAGGAGAAAACGAAGAGTGTAAAATAATACTAAACTAAATTGCAGAAAAAGTAGTACAATTCGAAACCATTACCGGGCTTTTAACATGTATATACGTTACAAAAATAAATGTAGCTTGCACATTATATTTATCATCTGTTAAGTAGTCAAGTACTCATCTGATCAGTTTGGAGCATTCATCCTATTATATAATTTGAAAATGCATTATCAACTTTCCAACGTTGCCAACTACACACAAATTATGTATATTTATTTATTTATCCTATAGACATATAATCTAGAAATAGTTTTAAGTTATAAGCTATGAAAATATTTGAAACCTTATGTCAAAATATTAATATAAAAACAGAAAGTATCATCCTTAATGTGAAATAATTAATATCATGAAAATATTGTAACAATTATATATTTAGCAATTCATAAAAAGTCACTCATAAATAAAGGCGAAAAATCGGGGCGTTACAACCGCAACCCTCGGAGAAATCAAAGGAGACGATCAAGGAAGCACAAAAGCATTCAAGTCATCTCCGACAAATGAAGATCGTCCGCTATATCCGGAGTTCTTCCACAAATCCAGCATTAATTCTCCCCAACAGATTGGAGGAGTACTGACAAGTCCGAGAACAAGTCCCTGCGACCCTCGGCAAAATCAAAGGAAAATCAAAGGCGTCCCGTAGACATAGGGATTTTGTTAGAGATTGTACTCACTCAAATTTTGAAACAAATACAAAAATTATATTTGTTCCAATTTTCTTGTCTTTTTTTTTAATTTAATTGCAAGACAACAAATTTTGCGTTACACTGTTACTTGTTACAAATTTCATATACAACAGTTGCAATATAAAATCTCTCTTTTTTGTTGATTTTTTTATACTCCTTTCATTCCTATATTGTAAAACAAATTAACCTAAACTCGTAACGCAATTTTTTATAAGTACGGTTGCTTCGGTAGTTGTTTTCTTTTTTAAAAAAAATGTGAGAGAAGTAACGAAAATACACAATTCACTTCCACAAATTTTAAGTTGGTTCTGTTTCAAAAAAAAAAATTTAATTTGGTTCATAACCTAGTCAGATCTGATAGTCTTCAATCAATAAGAGTGAGTAATTTTTTTTGGGCCGTGAGTAATTACTAATTAAGGCTCTTTCAACAATTTCTTGATTTTTAGAAAAATCCCATAATTTGGAGTATTTATTTTTTTTGAGGAACAAAGATTACGGAATATTGAATATGGTAAATAACCTCAGACTTATTAGGGGATGTAATTTCTTTGTTTTTTCTTTTCTTTTCTTTTCTTTTTTTATTGGGAGCGTTGAATACATTAAACTCTGTAATTGTTGATTTCTCATTTCAATCAATAAATTATGAATAAAGTTTTAAGGGTTAAAGATCCTTTTGTTCCTTCTAAGAAAAAATATTCTTTTGTTAAAAAAATCACGGAATATCCGTTTCTAATCGATCGGAAACAACATAATTAGGGAAAAGAAAGGCGGTGCGTATTACTTCGCTACATATACAAATTACAAAACAGAATACCCATTGAAAATCCATAGGGTACGAAGCAGTAATAATATTTATTAGGATGGTCAAATCGGAGAAAGAGTTGTTTGCTGATTAATATAGTAAAGCTATGGCGGATTGGTGTGCTTTACCCGGAAGCGCGGTGGTGTTGATTGCCAGACGCTTACAATTAATTGAAGATTTTATTGCGTTTAGATCTACTTGTTCTTCTTGGCGTGAGGCTACCACTTTGAAGGATTTTTATACACCTTCATCTTCATCGTCGTCGTCGTCGTGTCCTAAACTTCCATTATTGATGCTCAACAACTTTTGGAGGAGGGAATTAAGCCCTGAAGCCAATCACGAACGCATGTTATTGTGTCTATCCAAAGGGAAGACCTGCAAATTTCCATTTCCCGACGCCAACAACAAGGAGTATAGAGGATCCAAAGGGTGGCTTATTATGGTTGAATGTTCTACAAATAATATGTGTTTACTTCATCCGATTTCTCGTGTTCAAATTCCACTTCCCAAAGTCCCTATCCAGATTAACTCCAAGGGTTTCATGATCCAGCCTAAGGATTTGATATGTGCGGTGTTGTCCTTGTCGGCTAACCCATCCGAGACATCAGACTACGTTGTTATGGTTGTTTTTTTGGCAACAACTTGTGTATCACCGGGGCATTATGCATTTTAGTCATTATACAGGGTTTTGGAAACCTGGAAACCTGACCTGGACAAAAGTAGAAACACCATATGTTGAGGACTTGAATTACTACGCCGGGAGGTTTTATGCTCTAACGACTGAAGGCAAGCATGCTGAAGTTTGGATGTGCGACGTTTCGGGACCAAACCCAAAGGCAAGCAAAATCGTTGAGTTACCATGGAAAGTGTTGAGGCCTTATGCACAACTCGTGGAATGTGGAGGTAGATTATTGATAGTTGCACCCTACTTTCGGTATCATCATGAAATGGCACCTAAACATGATCTTGAAATGGGTGAAATAGATGTGATGAAAGGTAGCTACAACATTATCACAAGTTTGGGGAGTTCAACTGTTTTCTTAGGACCTAACGAAGGGTTTTCTATTGATGCCAACAGATTTCCAGGGATTATAGAGCCAAATTCAATCTACTTCAGCGATGGAAGTTACTTCAGCGATGGAAGTTACCAGGTCGCCACACCCGGACCCACTTGTATTAAAAACTTTGGTTATGGCGTTTGGCTTAATTTCTAGTTACAAGACATTATGATATTAATTAGGCATGCATTTAGGCTAATGTGTCTTACTTTTGTATATATACTACAGGGAAAAACATATATTCTGATTAACCTAGCCTCTGGGTTATGCTCTTTGTTGAATGTTTGGTCATGTATGTGATGTGTTTATATTCTTACCAACTCGAGAATTTGAACGGCTTTGGTTTTTGGGAAGTTGAATGTTAATTTTCACTTTGGCCGGGCAAGCAAAATTGTTGAGTCGCAACCTTAAACAACGAGAGTTTGAAAACCTTCAGGATGATTCTGACGTAGGGAATCCTTATTGAATTTGTATCGTCACATTATCGCAATGTGTAACAGTTTTATGGCGATTATTCGACAATGCAGTCCGATAATAACTCCAATCGTCAAAATTTCTCCATTAATTCCTCCCCTCTAAATATCTTTAGCTAATGGTGTACTTATTATATTACTCTCTCCGTTTTCTTTTTATCTATCGCAAAGAACAAAAATCACATAAATTAAGAAGAAAATAATTAATATGTCTAAAATATAGTATAAAATGACTAAATTGTCATTTGAGTATTTGAATATATGCATGGGTAATAGTGAGTCAAATTGATTTTTGGAGTTTTTAGTATTGAAAATGTATTTTTTTATTGGAGATATAAATACTTTGTTGGTATAGAAAAAAAAATAACTGATGCATAAAGGAGGAAAAATAATATAAAAAATAAAATCTGTTGATTTTTTTGACGCATATAAAGGGGCGATAACTAATCAATTTTTACACTATCATGATGCATTAAAGGAGAACAAGAAAGGTAATAATACGTAGTAATAAATAATCATTAAAAATATAATAAAAATTAAAAATATAAAATGACAGATAAATAAAAACAGAGAATATGTGTCAGATTAATAAAAACGAAGAAGATGTTTTTACACTATTTATAAAATATGTTGAGGTACGGATTGACAAGTGCTTGACAAATTTTACTATGGTCCAGGACCAAATTCTACTTGTTGTGCCCAACCAATAGCATTTAAGATATTTCTGGTGGACCCTCCTATATAAAAATAAACAACCAATGATGTTTTATCAAAATGATAATATGGTGGTCCAAAAATTTGGTCCAGGACCAAATGCTTGGTTCAAGATTTTTTATGCTCCAATGAAATAAAGCAGTGGCGTTTCACTTTTTAGCAATTATTTTTGCTGATTTAGCTGATCGAACTTCGAAGAGATAGCTCCATATATAGCTTGGAGCTGTAAAAATTAATCGTAGAGTGGGGAGTTCTTCTAGAAAAAAAATTCCGTCAAAAAGAAATGGGAAATAATAAATCTAGGCGCGTTCTATTGACTAGGGATGACAATTTCGATCCAACCACGTGGATATCCACCCTATTCTACCTGTTAGAGTAGGGTATTTTTAAGGGTATGGTAGGGTGTGGATTTGATTTTTCAAAACCCACCGTGGGTAGGGTAGGATGTGGATATTTGTTTTCTACCCGTCATAATGGTCACTCGACCTATTATATAATAAATTATTCTAAACTTTATATATATATATATATATATATATATATATATATATATATATATAAGACAACAATATACCATTCCGTCCCGAAATCATGAGGAGAAATATACAATTTTGTTTTGGACATTAGACAAATGCATTTCATATTTGACCTAACAAATTAATGAAAACAATCACTGAAAGGTGAATACCTGCAAAACATAATGAATTTAATGATCAGAGAAATCCACCACGTTTATCAATTGTAAAACAATGAAGTGGATGTTAATTAAGTCAGAGTTAGACCACATTTTAGACGGTGTTTTCCAAAAGCTATTGATATTGGCATTCTTGAATTATTTAAGACAAATAAGATCAAGTACTCATCACTACAAGAAATTGCTAGAGATATATTTTCTCTGCCCTAGACTACTATGGCTTCTGAATCAATTTTTGTAATGAGAGATAGACAGAATAACGAAGAAAGACTAGTTTATGTGTTGCTTGTTGAAATTCTATCTATTAAACTAGAGTTGGTTTTCTTTAAGTGGGTCTATTGATACCATTATTTTTTTAAGCACCACAATCTATACATAAACTATATAAATTATTACATGAAACCACAATTTTATATGATTTTTTTTCATAAGAAAAACCGTCTCTCGAATGTCCATATCCTAAATTGCATGAACGGGTGACAATGATGAGTAACGTCAGCATCAATAACGGCAAATTTTATGTTGAACGGTTTTAGAGATGACATTTCCACCAGTTTATTTTTTTTTTTTTTTCACCATGAAATGAGCTAAAAGAATTTATGGTGCATGTACTAAAAAAATTAATAAAAGTGACAAACGAAGCATTTTTGTGGTGTCCATGGAACCCATAACATATTTTATATGAAAATTTTGTAAATGAAAACAAATATCCATGGATATCCATAGACCCGTGGATATCCGCATGGGGAGGGTACGGGTTTAAAATTTTCTATCCGCACGAGTAGTGGTTAGGGTATGGGTAAAGAATTTTTTTGATGGGTAGGGTATGGATACTGGCAAACCCGTACCTACCCGTATCCATTGTCATCCCTACTATTGGCACCAGCAAATTACTATTGGCATCCTTTTTTTATTTTTCTTTTTCATTTACATTTTGGCACCACGAAATCAATTTTTTACAACACGTTACGAGCGTCAGATCCACTGGCTTTTTTTCCGCTCACAACGTCAGTGGATCTGACGTTTTACACCAATCACACATTTATCACTGTAAAATCAGTATCACCGACGTTGGGATTTAAAATAAACGCCAGTGCGAGTGATGCTCGTATCGCAAACGGGCGTCACAGCCACTGACGTTATGTTGTTCAAAATGTTAGGTGTGATGCCCGAAAGACAATTTTGTAATTGTTTTATTTAATAAATGAAATGATATTATTATTCATATTTATTATTCTCATATACACCGATGTGACAATAGTATTTACACTACAGAAAACCCTAAAGTATATCGTTTATGTAATCACTTAACTCAGTGTATGGGATATACACGGGAGGATTGAGTTAGTGAAGATGTACTTAAAATACAATTAGCCCGTAGTGAAGTTAATCGAGAGTATCGGGTCTCTCCTTTATCGTGCTATTAATGCGCCCAGAACACAATAGGTGTGATTGTCTTATCCGGACTTTCGGTTAAGAGAACCTAGTGGGGCATTTATATATGATAGATATATCATATGAAATTTGGACCGATTTGATTAGAGTTCACGATATAATTCCGTAATCGAGAAGTCTTATCGAATCAATCGATGATCATATTTATGGATATATAATCCTGAGGTGATCACAGTCAACTGCTTGAATCAGTATGAGGTTTGACTTGACAGTTAAGGATTACACTGAGTCTGTGATCTGAATTACCCCATCTTGGCATTGTACTGGATTGAGTGAGTAGTCTGTGTTATCACAACGGAATCCATTCCTTCCATTTATGGAAGTAGATAGATGTCACGGATTTTATCTAAGAAAAACAACAAGTAATAAAATTTATAAATCCGGTATTCCCCAAGTGTAGGGATCGTAGTATAGCGATTAATACCGGAGTCGGTCACAGGGAATCGGGGTATCTAGTTCATTAATTTTCCTAAGATTGTTACCATTATTATTAAACCTAAACTAAAACGAAAAGATAAACTGGACAGAGGATTGTCAGTCCAAAGCCAGGAAGGATAAAAGCGATAATAAATAACTAAAACTATAAACGAGAAAAAGCAATAAAAACGATGATCATGGTGATTAAACAATTGAACAAGTAATTATCCACCGATCCCGCAACCCTTAATTTCCTCTCTAAAGTTATCTTGTGATGATTTAATTAAAGATGTGGTCCACCTATCAAAGGTATGAATTCCTACTCTCGTAGATAATTCGCCTATCAATCTCTCATCTCTCGATCTATAAGATTGACGCCATCAAAACAAGGTGTAACATCTCTCAATCTAGCAACCTAGATATCTAACCTATCAACTCTCGTTATGTCAAGGTCAAAAATCCCATCTTTCCTATGGTGATCTAAGGTTTACACCGACTCTCGTCATATGGTAAACATCAAATAGCAATACATCTTTCGATATCGATTGCATAACAAAATAAACACATGGGAAAGATACAACTTTAATTAAAGATCACAAAACAAACTCAAGATCGAAAAGAAAGAACCTGAAGAAACGGATTTAAATTACTTGAACAAATTGTCTAGCCTCCAAGCATTCAGCATTGAAACATCAGCAAAACGGAATAAAAACGAAAAAGAAACAAGAAAAATCGCAACCCCAGCCTCCCCAAAGGGGGCTGGGGCCGCCTAGGGTTTCCTCCTAATGATTGTGTATCAATAGGTCTCAATAATGTATGAAAATCTGATGTGATTAGGGTTGGGGCGCAGCTGCTATTTATAGGTTTTTAAGTCGGCTGGCTTAAGTCGGCCGTGGACGCCCGTCTGGTCTTCCTGGACGCCCGTCCAACTGCTTTGGACGCTAGGTCAGACGCTCGTCCATACAACGTCCAAACTCTCTGTTCAACTTTTATCTCTTGGACGCTCGTTTGCTTTGATGGACGCCCGTCCATAGTGGACGCCAGTTTGATGAATCTGGACGCCAGTCCGGCTGGTTCCAAATTCGAAATCTTCAACTCTATCTCTTTTCTTCCAGCTAATTCCATCCTTATCTCTTTCTCATCAATTAATTCAAACTTGATCTTTATTTGATCATTCTTTGGGTCGAGAATATGCATCTACATGACATCAAAAACATCACAAAATGTAATAATATCCAAATAAACATGAAATCGACAATAAAACGCATAATTCAACTAATTTTGCGAATAAACCATTTAAAACCTCACTTGCTCAATAAACCAATTAAACACTCATTTTCTAGGCAAATTATACAAATATGGAGGAAATCATTATAAAATATAACGGAATAAATCGTATAAAAGCCATAGAAAACTTCCACTAAATCCAAACTTGAGAAACTCAAAGCAAAACTAGCTAATACCCCCTCGTAGACTAGCAATAAATGACACTCATAAGATGTACCCTACAAACGTAAAATATCCCGAAAAGGATGATAGAACATATCTAGGGCCTTTCTAAAATACTCAGAGGATAATCCCTACAGCATATCTATCAGTTTATACTGGGGATAAGATAGACGATAACTTAGTCTTTTATTCAATTCATACCACTTCTTTTTGCAAGTTGATTTAACTATTTCACTTTTAAACACACATCAGAATGAGCTATTGCCCTGTCATAGCAGAATAGGATATTCGAGATATACCCTACCTTACTCAAATCATAAGGCAAACTTCTTCTTCGATCGTCGTGAGCTTTTGGTCATCATAGTGGTATAGGACATACGTGGTATACCCTATCGCACTCAAATCATCGACTAGCTTTCGACACACCCAATAATTCTTCATATTTTTCAACTTTTTCATTTTGACAATAAGTCACGTGTTACTTATCACATTCAAACCTTAGATATTCACAGTATAACATACTTCGGATCTAAATACAAACTATCATAAATCTCAAGATACATACGTAGCACTAAACACATGACTTATAAGAAAATCAGAAATCACTAGTCCAAAAGGGGTATAACTTTATATTTTAGCTCATCATTCACTATGGCTCGTGAAAAATAGATATCAGGTGAAACAACTAACTCATCAAACATATGATATATAGCATAAATGACTATAAAATAACGAACACTGAATTGAATTGCCTACTCGGGACAAAAAAAAAAACAAAATGTCGAAAATTTTTGAAAATTCTAGCTCATTTTTAGCTCATAGAAACATAACGAATTAAGCAAATGATATGTAGGTACACAAAACCATTCCCCTCCCCCACACTTAAATTACAACATGTCCTCATGGTGTGCAGAATTAAAAGGAAAAGATAAAGAACTTAGCTGATTTGGTAATGATATGAAGATAGGCTGAAGAAGGATAGATAATCGATCCGCGTTTTCGAGGCACGAGATGTCATAGGTATTCCTCTCCAGATTCACTTCCAAGTTAGCTTAACAAAAACAACTAAAAATGTACCTGCACCACTTGAAAAACATGGCAGTATCTCGGGGACACGGGGGGAATATAACAAGCAACAATAATGATATAAGCACATGGTATAATTGCTCAGATGGAAAAATCACCACACAGGGAAAGTACAGGACACCTAAGCGTCAAATAAGCCACAGAAGCTCATAATACAAATAAGGCCCAACATGTGCATACAGAAATAAGGATAGAGATTAAGGACACTACAAAATAGCAGGATTGGACATGTAAAACACATGGAAAAGAAGTCAGAGAGATTTTTTCGGATTAAGCTCATGTAAAGATGGAACATATACATGGAACATTACAAAATAGCAGGGCTAGGTGCACTATACGAAAAAAAATATTACAATGTAATCTACATGATATGCAATTATATAAAAAAAATAAAAAGCTGACAGGCTCAGGCTGAGCAAGTTGGGTAGACAACTCTACAGTGACTACGGCCCGTACATAAACAAAAATAAAATAAATAAAATAAAAGTGGTAGCGTACGGCAAGCCGACAGTAACTACCCTCAAGAAAAATAAAAGAAAAATAGAAAAACAATGCAACTAGATGACATGCAACTAAATGATATGCAAAAATAAAAAAAATAAAAGAAAGAAAACTAGCCCACTCATTTGCAAACACGACATGTATATCATAAACGTCTACCAAATAATGATAGTTTACGATAAACACAAGATACTATTCATTATATGCAGTGTAGACGCGCCTTAAGACTCATCAAAGGTGATAGCATTATGGAAAACCAACAGTTAGCTATACTAAACAGATATAACTCATAAGCCAACGATAGTAGCAACGGAAAACCGACAGTAGCTACCCATATGAGTTACAAAAATAACAAGAAAGCACATAAGTCTCAAAGCTCACAGGATTCATCACAACGATATGTAGCATACGGAAACCGACATTAGCTACTAAATAACAATAAGAACAGTTATAGCATACGAGAACCGACATTAACTATAACATGCATAGATGAATCCTAACACCCTAGATAGACGACAACAGGAACAACATAAGTCATATTAGAATCACATCTAGCTAGGTGAATTACTCAACATGGATTGCAATAGATGGAAAGAAAACCATAACGGTGAAAGAACAGGACATCTACGCATATACAAAGGCCACAGAGGCTCACAATAAAACATCCATGTCAATTAATGAAGCATGTATATAAAAATTAATCAATTATTTAACGTGGATCAGTAGATGGAAAGATGTAAACATGCAAGTTCAGAACATCTACGTAAAAATAATTAGCCACAGAAGCTCGTATGAAAATATCCACGTCAAATAAAGCATGTAACAAAAAAAAAACAAATTCTATTCACCAGGAACTGACACACTGGACGGCCGTTCAGACAATCCAGACGGACGTTAAAGCATATTCAGGGCGGACGGACGTTCACTTACTATGGACGCCCGTCTGACTCAGCAGAAAAGCACAGCAGACTCGATTGATACCAGAAAACAGCATCAACCCTAAAATCATAACCTAATACCATATCATTAAAACAGAAACCCTAGTGTTTATTAAAAACGGAAACAAAACTATGAAACCTAAATTCACGTTTCATAAATTGAGTAAAAAACTTTTTGCACATTCTTAACCCAACGGTCATCGAAACATGGCAAAAATAAAAACTCTCAATTTATTTAACGATACTTTTATTGAAAACTACCTAAAAAGATACGGAAACAGAAACCTAAACCTAAACCACGAAAAATTTAAAACAGGAAACACTAAAAAACAAAGAAAAAAAAACGTGTTGAAATCTTCTGAGCCCAAAATAGAAGGGAAAACAGTGGATTTTGACCTCGAAAACGGCACTGAACGGCCGTAGGCGGTTCACCACGTCGTCGGCGTCGGAACGAGCTTTCCGAATTGGGGTCCTGCGTTCCAAACGGACACTCGAGCCGAAAGTTATGACCAAAATACTAACGAGTGCTAAAACTATCCCTTTTATCCAAAAGTTCGACCGCTAAAAACGTGGAGTCAGATAATTCAACCTCAGATGTCCCCGAATCAATGTAGAAACTAGAAAGGATAGAAACAAAAACCTATCTAAAAAAAAAAATTCGTGATAAAAACAGAAAAATCAATAAAAAAAAACTAGTCAAGACGGGCGTCCAGATGACTGGACGGGCGCTCGTCACTGAGTTGAAGTGGACGGGCGTTTGGCAATCCAGACGCTCGTCGATAGAGATAAAACAAAGCGTAGCCGTCGATTTCAGACAAACGGGCGCCTACTAGTCAAGACGCCCGTTTGAGTGCGGGAAAAGCAGACGAGAAAGAAAAGCGAGAAAACTAAAGGAAGAAACGATTAAACCTAGGGAAATTGATAACTATAAAAGTTAACTACGAACAGCCCTAATAACCTAAACTATAATCTACCTATGAAAAAGGTGTAACAAAAATAGAAAAATTAATAATGAACTGGACAACCGCACCGATTCCCCGGCAACGGCGCCAAAAACTTGTCACGGATTTTATCTAAGAAAAACAACAAGTAATAAAATTTATAAATCCGGTATTCCCCAAGTGTAGGGATCGTAGTATAACGATTAATACCGGAGTCGGTCACAGGGAATCGGGGTATCTAGTTCATTAATTTTCCTAAGATTGTTACCATTATTATTAAACCTAAACTAAAACGAAAAGATAAACTGGACAGAGGATTGTCAGTCCAAAGCCAGGAAGGATAAAAGCGATAATAAATAAATAAAACTATAAACGAGAAAAAGCAATAAAAACGATGATCATGGTGATTAAACAATTGAACAAGTAATTATCCACCGATCCCGCAACCCTTAATTTCCTCTCTAAAGTTATCTTGTGATGATTTAATTAAAGATGTGGTCCACCTATCAAAGGTATGAATTCCTACTCTCGTAGATAATTCGCCTATCAATCTCTCATCTCTCGATCTATAAGATTGACGCCATCAAAACAAGGTGTAAGATCTCTCAATCTAGCAACCTAGATATCTAACCTATCAACTCTCGTTATGTCAAGGTCAAAAATCCCATCTTTCCTATGGTGATCTAAGGTTTACACCGACTCTCGTCATATGGTAAACATCAAATAGCAATACATCTTTCGATATCGATTGCATAACAAAATAAACACATGGGAAAGATACAACTTTAATTAAAGATCACAAAACAAACTCAAGATTGAAAAGAAAGAACCTGAAGAAACGGATTTAAATTACTTGAACAAATCGTCTAGCCTCCAAGCATTCAGCATCGAAACATCAGCAAAACGGAATAAAAACGAAAAAGAAACAAGAAAAATCGCAACCCCAGCCTCCCCAAAGGGGGCTGGGGCCGCCTAGGGTTTCCTCCTAATGATTGTGTATCAATAGGTCTCAATAATGTATGAAAATCTGATGTGATTAGGGTTGGGGCGCAGCTGCTATTTATAGGTTTTTAAGTCGGCTGGCTTAAGTCGGCCGTGGACGCCCGTCTGGTCTTCCTGGACGCCCGTCCAACTGCTTTGGACGCTAGGTCAGACGCTCGTCCATACAACGTCCAAACTCTCTGTTCAACTTTTATATCTTGGACGCTCGTTTGCTTTGATGGACGCCCGTCCATAGTGGACGCCAGTTTGATGAATCTGGACGCCAGTCCGGCTGGTTCCAAATTCGAAATCTTCAACTCTATCTCTTTTCTTCCAGCCAATTCCATCCTTATCTCTTTCTCATCAATTAATTCGAACTTGATCTTCATTTGATCATTCTTTGGGTCGAGAATATGCATCTACATGACATCAAAAACATCGCAAAATGTAATAATATCCAAATAAACATGAAATCGACAATAAAACGCATAATTCAACTAATTTTGCGAATAAACCATTTAAAACCTCACTTGCTCAATAAACCAATTAAACGCTCATTTTCTATGCAAATTATACAAATATGGAGGAAATCATTATAAAATATAACGGAATAAATCGTATAAAATCACCCTTAACAATAGACAGTTCCCTTATTTGTTAATCCTAGAAACTGATCGATCGCGCGAGTTCATATTACACTGATTAGCTACCAGTGAGTTGTATGAATTAATTGATCACTAGGGGGTTAATGGTAAATAAGGATAAGAGGTTCTAAAAAGGGTTAACGGTAACTTCCCGATTTAGAATGAACAGTCTATGGAGGATTAATCCATATGTAATGATTATATCAATGGACGCTTATTATTATTCTCGTGAGGAGATAAATATAATCTCATAATCGGAGGTGCAGTCACGGGATTATGGTGGCATATTCATGTGATTGATTTATCGAATATAATTATTCTGATCGTAAGATAATTATTTATTTGATTTATCGAAGCCGCTGATATATTATTAGTCCATGGTCCCGACGTGCCTCCATTATAGCATAGCTATTCTCGGACGTCGAATCCTAATAATATTAATTTAGTTCTTATTAGAATTTAATTAAAACGATATGTGAATTAATTGTTTAGTGAACTATTAAATTAGTTGGGCTAAATAATTAAATATGTGAAAAAGACATTTTTCATAATCTTGGCCCAAATTGGTGTGTATAAGTCGAAATTATTGTGACTAGGTCACAAGGGATAAATTCCCCCCCCCCCCCCCCCATGTATTATGGAGCAAGAAATTAGTTTTCTTATGTATTAATAAGACATGTGTACAAAATATTTATTGGATAAATATTTATGGTAAGAAATAAAGATAAATATTATTCTAGATTATTATGGGATTATCTTTTATTTATTGGATTTATTTATTTGCAAAATAAAATCCTTGGACGACAATGATTACTCTCCTATATAAGGAGAGTTCTCCCAAGCCTTACATACACACAATTTTCGACTTCTCCTCTTAGAGAGGAGAAGTATAAAATTCGGCCAAGGGGAATAAGGGGAAAATCTTGAAATTTTTCCGGGTAGCATATCGGAAGGACTCGAGACGAGAATTTCCTTCCTCCGGGAGTTGCTCGGATCACACGTGCGGAAGATCGTGGTGCTCTTCACACCTTCGTTCGTTCTTTCTATTGCGGTTCTTCAACTTGGATTTTGATATCCAAGAGGTATGTTCTACAACCCCCTTGTAGAGTATATCTAGTTATTTTATTACATGTAATTTATAGATCTAGATCCTTAAATCGCTTCCGTTGCGGATGGTATTACTAACACAAAATAATAAAAATATTCATTGTGCTGCCAAAAATGATTTATAGATGGCCAAAAATGATCGTGGTACCGTGAGCAGGTTTGTGATGCCAGTAAAAGCCGCCTAATCTAACATAATTAATTGAACGCTAGTTATTTGTGTGAAATTGTTTGTCTATGATTAGATAGCTATTATTAGCTATGACGGATTGGTGTTTGCCCGAAGGTGTTGTAGCCTTGATTGTTAAACGTTTACTAGTAATTGAAGATTTTATTGCTTTTCGAGGTGCTTGCTCATCCTGGCGGAGAGCAACAACTTTAAATGATTTTGATAAATCATGTCCTCGTTTTCCATTATTGATGCTCCCCCACTACGAGATGTACAACGTGAACCACAAGATCGATGAGAACGACGAGGCCAACGAGAACATTCAGATCCACGATAGTAACTCTTGGATTTACTATGAGTTGGATGAGACCGACGAGAACGATGAGATCCATGTGGACTATGAGAGCAGTGAGAGCGACGAGAATTATAATGAGTATTTTGAGATGAGCGACGACTATGAGATGGAGGAGAACGATGAGAACTGTGAGATCAACGAGAACAACGAGAATGAAGAGATCGAGGAGAACGATGAGATCGAGGCAGGGGCGTCCCTGTCCAAATTTAGGCTCGGGGCAAAAAAAAAAAAATTTAGGCCCTCGCCCTTCAAAAAAAAAAACTGTAACCAAAAAAGTAGAAATTTGACTCCTATGTTTAAAAAAATAATTTTTATTGTACCTAGCATGATTCAAAACCAAGTCTCATGTCTAGTTATACAATATCTATATAATATTAGGTCAAAATTTCGTGGGGCCCTTAAATTCATCGATTTTCGGGGGGCTCCGGGCCATGGCCCCCCAGGGGCGCCCCTGGATCGAGGAGTACGATGAGATCTTTCAGAGGAAAGACGAGATGGATGAGATCAAGGTTCAAAGGAGAGACAATGAAGCAAATCACGAACCTTTTCCTCAAGTTTATCCCAAATGCCACAAAGGCTTTCGTGAATCCGATCACGAATGCAAAGACCCTGACGAAGCCAATCCCGAACGCCATAAAGGCTTTCCCGAATCCAAGTTTTTGAGTGTCCTACAAAGGAAAGACCGTGCTGGTTTTTTAGCCTATTCAAAGGTAAGAGATGCATGATTTCATTGCCTAAAGCTAAAGGCGGCATGGAGTGTATTGGATCCAAAGGATGGCTTATCATGGTTGAATGTTCTACCGGTAATCTGTGTTTATTTCATCCATTAACTCGTGCTCAAATTCCACTCCCAGGGTCGGCCCTATAGTGAGGCGAAGGAGGCGACGGTCTTAGGCCCAATGGTACCGGGGTCCCAATACTACATGTTTCGCTAAAAAAATTTTCGTATAAATCCAGTTCGATCCCACCTAATCTAATGTTTAAATCTTTATTTTATTTGGATTGATAAAGGCAAAAAAAAATTACTTGAACCGATAAAGGCCTAAAATAAAATTACTGGGCCCAAAACAAAAATAGATATACAACAAGACCGAACCGGCCTTAGGCCCAAAGAATGCCAGGGCCGGCCCCGTCCACTCCCCAAAGCACCACCCCAGGTTAAAATCCCCATTTCGCCCATTGAAATTAGAACTGCGGCCTTGTCGGCAAGCCCATCCGAGACATCAGATTATGTTGTTATGGTTGCTTTTACGGAACCACGTTATATATCAGGGAGTTATGTTGTGTTTTGGAAACCCGGAAACCCGACTTGGACAAATACCAACTTGTGTTGAGGACTTGAATTACTACAATGGCAAGTTTTATGCTCTAACATTGAGGGCTGATGTTTGGATGTGTGACGTTTCCGGGCCAAACCCAAATAACAAGGCAACCAAAATCATTGAGTTAGCATGGAAATGGTCAAGACCTGATGCACAACTAGTGGACTGCCTAATGCACCCTTCTTTTGCTATCATTGTGATATGGAATCTCATCATGATCTTAAAATGATTGAATTAGATGTGATCAACGTACTGTACGTTTTCTTAGGACGTAATGAAGGTTTTTCGGTTGATGCCAACAAATTTCCAGGGATTATCGAGCCAAATGTAATATACTTCTCTGATGGAAGCTACCGGGTTGCCACACGTGGACGCAATCATGTACCTCGACCAAGCTTAGGCTGGGGTTGGGTTGTTTGGATTAATTTCTTGCTACAATACCGTATAGCTTTGTGTTAATTTGTTTTACCAAGATTAGATTTAATTTGTTTTACCAGATTATTGTACTTGCCTAGCTAAACTCTTTTTCCTATTTGTGGTTTTCCGAATTAAATTGGTATATCTATTGTTATATTTTCTAGTGAGCTATTTAGATATTTCCGAGTGAGGATATTTTTATTTATGTAATCTTGATGGTGGTCAGGTTTTGTTTAATAATTCATAGGATATTTGGCTTTCAATTTGCAGCAATATGTAATACAACAGTTTAATTGGCGTACCTTGTTGTTTTAAGCATTTGTTTTGTTCAGTTAGTTAACATACAATACAAGAGGAGTGTTGACGATGATAAATCTCGTCGGGTAATACCTAGGATTCTCTGTTGTAAAAAAAATAATACTATGGTGAAAATTAAGCGGTTGGATTAATACCTAGTAATTGAGTCTCTCTAATCTTTAAGGTTGTTATGTCACCAAACTCCGGGCGGTCGTTACGGGGTGTGCCATAATTAGGGTATAATTAGTGATGGTTGTCCTAATTAACGAATTTAGGAGAAATTGGTTGATTCACGGTTGTGGTCAACTATAACCAATTTATTAATAATTTAACGAGTCATCCTTGAATCGATGATCAATCGTGAGAATTGAAAGGGAAATAATTAATTAGCTGGAAATTTTCTTTGTTTATTTTTCATTTTCTCCTTAGGAAGTTAGATAAATACCCAAATATATGTTGTTTTATAAATTTTAGAAAAAATAAGTTCACCGTTCCCTGTGGGTCGACTCATACTTCTACTATACTAGCTATAGAGGTTGTAGGTGAATTATTTTTGGTGGCTTGACGACGTCACTCCAATGAACAACCTTCAGGACATTCTAATGAAAATCATGATTCTCATTCTCCTTCTCCTGGACCCCTGTACTATCTCCACCCCAACAAACTTCCACTACCGTCACTACTTCAACCAATCACCATTCTATGCAAACCAGGGCCAAAAGTGGCATATTCAAGCCCAAAACTTGCTCTTACTTAGCCACAGCTCATCCTTCTGATGGCTCACCAGAACCTACTACAGTTGCTGATGCTCTGAAGGATCCTGCTTGGAGAAAGGCTATGGAGGAAGAATACAGTGCCCTTATGAAGAATCATACATGGGATTTGGTTCTTAGATTCCATGCTCATAACCTTGTTGATAAAAGATGGGTTTATAAAGCTAAGCTTCACCCAGATGGCGGTATAAATAAGCACAAGGCTAGGCTTGTTGCAAAAGGTTTCAGTCAAACACCCGGACTGGATTACACTGAGACTTTCAGTCCAGTGGCCAGCGCATCCACTATCAGAATCATTATTGCCCTTGTTGTTGCCTTAAACAAGCCCATCAGGCAAATAGATATAAATAATGCATTCTTGAGTGGTACTTTGCATGAATCTGTGTTAATGACTCAACCTAAAGGTTTTGAAGATCCTAACGAACCTGATTATGTTTGTGTTGGACTTATTTTTAAGTTTTAGTGATAAGTGCCAGACTAGCTGTTATAGAGCAAAGGCAAAAAAATGTCTAGATCAAGTGTATAGGTTTATTAGAGTTTGATCTTGTATAGGTGATCGGGGTGTCAATCAGGTTATATATACTTGACCACCATAAACCAATACTAGCAAGAGGACTAGGCCCATCGTAGTATAGCTATAGTGAATCAAGGTCGATCCCACAGGGAACCAATTGTGGATCATCTTATATACAAACAATTAATTAAACATGTCAAGGACATAGAGGCGGTCTACGACCAACATAAGACAAGAAAGGTAAAGACACGACTCGACACAACGTAATTAACCTCCCCAATTATAGTCTTTATTGTTTGGACCTAGATAATTTATATAATAAACTGAACTTATTAACTATCAATCCGTTTGTATCTATCTTAGATTGGCTACGGGAGTCATCCCCTTAAACTTGACTTAGCACCAGTTAGGTCGCTAGATCACTGTGCTACATTACGTGACTTCACCTTTTGGGTATCCATCTCATATAACTTGCACGCTTACGATACTAAGGATGCCGATATTAATCGTACACCTCGTCTAGGCAACATTCCTATGGTTAGGCGTACTTCCTAAACGATCACTCAAGCTCTCGTCCAACTAGCATTACCAAGTTATAGTCTCATGCTAGTTTACGATCTACGTATAACAAGGTGCTAGAAATCCCCAAATATAAACCTACCTAGATAACGCTGAACGTCCGAAGATCAATTCATGAGCCTACCTAAGAGTTTTATATCGGTATTTCCTTCTTACACGTTTTAATTAAATTAAGCGAGTAACGTAGCCATAGCCATACCTACTGAGACAATAAATTCTATTAAGTTAACCTAACCATAAAGACATGGCTATCTAACGGATGAACAGGGGGCTCGGTCGACCGAATAGGTGGGCTCGGTCGACCGAATGGTCTTTTTCCCCAGATTATATCCCTGAACGTATCTCTCAGCGTTTCATCATACACAACGGATTAAACAGTAATTCGTAAAGCATTCATATAAACTAACATAGATACGCATTAATTAAACAATGCAGATTCATGAATAAATACTAAGTATATGACGTAGGTTATGGGATCCCCATAGACAAGGAGTCGCCACATCCCTAACGTCATAGCCTAGATCTACATCATCTAGCTATGATTAACTAACTCAAACGATAAAGCATAATTGGGGAATTAATTACTGAAAAGAAAGAAACAGAAAATAAAGGCTTACATATTTAAGCCCCTAAATTGCTGAAAAACCTTCAATCAAAATTATGTATTTGGTTGTGTAATGTAATGGTTCAATGATATGTGTTGGTGTGTTTTTACAAATTTCGTAGCTGCTGCTTATATAGGAGTTTCTGCCAACTTATGAAGGATCTAGAAGGTAAATACGAAAAAATCCGAAAAGTGACCGAGCCGACATACTCGGTCGACCGAATGGATAGGCTCGGTCGACCGAGCCCTTTTACACGTGTTAAACGCGTCGCTTTTGTCGACTTGTTCCCCCGCACGCTTGCGTGTTGATCTCGATTAATCTTTCATTTAATGCTCCGATTTTCTTCCTCTATTATCTTGAGACCATTGATTGAATGACATTAATCCTCTCGATTTGTCGTGATCTACAAAATCAGCATTTATCGCACAATAAATCGGCTTTTAATAATGAAAACTGCTAAATACCAAATATCATATTAATAATCACTTAACATTAAATAATAAATATAAACATGTGATTTAATATGAAATATATATTATTAATCTCGATTTAAGGTCAACGTTGATGACTTTTATGGGTATAATTTGACCGTCATCAATAGGTTTGATCAAACAAGCACTGTAAAAGGTCAGCTGACTTACATCGGCAGACTAGTCTAGATCAGTAGGGTATCTGAGTCAGTAGACTTATCAGGAACCTGCTGAAGACTGAAGGCTGAGGGCTCAAACTCAGTTATTGAAGGCTAAGGGATCAAACTTAGTAATTAAAGGTTAAGGATATGGAATTAGAATTTAGGGAAGTCTGTGATGACCTAAACTGATTACATATACCTTATGTACAAGGTCTAAGTTCCACAAGTTAAGTGGTGATTGGAACTTAGTTATATGCAAAAAGGTGTAATCTAACTTCATAAATTAAAGTTAGATAAAAGACGATGAAGTGAAGTGTTTTTCAACACAAAGATAATAAGGATAAGCTTCTCGATGTGTATATCGCACAGACTTATGTTCTCGTGAAACTGCTTTGGACACATATTTCGATTTAATCAAAGGCTACATTGGAAGATTACAAGAAAGGGACAGCTAACAACCTCTGATTTTATCAAACAAATCAATGGTTAAGATCAAATGGACGTTAGGATGATTCAGACCTTTGTCCAATGAATACAAGTCAAATGGTGGATGAGGATGTAAAGCTGTCAAAAGCGATCTGATTGTGTCAAGATTACTATGAACAAAGTGATGTAAAGCAAGTCAAATAAGACAAAATCTGAAACGGCAATGTTTGAATTTCAAACATAAGTCACAAGGATTCCTACCTATAAATAGAGGACTCCTAATTCAGATACAAGTGATGAAAATTAAGGATCTATCTTGAGCAATCAGAATTAAAGCTAAAAAAACACCCTGCTGAACCTACTAAGCATAAAGCTGTTGATCCAGTAAAATTCTTCAAGTGTAATCTGCATTCAAGCTGCATCAAGTTTACACACTTGAAGACATCAAGCTGCTGATCATATCATCCTGATCAAGCTGCTGAAAGCTGAATCATTTACTTGATTCAATCTTTCTTTTATAAGAATCTACTGAAGACAGTGAAGCATCTTTGGGTGTGAAAGACTGTTGTTTGTGGTGGAGCTGGTGAAAAGGCAATCCTACCCTTCAAGGACCAGTGGAAGACTTTGGAGCAGTAATCCTACCTGTTCCAAGTGTTCAGTTTGTGAAGCCGTAGTTATTGGTGAAGGACAAGCAACTTAGGGATATTTGTAATAGCTACATCAAAGATCTCTAGTGAATTACCTCCAACATCACAGGAGAAGAGTGGACTGACAGGATTACACCACCTGGAACCACTATAAAATCTGCCTACTTACTTTCTGCATTTACTTTCTGCATTTAGTATATTTAGCACATCAATCTACTGAATCTAGCAACTGAACTCACACACATACACTACTGAGTATCTAATACTTGGTATCATATTTAACAAGAAGTAACAAGGCTTGATTTTTTATATACTCCGCTGCACAAATTCAAGAAACTCACGGTCGGTGAGACTCATCGAGTGTCGGCACTCATCAAGTATCAAATTTCTTTGAAGATTCTTTGAGTTTGTTAACTCCAAAAGTTTTAAGTGTTAAGTTTATTCACCCCCCCCCCCCCTCTAAACTTAACCAAAGCCTTTTCAAGGGACCAAAAATTGATATCGAAAGTGCTTACATTCGAAGTAATCCTACTTGTTGTGCTTGTGAAAATACTTTGAAAACTTTTTAAGTTACTGATTTTCAAAGCTTTGCATCATGGATAACAACCAGTATGCTAGAACAATGTTGATGTGTTCCTTAGATCGTTTTGATGAGTATCAACGTCGTATGCAGGCTTATCTAGCTGCAACACATGATGAGATGATGGATGTACTGACTGATGGACCACTGGAGATCACCAAATCAGTAACAGTGGGAGATGAGACACAGTACATTCCAAAGCCAAAAAGAGAATGGAATGCTGAAGATAGAAAGAGAGAAAATCTTAACAATATTGCTATTGATATCATATACAGAACTCTGGAGCAATATGTATATGAAGGTGAAAGATTGCAAGACTGCAAAGGAACTTTGGGACAAGATACAGTTAATCTGTGAAGGCACTGATGCAATCAAGAAGAACAAAATTAGTGTGGCCAAAAAGAGGTTTCAAAAGTTCAAAATGCAACCAAATGAAACCATTGAGCAAATGGAATCAAGATTCAATGCAATTCTGGATGAACTCACCTTACTGAGTGTAAGCAACTCAAAAAAGAAATCAACTCAAAAATCTTGGAAGCATTACCTGTAAAAGAAGTTTGGGAGATGAAGGTTACTGCCATAGAAGAAATGGGAAAACTACATGAAGATGATACCTTCAAATTATTCTCAGATCTTAAAGCTTATGAATTCAGCAAGAAATTGGCACCTACCACTGAAAAGGAAGAGCCAAAGACCACTGCATTGGCTACCAAACATCAAGAAGAAACATCAGGAGCTCAAAAGATCTACTGGATGAGATGCAAGAGCAGATTGCATTACTGAGCAAGAAAATCAGGATGATGAAAACTGGAAAGGGTTCTCCAAGAAATTTCACTAAGAAATTCAGTGAAAAGAAGAAAGACGATTCCATGAAAGACAATGATTACTTGTGCTTTCAATGCAAGAAACCAGGACACTTCAAACCTGACTGTTCTGAGTTAAAACAAAGTAAGGAACATGATTATCTTTGCTTCAACTGCAAAAATCCTGGACATTTCAGACCTGATTGTCCAGACCTACTGAAGACCAAGAGTCAACAAAGAAGACATGGCAAGAAGGCTATGGTTGCTGAAGATGAATCAGGATATGAAGTGGAATCAGAAAAAGGAAATGAATCTGATGACACTGCACTTGTTGCTGATATGGATGATTATGCTTTGATGGCAAATATGGATGAGACATAGGAGGTATGCAATTATGTATCTATAAACACTCCAGCTGGAAGTGATTGTGAATCAACTTGTGGTTCAAATCCAAAAAATTCTGACAATGAAGAAACTTTGAATGCCATCCTTAATCAACTAAGGATAATACAATCTGGTTATGAGATTGTGAAGGCTGAAAAAGAAGCTCTTCAAGTAGAAGTTGAAAGATTAAAGGCTGAATTAAGAATCTTCAAAGGAAAGGAAAAGAAGATGACGAGAATCAAAGATAAGCCTGCTTTGCACATTCGAGAGTGCGAGTCTCATGAACCATCTTGTTCCTCCACTGCATTTAAATCTGGAAAGCCTTATGGTGATAGAACAGGGCTTGGATTTGGAACTCAACAATCCAATAAGAGTGGATCCAGTAAGGTCACTGAACCTAGTACCAGAATTGTGTTAGGAAATCACTAGTTTAACGCAGCGGAATTTAAAATTTTGATTTCCTTTTCTAGATCGTTCTTCGTTTAATGCAATAAACACGTTAAGTAGTTTGACGGTTATACCTCAGATGATCTATAAGATCGTCGCTTTGACCGCCAACGGAGAGTAGTTCAACGCGCAAGCCGCCCACGCGTCCGGCCTCTATCGCTAATCCACACGAACCCCCGCGCGGAATCCTCCTTGGATTGTTATCGGAAAAACTCCGGTCGCTAGACCGGACCTTTTCTTCCTCACAAACTCACTATGGAAGGCTCTCTATTTTACACAAGAATTATGAACTCTTGCAATTGTGATGTACAAAAGAGCTTGACACCCACCTCATATATATAGTAGAAGGTGGCGCCCCAAAGTGTGTGTGGAGAAGAAAACCCTTTTTCCAATAAAATAAGGAAAATCAACTAGATTGATTTATCTCTTTAATTATAATTTATTTTGCCAATATCCTATATTGATTATAATTATCTTATTACCATAAATCTATTTTTTTTCAAAATCAATTAATATCTTATATTAATATTATGGCAATCTCATTAATTAAAGTGCACAATCCAAGTGTATCTTATACACTCAAAAGTGGCGCCCCATATGCCAATAAATTGGCTTCCGGAATATTCTTTAATTAATATAATTTATACATAATTAATATCTTGTATTTTATTTATTCATAATAAATAAATACCACCATATTAATTTACCACTATAACCTTTATAGTCTAGAGATAAATTTCCTTATTTGGTTATCAACTATAACCGCATTTTAATCCGACTCGATGTTCATATGTGTGTGACCCGATAGGCTTCCGAATATGTTGGCCGTAGACACAAAGTGCAATTTACTAAAATGCCCTTCATACCTAACGATCACGGGATAGCGTCTAGCAACACACCGTAACCCTCAATCATCGGAAGAGTAAAAAGCAATGACTACTACCTTTCATGTGAAGCAGTTACCGTGTAACTTACAATCCTATCATTTGTAACAATATCCATACGATCGTATCTCGAAAGTGTCAATACATTGACGATCGTATCTTATAATCTGGATATCATGCTCTCTCGAATAACACATTTACTCCCACTTTGCAAAGATTCTCGAGAGCTAGACATTCCTTATAAGAAGGCCATTTCGGATATTCGATCCCAATCATGGGATACGCGATTCCCGGATGACCAATCATGTACTCCGTGATGCTTCAATATCATACCCAATCACTACCGCATGATCGCCCGTGGTTAGGAGAAATCTCAATAGTGTCAAAGCATGACAATCCACACCGTGATGCCATGAAGACTCGGTCAAAAGGATAATTACACAACGCGCGACATAGTGTGACACTTAATGTAAGTGGGTCGATCCTAACGTCACGCATTCTCTAATACACGTCCACGCATACCCAAGTGTCCCTACACTTCGATAGAGCGAGATCTATCCCTATCTTCTAAAAGATAGAAGACATCCAATACGTCTTTAGAATCGATTATACTATCAATGTCCCATTTGATAATATATAAGACTAGAGACATTTAAGTACCAACCTTGTTATAGTGATTAGAGATTTCATCAACCATAATCACTATCATGGTTTCTCTATCACAGATTGATACTAGGGACGTTACTATATATACACAACAAATAATGTGAAGATAAACAATATATAATAACATAAGTGCTTTTATTAATCATAATAAAATTATTACATGAACTAAATAGACTGTAAACGACCCGACCCGGTCGGATCCGGTCCAACCCGATTGGGTTTAGGACACCTTTCCAACAATCTCCCACTTGGCCTAAAACCAATCACCCATGTGCCTAAGCCCGTGCAAGTGAACATGTTTCTCATGCTTAGCTTGAGACAATGCCTTGGTTAACGGATCAGCTATGTTATCATCCGTGTGGACTTTCTCTATCTTTACATCTTCTCTATCTACTATCTCTCTAATCAAGTGATAGCGCCGTAGCACATGTTTGGACTTTTGATGAGACCTTGGTTCCTTAGACTGAGATATCGCTCCATTATTATCACAAGATGAGAGCCTTTGGACCTTCAATGGAGGAACCACACCAAGTTCGAGAATGAACTTCTTCATCCAAATCGCTTTTTTGCCGCCTCCGAGGTCGCTATGTATTCGGCTTCCGTTGTAGAGTCGCGATAGTCTCTCGCTTGGAACTCTTCCACCATCGCTCCGCCATTAAGCGTGAAAACAAATCCAGATTGCGACTTGAAGTCGTCCCTTGTCGATTTGGAAGCGGCATCTGTATAACCTCGTAATACTAAATCATCGTTCCCGAAAACCAAGAACATATCCCTAGTACGTCTCAAGTACTTAAGGATATTCTTGATGACAATCCAGTGACCATCACCTGGATTGGGTGGTACCTACTAGTCATACTAAGAGAGTGCGAGGCGCCTGGTCTTGTGCATAACATGGCATACATGATAGACCCGATTGCCAAAGCATAAGGGACTTTACTCATTTGTGCCCTTTCCTCCTCTGTCTTAGGACTCATTTCCTTCGACAGTAGACCCCATGTGACATGGGCAGCAATCCTTTCTTGATCGCTCCATGCTTTGAATCTCTTGACATCTTGTCTATATAAGTGGATTGCGACGGACCAAGCAACCTTTTAGATCTATCTCTATAGATCTTTATTCCTAGAATATATTTGCGCATCACCCAAGTCCTTCATAGAGAAGTTCTTGCATAACCAAGCTTTGATTGATTGTAACATAGGCACATCATTCCCTATGAGCAATATGTCATCTACATAAAGCACTAAGAACACAATGGCACTCCCACCACTAACCTTGTAAACACAGGGCTCATCTTCATTCTTGATGAAATCAAAGCTGTTTGATTATCTCATCAAAGTGAAGATTCCAACTCGAGAAGCTTGCTTTAATCCATAAATGGATCTTTGCGGTTTACATACCATCCCCAGCGTCATTGGTTGTGAAACCCTCAGCCGTGTGTCATATACACTTCCTCAGACGAGGTTCCGTTAAGGAAATTTGTTTTCACATCCATCTGCGATTTCGTAATCATGATATCTTTGCAATAGCGAGCAAAATTCTAATGGATTTTAACATGGCAACAGCGTAAAAGGTTTCGTCATAGTCAACTCCTTGTCTTTGCTTATAACCCTTTGCCACTAACCTAGCCTTGTAGGTAGTCACGTTACCGTCCATGTCGGTCTTTCTCTTAAAGACCCATTTACACCCTATGGGAACTATTTCCTCAGGTGGATCAACTAAGTTCCAAAATTGGTTGTCTTTCATGGATTCCATTTCGTAATTCATGGCTTCAACCATTTCTCTTTGTCATGATTTAATAGCACTTCCTCATAAGTTCTAGGGTCCTCATCTTCCATGAGATATACGCTGTGTGTACTTTCGAGGTTCATGGCGTTCCTCAGTGGATCTACGAGGTGCTAGTGTGTCCACAGTGAGAGGTGGTGTCACATCTGTGTGTGGCAAGTCCTCTACTTCCATCAACCGACTATTATCCGTAAGTGGTTCTCGAATTTCTTCAAGATCAATTTTACTCCCACCGACCCTATCCGAGAATAAACTCTTTCTCCGAGAAAATGGCGATCCCGGCAACAAACACCTTTTGTTCCTCGGGATGGTAAAATTGGTACCTTTTGGTTTCTAGGATATCCCACAAATAGACATTTGTCGGACACAGGCTCTAATTTGTCGAGGCATCATCCGCTTCACGTAAGTCGGACAACCCCAAGGTTTTAGATGACCTAGGCTCGGTTTTCTCTTAGTCCATACCTCGTATGGCGTAGAGTCAACCGTCTTTGATGGAACTCGGTTCAGTGTATAGGATGCGGTTTATAGAGCATACCCCCAAAACTATTTTGGAAGAACTGCGTAGCTCATCATGGATCGCACCATGTCTAACAAGGTGCGGTTCCTCCTCTCAGACACGCCATTCATTTGTGGCGTTCTGGGAGGAGTCCATTCAGGTAGAATCCCATTCTGCTTCAAATAATCTTGAAATTCTCCATATAGGTATTCTCCGCCTCGATCGGATCGAAGTGTTTTGATTTCTTTACCTAGTTGTTTCTCCACCTCATACGAATTCCTTGAACTTTTCAAAGGCTTGGACTTATACTTCATTAAGTATATATAACCATAGCGAGAATGGTCATCGGTGAAGGTGATAAAATAAGAGTATCCTCCTTTGGCTTGAATTGACATTGGGCCACACACATCGGTATGTATGAGCTCAAGCAATTCATTGGATCTTATCCCTTTGCCCTTTGAAAGGTGACTTTGTCATCTTGCCAAGTAAACAAGCTTCAGATACGTCAAGCGATTCGTAATCGAATTGATCCAACATTCCATCTTTATGGAGTTTGGAAATGCGATTCTTATTTATATGGCCAAGTCTACAATGCCATAAGTAGGATTCATTCAAGTCATTTGTTTTGGCTTTCTTGTTATTTATATTAAGTACGTCAACATTCATATCTAATATGTAGAGACCATTGCATAGTATGCCAGTACCATAAAAGATTCCATCACGTGAAAAAGAACAACATTTATTCTCAAACGTAAATGAAAAACCATCAACATCTAATGCGGAAATAGAAATAATGCTCTTCGTAAGAGCAGGAACAAAATAATGATTATTGAGTTCTAGTACTAGCCCCTTTGGGCAATGAAAGAAAATAAACTCCTACGGCCAGCGCAGCAACACTTGCTCCATTTCCGACGCGTAGGTCCACCTCTCCTTTCCTCAGATCTCTAGTTCTTCTTAGTGCCTGCATATTCGTACAAATATGAGAACCACAACCAATATCTAATACCCAGTGGTTAGACATAGAAGAAGCAATATTGATCTCAATCATAAATACACCTGAAGTCGAAGCATCAGAATGCTTCTTCTTGGTACTCAAGAAGCCTTTGCAGTTTCTCCTCCAAAGTCCGGTCTCACCGCAATGGAAGCAAGCATCATTGGATTTGTCTTTCGCTATCTTAGGCGTTGGCTTAGGTGCAGCCTTCGCCTTCTTGGACTTCTTTTGGGCTTTTGCCTTGCCCTTGCTCGAAGTGACCGGCAACACTTGCTTTCCGTTCCCTATGGTGCCCTCAGCAGTCTTCAACATGTTCAATAACTCCGCAAGGGAGCAATCTATCTTGTTCATGTGATAGTTCATCACAAACTGCGAGAATGAGTCAGGTAGAGATTGAGAATCAAGTCAATACTCAACTCGCTCCAACTTATGGCCCGACTTTCCAAGCCTCTCTATGTACCCGATCATTTTAAGCACGTGTGACCCCACAGCAGTCCCAGATGCCATCTTACAACTAAACAGGGCCTTCGAGACCTCGTACCTCTCAGTGCGAGACTGAGAAGCATAAAGTTCCTTTAGGTGGACCATGATAGAGTAGGCGTCCATAGACTCATCTTTGTTCTGCGATTCAGTGTCATAGAAGCAAGCATGATACATGTAGCATCGATCTTGTCGAAGCGATTGCTTGTTGTACTTCTCGACAACATCTGCGGCCCGAACCCTCAGCGGGTTTTTCCGGTAGGGCCTCGTCCAAGACATTGCCAATCTTCTCGTGCCTCAAAACGATTTTGAGGTTTCTTTCCCAATCGAGAAAATTTGTCTCGTCAAGCTTGTTTTCGATGATAAAATGAAGGTTCAATTTGTTTGACATTTTCTACAACAATAAATAAAGATAGAATAAGTAAAAGCTCATGTATAAAAACCCTAAATTTGCACTTAATAAATCTATAAGGTTTTTACTCCCGCTAGCCAACTATTCCTTATTGGCTTTCAAGAAAATAATTCCTTTAGTGGGCAAGATCCCATCGAACTATCCCGACCCCAACTTTGGTGATGGGCGAAGATAATTAAGCAAGTGGACAACGATTTGTCGATCGTATCTTATACGATTCTTGTTGTTTGACCAGTCAACTCTTTGACAATATTTCATCTTATGAAAAATAGCCAAACCCTTGCCTCTAAAATCCAAACGACCGCTTTGGTGGTGGCGAGAGAATTCTTAGTCGAGTCTTAACCCCAATATTCATGAGATCTCTTTCGATCATATCTCGATAACGACGATATACCAAGGTAGGTCAACCCCGCTTTGGTGGTGAGTTGGGTCGAACAAGGGCTCTTCGGCGTCGTTATAATATGGGAGGCAATTCCGACTTGATTTTTGACGTGGGAATAATTTTAAATTACTTCACTTAATTAATTTGGTTTAATTATGGTCTCATCTACTATGTGCATATTACTACTATATCATATAAAGTAAAACTACACAACATTCCGCGCATAAAATAACCGGTATGATCATGGATTTTTCCTAGGTGCGGTTTCGAATACAAACTGACAAAACCGCGGGTCACAAACTAAGGGTATCTGCAACCGCCAATAGGATCTTTATTGTTGTACGCCAATGGGTTCTTTATCTCTCCTTGGTCTTCAACTTCTTGCTCCATTCTTGTTACATAATAAATAATTACACCCGCCGCACACGGGGGGGAGCTAACGGGAATGGAATAATTGCAAAAGTAAACTAGGTCACGTTCTTCATAACGGTCTAGGACAATTTTTCAAAAACCAACATAAAGAAAATATTCTCATCTATCCTATTGGTCGAGTCCATGATTAATCGGGGTCCATATAATCACATTATATCTACACATCTAATCCATACAATTTTATCTTATGAAAAAGATTAAATTCTAATTTTAACTACTCATACTCATGCGTCTTTATTTTATCACGTCAAATAATTAAATAACTTTTAATTAATTATATGACTTAATCGAAATTAAAATTAACATTTAATTTTAAATCGATTTCAATTTTAATTAAATTTGAACTATTCAAAATATAAAATTAAAATTATAAAGTCTCCTATTTGTTTCCTTTCCAAAACTAAATTTAGCTTAGAAGCACAGCCACTTTCCAAAATCAAAATTTTGGAAGTGGCATAAGCAAGCTAAGCCTTTACAAATCAAATATTTGAAAGGCTGCAGCTCATTCCAAATCAAATATTTGGAAATGCCACATTTTTAGTCTAGGTTCTGGCCACTTTCCAAAATCAAAATTTTTGAAGTGGCGCAAAGCTAAGCCTATTCCAAATCAAATATTTGAAAAGGCCCAAGCCTATTCCAAATCAAATATTTGGAAAGGCCAAATAGTTTTAGTTTAGGCTCAGCCACTTTTCAAAATCAAAATTTTGGAAGTGCTTTTGCGCTCAAGCTATTCCAAATCAAATATTTGGAAAGGCTCAGCCTATTCCAAATCAAAATTTGAAAGGTTAATATGCCATATGGTTTCCCAATGGTCCAAACTATTTGAACCATTGGTTGACATATACGACGCAACTAAACAAACGAGATATCATGCACAATAAATATCACAAAAGCGAAAAGGGTCGATCTCCCCATTGGAAGATGACGATCGACAGACGGCAGCCCTAGGCCACCCGCCGCGCCGCCCCTAGAGAGAGGGGGCGCCACCGATCGGCCGACCCCATGAACCTATTTTTTTTTGTTTTTGTTTTAACGTGATTTAAATCTTGCATCTATTGATTAAATACTACGCATTTAAATTATGCTTATTGCTTAAGCTCAAGTCGGCTCCGATACCCTTTGTTAGGAAATCACTAGTTTAACGCAATGAATTTAAAATTTTGATTTCCTTTTCTAGATCGTTCTTCGTTTAATGCAATAAACACGTTAAGTAGTTTGACGGTTATACCTCGGATGATCTATAAGATCGTCGCTTTGACCGCCAACGGAGAGTAGTTCAATCGCGCAAGCCGCCGTCGCGCGTCCGGCCTCTATCGCTAATCCACACGAACCCCTCGCGGAATCCTCCTTGGATTGCTATCGGAAAAACTCCGGTCGCTAGACCGGACCTTTTCTTCCTCACAAACTCACTATGGAAGGCTCTCTATTTTACACAAGAATTATGAACTCTTGCAATTGTGATGTACAAAAGAGCTTGACACCCACCTCCTATATATAGTAGAAGGTGGCGCCCCAAAGGTGTGTAGGAGAAGAAAACCTTTTTCCAATAAAATAAGGAAAATCAACTAGATTGATTTATCTCTTTAATTATAATTTATTTTGCCAATATCCTATATTGATTATAATTATCTTATTACCATAAATCTATTTTTTTTCAAAATCAATTAATATCTTATATTAATATTATGGCAATCTCATTAATTAAAGTGCACAATCCAAGTGTATCTTATACACTTAAAAGTGGCGCCCCATATGCCAATAAATTGGCTTCCGGAATATTCTTTAATTAATATAATTTATACATAATTAATATCTTGTATTTTATTTATTCATAATAAATAAATACCACCATATTAATTTACCACTATAACCTTTATAGTCTAGAGATAAACTTTCCTTATTTGGTTATCAACTATAACCGCATTTTAATCCGACTCGATGTTCATATGTGTGTGACCCGATAGGCTTCCGAATATGTTGGCCGTAGACACAAAGTGCAATTTACTAAAATGTCCTTCATACCTAACGATCACGGGATAGCGTCTAGCAACACACCGTGACCCCCAATCATCGGAAGAGTCAAAAGCAATGACTACTAACTTTCATGTGAAGCAGTTACCGTGTAACTTACAATCCTATCGCTGTAACAATATCCATACGATCGTATCTCGAGTGTCAATACATTGACGATCATATCTTATAATCTGGATATCATGCTCTCTCGGAATAACACATTTACTCCCACTTTGCAAAGATTCTCGAGAGCTAGACATTCCTTATAAGAAGGCCATTTCGGATATTCGATCCCAATCATGGGATACGCGATTCCCGGACGACCAATCATGTATACTCCGCATGCTTCAATATCATACCCAATCACTACCGCATGATCGCCCCGTGGTTAGGAGAAATCTCAATAGTGTCAAAGCATGACAATCCACACCGTGATGCCATGAAGACTCCGGTCAAAAGGATAATTACACAACCGCCACATAGTGTGACACTTAATGTAAGTGGGTCAGTCTAACGTACGCATTCTCTAATACACGTCCACGTACAGTCCAAGTGTCCCTACACTTCGATAGACGAGATCTATCCCTATCTTCTAAAAGATAGAAGACATCGGATACGTGCTAGTCTGATTATACTATCAATGTCCCATTTGATAATATATAAGACTAGAGACATTTAAATACCAACCTTGTTATAGTGATTAGAGATCTCATCAACCATAATCACTATCATGGTTTCTCTATCACAGATTGATACTAGGGACGTTACTATATATACACAACAAATAATGTGAACATAAACAATATATAATAACATAAGTGCTTTTATTAATCATAATAAAGTTATTACATGAACTAAATAGACTGTAAACGACCCGACCCGGTCGGATCCGGTCCAACCCGATTTGGTTTAGGACACCTTTCCAACAAATTGGTCCTAAGTTTGTGCCTGCACAGGATCCAACTCCCAAAAGGGTTGCTGAGGCAGTGAAGCCTACTGAGAATGCTTCAAAGAGGCAAAATCAGAAGTCTAAAAGGACATCGATACACAACAAAAAGGGTAAATCCAAAGGTAGGATCGCTGGACCTTCTAGACTCATCGATATCGAGACTGCGACCAAGTCTGCTGGACCACAAAAAGGGAAAAACCAGAAATATTCCAAGGATAAGAATCCTAAACCCAAAAATGTTAATCATTCTAGGGATACTTATCTCAGGGGGGGAAAAGGTAGATTGTTCCCTCGATGATGATTGGTATATTCTCGCACTCTCGCTAGAAACAACAAGTATAACCATGCTGCTAGGGTAAAACCTAAGCAATGGAATCAGCAGAGGACTCAGCAGAGGACTTATACAAGACCTCAGCAGGGACCTCAGCAGACTCCATATTATAGAGCTGTTCCTAACAGACAGCAATCCAATGGTTATGCTAATGCTTCTAACAACAGAAATCACTTCAAACAGCATTACATACCAAAATGCCAGAAAGCATATGTGAATCCTACACAACCAATTGTTAGACCTTATGGATGTGTAGAATACATGTATAAACCAAAGTATGCCACTTTTAGAAGAAGACCTTATGGAAACATGCCATGGGTCATGCTTACCACTGACCATTATGGACCCAAACAGTTTTGGGTACCTAAAATGCATTAACTTTGTTTTGTAGGGTGTCTGGTATTTTGACAGTGGATGTTCCAGACATATGACAAAGAATAAACACTGTTTGTCAAGTTATGTGGCAAAGGATGGTCCAAGGGTGAATTTTGGCAACAAGAATACACCTGGATACACAAGAGGTTATGGCACACTTGTGAGAAATGGATTAACAATCAGGAATGTTGCATATATGGAAGGATCTGGACTACAACCTCATCGAGCCTTTGGACAATTTCGTGACATGGGATACAAGGTCACTTTTGACAAAAACACTTGTCTTGTCATTAGTGAGAGAGGTGATCAAGTTGTGTTGGTGGAAGAAGACAACAAAACATGTATGTTGTGGATTGGTCTCATCATTGTTCGAAACATGTCGATTGTGCATACCAAGTCGAACTTAATTGGTTATGGCATAAGAAGTTGAATCATCTAAATTTTGATGATATCAATCGGTTGGTGAAGAAAAGCGGTGATTGGTTTACTACGAGATCACATTCAAAAAGGATACTATATGTGATGCTTGTCAGCAAGGTAAACAGACAAAATCAAGCTTCAAATCAAAGACTAAGCAATCAAATAAAAGAGTTTTGGAGCTGATGCATATGATCTTTTTGGACCAGTAACACCAACAAGTGTAACAGGAAAGAAATACACCTTAGTGGTTGTGGATGATTATTCAAGATACACTTGGGTGATATTTATGAACAAGAAAAGTGAAACACTTCAAAAGATGCCTGAACTTTTGAAGAGATTGAAAAATGAGAAAAGTTTGACAGTAGTAAAGATCAGATCAGACAAGGGTACTGAATTTCTCAATAAAATTATAAGAGAGTATTGTGAACAGAATGGTGTACTACATCAACTTGCTGCTGCTAGTACACCTCAGCAAAATGGGGTTGCTGAAAGAAGAAACAGGACTCTAAAAGAGGCAGGAAGAACTATGATTTGTGAAGCATTGCTACCTGAAAGATATTGAAATCAAGCGATTAATACAAACATGCTATATACAAAACAGAACCTCAGTGAACAAAAAGATGCTGAAGACACCTTATGAGATTTGGAATGGAAGAAAACCTAATATATCCTATTTCCATCCATTTGGAAGAAAGTGTTTTATCCTAAATCATAAGGAACAATTGAAGACATTCCAACCAAAATCAGATGAAGGAATTTTCTTGGGATATTCTTCAGTCAGCAAGGCATTCAGGGTACTGAACAAAAGGTCACTGAAAGATGAAGAAACAATGCATGTTGTGTTTGATGAACCTAAGTTCACTGGTATGGAAGATGAAGCTTGTGAACCTGCTGAAAATCTACAAGTCACTGATCCAGATTGTGTTGAAGTCTTGGAAAGGTTTAATGACTTAAAGGTTTCTGATTCTGCCCCTGCTGAACACCCTGCTGGTAATACTACTGATGCAATAACTGAGGCAATTCAAGGATTTGTTGAACCCCCTGTTGAAGAAACAGCAGACCCTACTGAAGATGAGGTTCTTGAAAATCATTCTAACCAGAATCCACAAGGGTTGAGGGATCACCCTGCTGAACAAGTTATTGGCAATATACAACAAGGTGTGAGGACTAGAAGACAATTAGAAGCAATGTTTACTTGTTTTCTATCTCAAGTGGAATCTAAAGTTGTTGAAGAAGCAATATCAGATCCAGATTGGATAATTGCTATGCAAGAAGAATTAAATGAATTTGAAAGAAATCAAGTTTGGACACTAGTGGAAAGGCCTAATCATGCAAATATAATTGGTACAAAATGGGTATACAGAAGCAAATTGGATGAATCTGGTACCATTGTAAGGAATAAGGCCAGACTAGTAGCAAAAGGATACTCTCAAGCAGAATGAATAGATTTTGATGAGACATATGCCCCTGTTGCAGGATTGGAAGCTATCAGATTATTCCTGGCACATGCTGCTTATAATAACTTCAAAGTATATCAAATGGATGTCAAAAGTGCATTTTTGAATGGCATTCTGGAAGAGGAGGTGTATGTTCAGCAACCTCCTAGATTTGAAGTTAAAGACCAAGAAGATAAAGTGTATAGACTCAATAAAGCACTTTATGGTTTGAAACAAGCACCAAGAGCATGGTATGAGACTCTATCTCAATTCTTGGTGGACAATGGTTTTACAAAAGGCACCATTGACAAGACTCTTTTCAGAATCAATGAAGGGGACTGCACCCTGCTGGTACAAATTTATGTTGATGACATAATTTTTGGTTCTGAAAATGAATTGCTATGTGAAAAGTTTGCAAATCTAATGAAGAGTAAATTCCAAATGAGTATGATGGGAGAAATGAACTACCTTTTGGGATTGCAAGTCAAGCAGATGCAAGATGGAATCTTCATTCATCAAACCAAGTATACCAAGGAGTTACTGAAGAAGTTTGGTATGGAAAACAGCACCAAGGTATCAACTCCTATGAGTACAAATATTAGATTGAATGATGACAAAGAAGGCAAAGATGTTGATCAGATTTTATACAGAAGGATGATATGCGATCGATGTACCTTATCGCAAAGCCAGACTGATATATCTTTTCTTTGTCAGGTGTTTGTGCAAGATTTCAATCAAAACCTAAAGAAAGTCATTTAGGTGCAGTCAAAAGAGTTCTCAAGTACCTAAAAGAGACTTTGGGAGTAGGGATATGGTATTCAAAAGATGGAAGCTTCAAAGTTATATCCTACTCAGATTCTGATTATGCTGGATGCAAGATTGATAGAAAAAACACCACAGGAACCTGTCAGTTGATGGGAAATAGGCCGGTTTCCTGGTTTAGCAAGAAACAGAATTCAATATCAACTTCCACTACTGAAGCTGAATACATTACTATTGGAAGTTGCTGTGCACAAATACTGTGGTTAAGACAACAATTAAGGGATTATGGAATTGAAGAAAGAGAAATTCCAATTATGTGTGACAACACAAGTGCAATAGCTATCACAAAAAATCCTGTTTTGCACTCAAGAACCAAGCATATTGATGTGAGACATCATTTTATAAGAGATCATGTTGAAAAGAAAGATGTGGTGGTTCTTTATATCCCTACTGAAGATCAACTTGCTGATATTTTCACTAAACCTTTGGATAGTGAAAGATTTGCCAAACTAAGGACTGAACTTGGAATTATAAAAGTTGACTGATATAATCTTAATCAGCAATGTACTGGAATTCACCAAGGGGATTAGTCTTTGCTATGTTGGGTGAGCTCACTTAGCAGATTAGTCATTGGTATCAACAATTCCATGTACTTATGATTGGACAATTGAGCAAGTGCAGTTGCCAAGGGGATTTGTCTTTGTCATGTTGGGTGAGCTCACTTGAAAAATCATTCATTGGTATTAAACTTCATCTTGTATTATCAATTGGACAATACAAAAGGAATTAAACATCAGTAGAGTGACTTTTTCAAAGAGTCAGTCGAGACTTCTCTATCAAGATTTCTTGAGCCAAGTCTCATCGATGACAAGGTCTCTTGAAGGAAACGTTACACAGTCAAACTTACTAAAGTCAAAAGGCAATTGGCGGGATATTTATCTTATCTTTATAACCGCAGTTAACACGATCGAACGGTTATAAAACATTATGGAGAAGTAATGGGCCACGTGTCAAAACAGCATTCACTCAAATTTAATCGTGGTTAATGCACAGTACACGATCTGACAGTTTCAACCATATTTGTCTATATATACAGACCTATTTATAGAGGCTACTCACAAAAATCTCAGATTGATTTTCTCTGCGTATACACTGTTTGAACACAGATTTGAGAGCTATCTTCTTCATCTATTTCTTACAAAAATGACAAAGAAGGATGAAGTTCATATTGGAACCAGTCAGAGTGTAAGTATATATGTTACTGACTGTAACTCCACTGAGTTAGCCATTAATATTGGAAGAAGAATCAGACGGTTTGCTGGACTAGAAGGTGTTATAAACAGAAGATTGGAACGAATTTCTTATGTCAATGTGTTGGAATTTTGGAAGAACATTGTCATACATGAAGGTAGAGAGGCCTTCACTACAACTGTTAATGGAAGAGAGATTGAAATATCCTCAGACCTACTGAGACAGATATTTGGATTTGCACCTGGAAAAAATGCACCCACCAATCCAGAAGCAATGAATCTACCAAGAATGAAGTTTGTAGATTCAATAAAGACAGATGATACAATTGCTTCAAATCTGGGAATTAATATAAAGTATATTGGTTATGAGTACAACCTGCTGAGCAAATTGGTTGCCAAAACCATTTTGGGATTTGTTGGAAGCCTAGATACACTATCTGGACCAAAAATAGACCTGCTGATCATCATCTGCAGAAGTATGAAGTTTGATTGGGCTGGATTCTTCATACACTACATGAAGAAAGTGTGTATTGAAGATAGAGATGGGACAAGGAAGTCCAATGTCAAGCCTTTAGGTCTGATGATTCAAACCCTGCTGAATCATTTTCAGATACCTGATGTTTTACCTGAAAAGATTAACAAATCCAGATTCAAGCCAGAAGTTGGTACTCCTATCCCTAGTCTGGATGATGATGAAGATGTGGATGATGAGGCCACTGATAGTGATGGTAATGATGGAGATGATAATGCTGGTGGTGAGCAGGTTAAGAAAGCTGTTAAACCTACTGCACCCAAGAAAGTCACTGAGAAAAGAAAGGCTGCTGATACAAGGAAAATAACTGAATTATTAAAGCCTAGAAAGACAAGGAAGCAAGCAATTTGAGCTCATTGAGTCTCATCGAGGTCCAGAGAGATCGAGGTTCTTGACCACTGTAGTTCTTGAGAAGAAGCTATTCTTTGAAATATTGAAGGAGCAACTGAAGGAAGCCAACAAAAAGAGGAAAGCTGCTGAAATTGAAAAGGAAGATCTTTCCAAAAGAATGAAAGAAATTGCCAAGAAAAGGAAACATGGCAAAGGCAAACAATTGAAAACTTTGGAGGCTCAAAGGAAACTAGAAGAAGAAGAAGAAGAAGAAGAAGAAGAAGAAGAAGAAGAAGAAGGAGAGGCTATTGAGGCTGAGCCCCTAACAATCATCAAGCCTACTGAGATAGTAGAGGTTGTTGTTGAGCAACCTGTTGGAGAATCACAGCAGACTACTGAAACTGAGCCTGCTGTTGAAGTTGTTGAATCCTCCCCAACAAAGGTTGCTAAGCCTACTAAAATTGCACAAGTTGTTTTTGAGCAACTTGTAGAAGAACCACAGCAAGCTACTGTGTCTACACCTGCTGTGGAAGTAGAAAAGTTGGTACAAGACCCTGCAATTTCTGCAACAGTTCAGGGGGAAGAGAAATCTGTTCTAACCCTGCTGATGAGCATGTAAGTCAGGAGGAACCAAGTGTAGTACAGATGGAGGTAGTAGGAACAAATATACAATCTGAGCAACCTACTGACCTAGAGGCATCTGTTGAAGAAACTCTGACTCTGCTAGTTGGGACCTTTGGAGGTCAGCAAAGTGAACAACCAGCTCCTAGAAAGCCAACCATGCCTTTTGAGAGACATGAGAAAAAGAAGAAAGAGGAGTTTGTTGATCCTAAACTCCAGCAAGTGGCTGATTATTTCCAATGGAAATTTGGATTTTATAAGAGACAAAAGCCTGCTGCACAACCAATGACAGACTTTGAAGAATGGGCTTTTGAGAAATTGGGAGTGGAAAATTTGCTAGATCTGGTTGATACCTCCTTACTACAATCAAGATTGATGGATTTGTTTGATGAACAACAAAAGGAGGAGGGTATCAAGTTCAGAGACCCCAGAGATGAATCAGACAGTGATGATTCCTCATCTGATTCTGGAGGTAATTATCCTCGGTCGGGAGGAACGAGGTGAACCGCCATGATAATTGAACCAAGGGTGGAGCGATCTACTAATCTTTGGATGATCTCATCGAGAGACAACAAACTGAACAAATGGTTGAAGAAAATCTCACCATGGATGATATAGAGGCACAAATCAATGAGGGAATAGACATTGGTGCAAACAGGATGGTTGGTGAGATAGATACTTTGTTTGTTGTTGAACCTGCTGAGCATACTGATGATTAGCAGACTGTAGATTTGGATGATGAAAGGATTTCTGACCATAGTGGGCCTAATGTCAGTTCTGAGGATTCCATTCAATATCAAGACTAGATTGACATTGAGGACACTCTAACCAAGGCTGCAAACTTTATAAGAATGATTCCTGATCTTAGGTAATTTCAAAAAGAAAATATGGATGTGTTCCTGAGCAGTTATTTGTATTGTGTGGTTCGGAGTTCTTTGAGGTTCAAACGGCACTGAACAAAGGTTGAAGCTGGAGGTTCAGTCTTTGAGGTTCAAACAACACCTGAACAAAGGTTGGAACAAGAGGTACAAGTTCTTTGAGGTACAAACAAAGATCTCGGACAAAGGTTGGAACAATCTTTGGGTTTGGAGAAACCCCTGTTGTTGTTGAACAATTTCTTTGTAGTGGAGCCTACTCTGGAGACAAGACCCCATCAGAGGGAAAGATAGTCGCAGATCGTTGTTATTGATGAGGATGAGCAGCTGGTGCACCATGACTACAGTGATGAGGAATTTCAAGTGCCTGAAGAAGAACCTATTGTTGAAGAACCTCAACAGGCATTTGTACCAGTTTTTGAAGAACCTGCTCTTGATCCCATTCTGGAGGAATTCCAAGGACCTAACCCTGCTGGAAGGGATATGAGCTTTGCCCTAGTTATCGTGACAGATGAGAGGCAAAAGATACAATGTAGAAGAGCCCTCTTGATGGAGTCGCTTTGGAGAAATGGTGGGTGGGGTACCAGCATATGTTGTGGAAGAGTTGAGGACTGTCAGAAATGACATTGCAAATCTAAGAACTCAACTTGACAGGCAAGAGCAGAGATTTGAAGATTTATTGAACTTAGTGGAGAATAGAGGAAGAACCACTGAAACTGTTGCTTCCAATATTACCTCCACCCAATATGCTCTTGCTGACCTTGCTCTGGATGTAAAGGGGATCAGACAAGGTAATACACTGAAGGACAAGTTTCTGAAAGAACAATTTGCATTCATTCATCAGATTCTTGACAAGCTTGCTGAGACACCTAAGCTCTTTGTGGTGAATCTCTTTGGAACACCGCAACTCACTTGATCTTGGATAAAGTTACTGAGAGGATATCTCTACTGGAGCAAACTTTGCAAGGAAGGATCACACCTGTTGACACTAGGACTAAAATTATGGAAAGTCAACTGAACAACCTAGTGCTCACACAAGAGAGTGTACATGGCCTGCTGTCCCGTTTTGTTGATGATGTCAATAAGGGGGAAGAGAGCCAAACAGCAGAGCAAAAGAGGTGCGAGAATCTTTGCTAAGAAAAGATGGGAAGATGATACAAATGCTTTTAGGAGCCTGCACTGTGGACTTCCACTTCATCGATTATCTTCTCAAAGAATACAAGAGAGTCTACAACAAAGACAAAGAAGACCTTATCATGATAAAGGTTTCCATGAGGACTCAATTCTTTTCTTGGACTCAAGTTTTGGGAAGCAAGGGTCAAAGCCTTGAGGGCTGCATACAGATGTGGTAGAGGTGGTAGAGGTGGAAGGAGTCTACCTACCACAAATGCAAAGGAGTCACTTAATGAATTTAAAGAAGTATACATGCGTTTAGGCTTCAGAGTACATCAAATCAATCTTACTCTACCTGAAGCATGGCATTGGTGGAAACAAGTGAATCCTCATATTGACTTCTCTCTGATTGAAAATGAATGGATGAGAGAAATGATCAGAGAGATAAGAACTCACCAAGAACAAGTGGAGAAAGCAAGGGAAGAAAGAGAAAGAAGACAGTAGATCAGCACACTTTACACTGTTTTATCTTTTGCTGTATCTAGACTGTAATAATCTTGAACAAGTGATTATAATGAGATATGACTACACTTTGTTCTGTTTTTGTTCTTAATCTTTTTGCTTTGCTGTAAGGAGGGTATTGGCATTATCACCAAAAAGGGGGAAATTGTTGGACTTATTTTTAAGTTTTAGTGATGAGTGCAAGACTAGCTGTTATAGAGCAAAGGCAAAAAGATGTCTAGATCAAATGTATAGGTTTATTAGAGTATGATCTTGTATAGGTTTGATCAAACAAGCACTATAAAAGGTCAGCTGACTTACATCAGCAGACTAGTCTAGATCAAGAGGGGTAGGTGAGTCGAGAGACTTATCGAGAACGTCTTTCAAGACGAAGGTGAGGGCTCGAACTCAGTTATTGAAGGCTAAGGGATCAAACTTAGTAATTAAAGGTTAAGGATATGGAATCAGAATTTAGGGAAGTCTGTGATGACCTAACATGTACCTTATGTACAAGGTCTAAGTTCCACAAGTTAATTGGTGATTGGAACTTAGTTATATGCAAAAAGGTGTAATCTAACTTCACAAATTAAAGTTAGATAAAAGACAGTAAGCTGAAGTGTTTTTCAACACAGCATAATAAGGATAAGCTTACTGATGTGTATATCAGCAGACTTATGTTCTCAGGAACCTGCTGGACACATATTTCGATTTAATCAAAGGCTACATTGGAAGATTACAAGAAAGGGACAGCTAACAACCTCTGATTTTATCAAACAAATCAATGGTTAAGATCAAATGGACGTTGGGATGATTCAGACCTTTGTCCAATGGATACAAGTCAAAGGGTGGACAGAGGATCAGAAGCTGTCAAAAGCAATGACCGTGTGTCGATTTATGAACAATGATGAAAAGCAAGTCAAATGGGACAAAATCAGAAAACGGCTATGTTTGAATTTCAAACATAAGTCACAAGGATTCCTACCTATAAATAGAGGACTCCTAATTCAGATACAAGTGATGAAAATTAAGGATCTATCTTGAGCAATCAGAATTAAAGCAAAAAAAAAAAAAAAAAAAAAAAAAAAACACCTGCTTGAACTCTCATCGAGCATAAAGTCACGATCCAAAGTAAAATTCTTCAAGTGTAATCTGCATTCAAGTTGCATCAAGTTTACACACTTGAAGACATCAAGCTGCTGATCATATCATCCTGATGAAGCTGTTGAAAGCTGAATCACTTACTTGATTCAATCTTTCTTTTATAAGAATCTCATCAAGACAGTGAAGCATCTTTGGGTGTGAAAATCGTTGTTTGTCTTTGGAGAAGTGGTGAAGAGGCAATCCTACACTTCAAGGACGGTGGAAGACTTTGGAGCAAACAATCCTACTGCTCCAAGTGTTCAATTTGTGAAGCCATAGTTATTGGTGAAGGACAAGCAACTTAGGGATATTTGTAATGACTACATCAAATATCTCTACAGTGAATTACCTCCAACATCACAGGAGAAGAGTGGTGGCTGTGATTACACCACCTGGAACCACTATAAAATCGCTACTTACTTTCGGCATTTACTTTCTGCATTTAGTATATTTAGCACATCAATCAACTGAATCTAGCAACTGAACTCACACACATACACTACTAAGTATCTAATACTTGGTATCATATTTAACAAGTAACAAGGCTTAATTTTTGATATACTCCGCTGCACAAATTCAGTAAACTCACAGTCAGCAGACTACTGAGTGTCAGCAGACTACTGAAGTATTAGCAGGCTGCTGAAGTTGATGAGTTTGTTAACTCCAAAAGTTTTAAGTGTTAAGTTTATTCCCCCCTCTAAACTTAACCAAAGCCTTTTCAAGGGACCAACAGTTTGTCATCTTAAAAAGGCTATTTATGGGTTGAAACAAGCCACTAGGGCTTGGTTTGCTAAGCTGAGTAAACAATTACTATCCTGGCAGTTTAGACAATCAAGAGCTGATACTTCACTCTTTATTTTTCAGTTTGGGAAAATCTTTTTATATGTGTAAGTATATGTGGATGATATCTTGATTAAAGGGAATAACAAGGACCTGACTCAACAGTTTATTACAGCTTTGAATGTGAAATTTTCACTCAAATATCTGGGGAAGTTGCATCATTTTCTGGGTATTCAAGCCTATAGAGACCAGACTGGATTGTATCTATCTAAACACAACTATGCTAGACAAATGTTGGACAGATTAAAATTACAGAATCTCAAGCCTTGTACAACACCTATGGTAGTGGTACATAAAGATCCTCCATCCTCTGAGCCAATGGCCAATCCTACAGTGTATAGAAGTACCATTGGGTCCTTACAGTATTTGACCTTGAGAAGACCAGATGTGGCTTTTGCTGTGAACACCCTGAGCCAACATATGTAGTCACCTACAGTTGGAGATTGGCAGCAGGTTAAGCATCTTCTGAGACACATAAAAGGGACAGGATTCTATGGTTTGCACTTTAAACCCGAACATCCTCTCGGTTATACATGGTTTTAGTGATCTTGATTGGGCTTGTGATAAGAATGATAGAAAGTCTATTCTTCGCATATTGCATTTATTTAGTTTGGTTATTTGGTTTCTTGGTCTTCCAAAAGGAAACTGTGGTTTTAGATCCAAAGATGAGTCCGAATATAAAGTTTTAGCCAATCGCTGCGCAGAGAACACAATGGATCTGAATTGGTCACGCCGTAAATGCACCTCAAATTACCTGCTAAACCTATTCTATGGTGTGACAACTTAGGTTACGGATCGGTTGCTCATAATCTCCATTCTTCACTCAAGAGTTAATCATATAGAGTTGTATGCACACTTTGTGAGAGACAAAGTGTTAGTTGGGGCCATGGATGTTCAATACATTCACTCTCTAGATCAGACTGCTGATGCATTGTCAAAGCAACTGAATCCTTCTGTGTTTAATCACTTTAAAACCAAACTAAATGTTGTGTCCACACTATTTAGTTTGAGGGGGATATTAGAAAGGAAAGACTATTTGAGATTAACTAGTAATGTTGTGTCATTATCATGTAATTAGTTACTAGTGTTGGACACTTGGCACACTATGGTGCATTAGGTGATGTGTTAGATTCTCTGGAAGTAGTATATGTATGTACCCGTTGGAAACATATTTTGTATGCTCATATAATAAAAGTCGTTATTTCATCTTTTTTAAATTTTCGTTTAAACTGCATAGGCCGGTGCATGACGATCATCATCCGCCGTCGACTGGCGACCAACAACCACATTACGGTGGATGAAAAATCTGTGAGGTGGCAATCATCCGACACATTCAAGACAGTCCGAAAATCGTGAATCGAATCCTTTATCCTCAATGCAGCAACCGCTCACCATCATCAACGATCAACACAACATCAACACACCAATGACCATCACCAAGCTGCATTAAGGCACTACTCATGGGCACTGTCATACGTATGGAGTCGATATATTTAATACTTCCATGCACCATCATACGGCTGCAGCGCAGGATATATGTTTACTTAGATTCCCTTATCAAAATCAGTAGATCTTGCAGTACAATGAGAGTGTGAACTTAACAATCTGAACAGGGCCGTCCCGGTGTATTTTTAGGCCCTAGGCCAAAAATAATTTCGGGGATTCGTACTTTTACACTACAAAAAAAAAATCAAATATATAAATAAACTAAATACATTATGACTTTTTTTAATTGAGAATGGAAAAGAAGATTTTTATTATTTCGGGATAGAATGCGAATCGAACTCTAGTTCTCGTTGGGAAGTACAATTGTTGATACCACTCGGCTAGATTCGATTCTGAACAAAAAAAATATCTTACAAATATTACAAGAGAAAATTTGAAAAAAAAAGTTGTCCTTACAATTGTGAGAAAAAAATCCATTTTCCCTCAATCTTCCCTACATATATTTATTCAATACGAGCTGGATCGCTGGAGTGTATGAATGTCTCAATTTGGGGCGAAATGAAAAATACGTATATGAATAATAATGAAGTAGAATTCATGGTCCATGAGAAATATATTTGAGTGGGGACTGTTTTTCTTTAATTAAATAGCATTCGGTCCTAAATTTTGACTGACACTTTTGCTTTAAGTAAGCTATAGTGATATGTTTCACACTACAAACTATTTATCTTACTATACATTTTATCACCAATGATTAAAGTATATTAAGATCAATCAATAAGTCCTTTGCAATGACAAATTTTAACAAAATTTGTGTCGTTTGTTGTAATCCAAAATGTAATGACAAACCTTTTACGATAAGTAAAAAATATGATACGTTATGCACTAATAACTATATAAATCGCATTTCTAAAAAATGCATTTCGGGAGGCTTTCGCCGTGGCTCAGTAGAGCTCCCCAAGGATATCTGAATGATATAATACCGGACAAGGACTTCGACCCGTCACAAGCGGTGAATTCATGCATAGGCACACCTTAGGCCATGGCCTGGTAGGTCTCCCCCCAAAGGACGGCTCTGTATCTGAATGATATAATACCGGACAAAGACTTCGACCCATCACAAGCAGAGAATTCATGCACATGCACAGAGGGCGTGCCTGTTATGAATGCCACTAATGTCGTACCCTCCGAGTCCACTCATACAGTCACCCACATCGTTCCACACAAGGCTACTGAAGTGGCTTTTGGGAGTGAGTTGATATCACAAGTTGTAATTTATTTGTTTTTATTTGTTCCTTGTAAATCATTTTACCCACAAATAATAACTATATCGTTTAACAGGAAACATAATGGTTAGAAGGGAGGAAACATGATACGTGGTGGGTCGAACAAAGGCAAAACATATAAATACAATTGTAGGGCCGCTTGTGGAGGATAAGCGCCGAATATGAGGATGAAAAGGTTACACGGTACGAAGAAGATGAATGCATTCATAGCAGAAGCCCTATATGGTGCCATATCCCTAAAATGAAGATAAAAAATAGAGTTTACCCCAAATAGCTTCCATAGCAGAGGCTATATCCCTATTTATTTTTAGGGATATGAACAGTGCATCCCCACATTTGAGGATGCACTATTCACGTCCCTAAACATATTTAATTATGAAAAATTATAGGGATAAGGCTATGGATGGTGCTGGAGTAAAATAATAAATATTTAATGCGTATGAATAGAGTTGTGAAGTAGAATATATATTATTTAATAGTATAATGTTATAGAGATAAGGATAAAGATGTTGCTGTGGAATGTTTTGAATTGTGATGTTATAAAATAGGGATATGTATTATTTTATATTATTTTAGGGATAAAATCTGGTGAATCTGCTACGAATGCCCTAAAGGAAAACATATTGGTCTTCGATGAGTCACAGTTTTGCATCGCTACATGAAACTATTATCCCTCCGCAAGGTTAGATACCAAGAGTGCGGGTAATATTCCACATGGTTAGCTATCGTGCCCTTTAGATGTCGAGGAAATGTCATGGTGCGTACTCTTCATGAAAGTGCCATTGGATTAATAAGTAACTAATGTCTTTGCTTTTTGTGTCTTCTAGTGAGACTAGTATAGAGGAGTGAACTACTTGAATATATGTGCTATTATTGTTGAATTTTATGTTGTTGCATGTTAAATTCGGTGCTTATACCCCCTTATCAAGTACTTTTGTATTACCTATTTATTATTGTGTTCACACTTTGAGAAGGTGGTATGATGTGGGTTGAGTTTGAGATCGCTTAAAGTGATTTAAAGTTTGCACCTATTCAAACTTATCTCTTTTTTTTTTTTTTTTTTAAATTCTCTTGTATTAATGGTATAGATACTTCTATTTTCTTTTGTAATAGATCGTGATAGTTATACATTCCGGTTGAAAGGGACCTTTAAATGTAAATCCTTACTTTCAAAAGATATGTATTATTATATTCCTAATAATCTTTTACTTAAAGTTAAATCCAAATTAAATAGAGATCCACTTGCTCTCTTGCTCTTTTATTCACAAAATAAATAAATGATGAAACTAATATTTATCGATTGGCTAAAATGTCCTTTTATAAAAATACGGGGTTTACATATAATGAATGTATAACTTTTAAAAGGAGCATTAAGGGCACCATACATTTTTTTCGTGGGCACCCCATCTCGTTCCATCAGCTATTTTACGTAAAACATTATATTGTTTTTTTATATATAATCATTGCACCACAACGTAATTACTTATATTATTATATCTAGTTGTTACATTATACGTAATATCCCGATTTTTCATAAAAGGGTAAAATAGTCGTTGCAGGTGTATTTCTTATGGCACTAATAATTATTTATCATATTTTATTTAATTAAAAAGGATTTAATTAAAAGGAATTAGTTATTTAATTAATGGGTTTAATTAAATGGCTATAAAAAAAAATAATCCCAATTATTTCTCATAATTACACACGCATATTTCTGAAAAAAGGAGAGGATGGAACGGCGCTGAAGAAGAGCAACGCAGAAGCAGAAAACGAAATAAAAGGAAGAACCGTGTGATCAATCCGTTCATCTGTTCAAGACGCCGCAGGAGAGAAAAGTGATCAGCGCGAGGAGACGCAACTTTGGAAAATAACATCTCTCAATTTCGTAAGTTTTCGGTGTAGCTCTTGTTTTTGGTATTCGTAGAGTTCGATTCTTGAAAAAATCGTATATTTTAATCCGTAGCTCTGTTTCGCAGCCATGAGTAGTCGAAACGATCGTCTTGAAGCGTAGAATAATCTAAAAATAGTTTCACAGCAGTAAACCCAGGTAATATTTAGTTTTACAGGCTTTTTCAGTTTCGTTTTTCTGCAAAGAAATAGGATTTTAGGGTTTCCTATTGATCACATAGGTTTTGGGGTTGAGGGTCAACAGTTGTTGCAGTTGCTTGGTGTGTTGCTTGCGGTTTTGCTGGCAATTAAGGTAAGAGGCTCTTCCTATGATTCCAATTATCGTTGATAAGGTTTAGATCAAGTTCTAAGGTGTTTAGGTGATAGAAAGATGTGTCTTTTGTTGATCAAAGGATCATAGATGATTTGGTATGTTTAGATATATTTTCCTATGTTTTACTGTGTTATTTCGAATGCCAATTAGGTTAGAAACGAATGGGAATTCGTGTCTTGATGATTTTAGGGTTCTGGGCAAAACCCAGTGACGGGCGCCTCAGTGAAAGTGACGGGCGTTTGCGATCGTTGCAGCTCAAACGGGCGTTTGGGTATTCTGGACGGGCGTTTGAGGTGTGACTTTTGATTCAGGATGTAGCCCTTTTTGACGGACGGGCGTTTGAGGTTAGTGAACGGGCGTTCGGTTTCGGACGGGCGTCCATAGGGTTTTAAACGGGCGTTCGGGGTTAGACGGGCGTTTAGGCTTTTCAAACGGGCGTTTGACCTGTTTTATTTGTTTTCACTGTTTTCATCGTTTCAGCTTAGTTTCAGGTTTTATACTCACGTGTTTACTGTTTTAAACCCTTAAACATGATATGTTAACATTGAATAAATATAAACAAGCCTGAATTGAGCTTCGATTCGTTCGGCTTAAAACACCGAATGTACTCTAAAAAGGAGTCAAGTTCGGATCCGTCGAAAGAGCATGATAGGTTTGTGCTTTGATGAATTAGTATTCATCAATGTCTGCGGTATTTGTTAGGCCTTGTCCAAGTCTAAAGTGGTGCAGGAAGAGAGTAGTTAATGTGAGGGAGATTAATTGAAAACACGAGGTGGCTAGTTAACCATCCTAATAAATACGTGACTTGACTAGTAAAAGATTAAACAACATGTCTCTCTTGGATAGGCACCGCCTATATCGCGATGTATGCCTACCCTCGAAGGTGAAAGAACTCCGTAGTAGTCAAAAAACCCTAAGCACGGAGGACTCGGCTGAGAGATGTAGCGTACTATCGGAGCCTACCTATTCTAGCCTCCGTGGATATTGGTGTGATCCACTAATATGTTGCCAAGAGTGTCCCAAAAGTGGATACGCCAGAAGTGCTCCTTGAGTGTGGTTGTAACATAGATAAGTTTTAGTAAACGTTTAGTCAATTCATGTTGATGGACATGGAATGAACCCTAGATTGAGTCGGTCACACAAAGATAAATATCTTTTCTTTATAAATCTTAATTGATGTCGTAGCTTCTCACTTTTACTAAGTACTTTGTACTTACCTCCTTTGCATTTTCTTTTGTATGCATTGTGGGGTGAGAAGACGAACAAGTTGATCAAATGTAGACGACGGCTTTTGAAGACTTAAAGTCTTGGCGAAGCTTCTAGATTATTTTCTTTGTAAATGTTGTATTAGACTGGTTGTATTTCTTCTCTTAGATTTGTTGTACTTCTACTTTTAAGGCATCGTATTGTATAAGTCTTTGGGTTTTTAATCGTTGTAATCTTATCTATCCATCTTTAGCATGGTTAATTTCTATTCATAGTAGCTTTTATATTTTTACCCGAGTCTTTTTAGCTTCCGTTTGCTCTTATTTGATACGACGACGTAGAGGCTTGCGTATAATATTAGATTTATTTAATGCTATACGCGCCGAACGTTTCTCTCCCGGATAAGGGCTCGGTATCTGGGAGCGGGGCGTTACAGTTGGTATCAGAGAGAAGCGTCCTTTCTGTTCTAGGCTACTCTTCCTCTAAGATGAGAATCCTTTAGACCTTTTAGAACTTGAGCATGGTGGTAATCCTCGTAAGACTAAGAACCCTTAAACCGTGGTCCAGTTATCAGGATCTAGTGAGGAGTCTTCTGAGACGAAGGTTAGGTTGCGTTCACAGTTCACATCTTTCATGTGATCACCTCAGGTTTCGTCCCTTCTATGATCCTTAGTAGAAACTCTTTCTTCCTTTGAAGTTCCAAACCGTAGCTTGTCACATAGGGTTGTGAAACTCCCTTATGTAATGCTTTGGGATCGGAGTCTTATGCCTACAACTTAAAGTCGAGGTCCTCTTGGTTGATTTCCTTTTCCTTACTTTCCCTATTGAAATCTCTTCACCTTCTCTACATATGAATATCTAAGTTTACTTTTATTTTGGCCTAACTTTGTAGAGAATGATATTTGATTCAGCTCTACAAGTCCTTCACTTTCTTTTTTCACTATCACTTGGTTGAGTTCATCAACATTCTTTGACCTTGCTTTACTTGAGATGGTTCTACACTTAACTCCATGTGTAACTCTATTATTTCCAAGTACTCCTCAATCAAGTTTCAACTCATAGTGTTAAAGGTCTCTTACTTTAGCACATACTTTTCATTGTCCTCGTGTTTGGACTTATCCAACATGAGTGAATGCTTTTGTTCCCATGTTTTCCCTTTAACATAAGACTGTCTTCCCCTACTTTAAAAATTCTGCAAATTTTCAGCAAAGTAGATTTCTGTCTTATCTACAACTTCTCTTTTTAGATCAACTCGATAATCGTTATGGATTGTTCAGAAAATTCATGTTTATGCCGCACACTCTGTCCAGAAAATCTGCAGCAGCACCTTCACTTCTTCTTCTGTTTTGAACAGGTTAAACATCTTCAAACGACCTGAATTTTTGATATGTTTCAGACAACAATTTTATCTACAGCTTTTATTTTGGAATTAAGTTCAGATTCCTTTTTTGTTTGATCTCGATTTGCATTTCAACACAGTGTTTATTAATCTGGAAATTCTGGCAGCTTGTGCAATCGTCAGAAATAACTGTTTTTGACCAATTTATTTTCATTCAAAAATTCTAATATTTTTATATCACCTGGAAAACTCCGGTATCTAGATCTTTTCTCTTTGGATCGTGCTCAAATTCTTCTTCGTTTGTTCTGTACAAATTGATGATGTCAGATCCAGAGTAAAAATCTTGCACAGCAACCTAAAAGGAATATTCACCTCTTTGACTTAGAGGTTGGGCTAAGAGGGTAGTGAGTTATGATTGTCATGTTTTAAGAGTTCCTTGAAGTCTGATCTCCTTATGAGATAAACCTTTTAGTAGGAGTTTGTAAAGATAACGTTATAGTTTCTTTTGCATTGTTAAACGAGAACCAAGGTGCTACCCTCCAGCATGCCATGTTTGATTTTCAGACCCTTTTCGTGCCCTTTTGTAAGTATACTTTTTCTGGTATTTTATTTCTCATGTAATCCCTCACTTGAGATCTTTAAACTCAACAAATCCTCTTGGCTTGTTGTCATGAATTATCTCCGAAACATATCTCCATATGTCTTTCTTTTGAACAAATTCATTCTTTCTTACTTTTCAAATCAAGAAACAAATTCTCTTCAAAGTTCTAAATTGTTGCACTCCCATCATTCATGCAAATTCAAAGTTTGCTGAACCTTTTAATGTCAGAACATTCTTTTTACTTGTGTTTATTCTCAGCTCCTCCTAAGGGTAGTGTCGATATTGTAACTATTTCACCTAATGTTGCCTGTTCCTTTAAGGTATGCATATCTTCTTTTGCTGGTCAAATCTTAAGCCTACCATGACATTCCTCTTCAGTTACTTATCTTTAACCTTCTATCAATTTTTGCTAAACTAGTTTCAATCGGTAAGCGAATTTTTCAAGATGCCTTACGAACCCAACTAGCCAATCGACTTTTGAGTTCCTAAACTTCGATCTTCATTTGATTATTGTACCTCGTATCCTTCGCTTTTAAATCTCTTTTGGGCCATTTAGAGCCATGAACCGCCAGATACCCTTTTGATTTTTCATCTTCTATTTTGGCATTTCTATTCCAATTTTGTTATACCGGTTGAAAGTCTATTTTATTTTAACCTTTCATTATTACACGAGGAATAAACTTGAGCGTTTATTCCTTGGCAAAGGTACTATTCCTCTCGAGTAGTGCAACTTAGAAATTTTGAGTTGAATCGTCGATGATCCCTTAAACTTCCTTTGAAGGTTTGAATTAATTCGTTGAAATCAAACCTTATCCGACAATTCTTATGTGTCGTTTCCTCTTCACTTAAAAGATCTTGCTTACCGTTTACTTATCCAGACTTTGGATATTCCCTTACAATTTCTTGGGGAAAATTTCTATTTCTTTTAAATCCTAAAATAACCTCTCTTTGGCTATTGCAAACTTGGACACTTCTTGACAAGTGTTTATCTTATTCTGGGACCTTTTGGTGTGCTCGTTTTCCCTCCATAGCTACTTCATGATGAGATTCTTGCTCTCTTTTGATTTCTATCTTTCTAGTCCTTCTGGTGCTCGACCTTGCACCTTTACTTTGCTTTTCTGTTGTGTGATGTTTCCTTACGAAACTCATGTGAACTGAAGACTTTTCTAGTTCGCCAACATCCATCTTTGTTAACCAAATGATTAACAATCAAGGTCACTTTCTTAATGCTCTCAAGCTCGGTGTTCTCTTTTCATACATTGAGAGTATCTTCAAGTCCATCTGGTGATGTTCTAACGTCTCCACTTTCTAAAGGCTTATATGAAAGCCTATTACCATTCTTCCAAGTTGCCTCTGAAGTCCTTGTAGACCACCGTTTCTTGCAGAATTCCACTCTCTCAAAAGAATTCCATCTGTAAGGTGTTCTTTTGATGTCCTTCTGGCGGCCATCTTTTGTATTATGATACAATGCCTCATTCTTCATCCTGGAACCAACTTCAACTTTCCTCGACGCGGAATCATCTCGTTTTGCTTGTAACCCAAGCGACCTTCCTTATTTCAATTGCATCGTACCCTTCCTTGGCTTACCTAGTTGACATACCATCCTGGTACTCAACTTATTACTTCTCAACTTCTTTTATCTTCCAAGCTAACCCTAATTGGCACGAGGATTGGATCTGACTGTCAGAGAGAAAGTATGGCAATGCATGTTCCCCATCCCCAAGAAGTCCCAGAAGTCTTTCAGCCGGATCCTTGCAGTTCTTCAGCAAGCTTGTGGTGCCATGAGGGAAGTTGAGATCGAAGGAAGTCAAGTATGCCAGGAAGCTGTGAGTCAGTTGGGAAGCTCAAGCACTCAGGACATAGGTCTGCAGGAGCAAGCAAAGAGTGGTAAACCGGTGATTGCAAGATTTGAGGCGGTTGATGAGTTTGTGAAGAAACAAGATTAAGATCCAATGGTTTTGATTACAAGTGAGTGGTCGAACCGACCAGACCATTGGTCACGAAAGTTAGATGAAGATGGCAACAATTGGCATTGGAATCACTTTGAATTCGAATGCGGAAGATCGGGAAGGACAATGAAGAATGATAACCTCGAGATGACAATTGCGGTTCTCTCGGAGCGACCAAGAAGTACAAGAATTGGAACAAGATCTTTGGCGATCTTTCATGAAGATAGAGATAGAAGAACGCGATTTTTCTAGGATGAAGTGGATCGACAACTGAATACGAGACCAGAGTTGATACAGCAAGCCAACAGATAGATTGAAGTAGATCGTCGCTACCTCGAGATAGCTCAAGGCAGGTGGAAGAGTTGGGAAGATGGAAGAAGACCGCATGCGAGTTAGAGACTAAACGCATCAAAGTTCAGAGTGCATGAACCTCTCGGTTACATTCGAGTTTCGAGGACGAAACTCCTCTTAGAGGAAGGAATGTAACATCCCGACTTTTCATAAAAGGGTAAAATAGTCATTGGGTGTATTTACTATGACCTAATAATTATTTATCATATTTTATTTAATTAAAATGATTTAATTAAAAGGAATTAGTTATTTAATTAATGGGTTTAATTAAATGGCTATAAAAAGAAATAATCCCAATTATTTCTCATAATTACACACGATATTTCCAAAAAGGAGAGGATGGAATGTGGCGCTGAAGAGCAACGCAGAAGAGGAGTAAAACGAAATAAAAGGAAGAACCGTGTGATCAATCCGCTCATCTGCTCAAGACGCCGCAGAGAGAAAAGTGATCATCGCGAGGAGACGCAACTTTGGAAAATAACATCTCTCAATTTCGTAAGTTTTCAGTGTAGCCCTTGTTTTTGGTATTCGTAGAGTTCGATTCTTGAAAAATTCGTATATTTTAATCCGTAGCTCTGTTTCGCAGCCATGAGTAGTCGAAACGATCGTCTTGAAGCATAGAATAATCTAAAAATAGTTTCACAGCAGTAAACCCAGGTAATCTTTAGTTTTACAGGCTTTTTCAGTTTCGTTTTTCTGCAAAGAAATAGGATTTTAGGGTTTCCTATTGATCACATAGGTTTTGGGGTTGAGGGTCAACAGTTGTTGCAGTTGCTTGGTGTGTTGCTTGCGGTTTTGCTGGCAATTAAGGTAAGAGGCTCTTCCTATGATTCCAATTATCGTTGATAAGGTTTAGATCAAGTTCTAAGGTGTTTAGGTGATAGAAAGATGTGTCTTTGTTGATCAAAGGATCATAGATGATTTGGTATGTTTAGATATATTTTCCTATGTTTTTCTTGTGTTATTTCCGATACCAATTAGGTTAGAAACGAATGGGAATTCGTGTCTTGATGATTTTAGGGTTAGGCAAAACCCAGCGAGACGGGCGTCAGACAGCGAGACGGGCGCTTGCGATCGCTGCGTACTCAAACGGGCGTTTTGGGTATTCAGACGGGCGTTTGAGGTGTGACTTTGATTCGTGATGTAGCCCTTTTGACGGACGGGCGTTTGAGGTTAGTGAACGGGCGTTCGTTTGGACGGGCGCCCATGTGGTTTTAAACGGGCGCTCGGGTTAGACGGGCATTTAGGCTTTTCAAACGGGCGTTTGACCTGCTTTTATTTGTTTTCTTTGCTTTCATCGTTTCACTTAGTTTGTGTTTTATACTCACGTGTTTACTGTTTTAAACCCTTAAACATGATATGTTAACATTGAATAAATATAAACAAGCCTGAATTGAGCTTCTGATTCGTTCAGTTAAAACACCGAATGTACTCTTAAAGGGAGTTGAAGTTCGGATCCGCTCGGAAGAGCATGATAGGCTTGTGCTTTGATGAATTAGTATTCATCAATGTCTGTGTATTTGTTAGCCTTGTCCAAGTCACAGTGGTCAGGAAGAGAGTAGTTAATGTGAGGAGATTAATTGAAAACACTTAGGTGGCTAGTTAACCATCCTAATAAATACGCACTTGACTAGTAAAAGATTAAACAACATGTCTCTCTTGGATAGGCACCGCCTATATCGCGATGTATGCCTACTCAAGGTGAAAGAACTCCGTAGGTCAAAAAACCCTAAGCACGGAGGGACTCGCCGAGATGTGCATACCATCGGAGCCTACCTATTCTAGCCTCCGTGGATATTGGTGTGATCCACTAATATGTTGCCAAGAGTGTCCCAAAAGTGGATACGCCGTAGTGCTCCTGAGTGCGGTTGTAACATAGATAAGTTAAGTAGAAACGTTTAGTCAATTCATGTTGATGGACATGGAATGAACCCTAGATTGAGTCGGTCACACAAAGATAACTAACTAAACGATTAAATATCTTTTCTTTATAAATCTTAATTGTTGTCGTAGCTTCTCACTTTTACTAAGTACTTTTGTACTTACCTCCTTTGCATTTTCTTTTGTATGCATCATGGGGTGAGAAGGCGAACAGGTTGATCAAGTGTATAGACGACGGCTCTTGAAGACTTAAAGTCTTGTGAAGCTTCAGATTATTTTCTTTGTAAAGGTTGTATTAGACTCGGTTGTATTTCTTCTCTTAGATTTGTTGACTTCTACTACTTTTAAGGCATCGTATTGTATAAGTTTTGGGTTTTTAATCGTTGTAATCTTATCTATCCATCTTTAGCATGGTTAATTTCTATTCATAGTAGCTTTTATGTTTTTACCCGAGTCTTTTTAGCTGTCAGTTTCTTTCTTATTTGATACGACGACGTAGAGGAACTGTGATAATATTAGATTTATTTAATGATATACGCTGCCGAACGCTTTCTCTCCGGATAAGCGCCAGATCGAGGATGCGGGCGTTACATCATATATGTCAAAATCTTTTACTATTAAGAATGTAAGCCTTGAAGTTTTAAAAATGACGTTTATGAGGGTAAACTATCACCAGCGGCGAGACAAAGATCAATGATTAAGAGCTTGTGTTCAACAACCCATGCTCTCATAGATTCAAGTGACGATAAATCAGAGGAGTTAGCCTCCACCATTTCTTTCTATTCCTTAGACTACGATCAATTATACTGAAAAAATATGCAGGGGAAGAACGAGGTGCGATTATTAGATTGTAATTGCCATGTAACTTGATTAAGAGGTAGTTTGTAATAAATATATATCGGCTAAGGAGATGCAATAAAGACAAGAATGGAATAAGAATAATAATTAAAGAACGGTTTGCAACATTAGAAAACTGGTGGGCGCTCGTGTTTTCAGGGTAGCCATTTGCTGCTGCTGTGGGAGGGAAGGGTAAGAGCAACCGTAGTAATGGTTCAATTGCTCCCATCTATGCTGAAAGTGTCAGAAATGAGATGTTACAAACTTTAAAAGTGAAGTAATGGTTATAAAATAGACCTCATTTTTTTACACAGCATCCCCACACCCTTCTACTTGTGGCTGGTGGAAGAGATGCCCATCTCTGACCAATTTCATCATCACCGCCTCCCCTTCTTCTTCTTCTTCTTCTTCTCTCCTCCTCTTCTCCTCCCTAGCCTTAATGAAAACAACCCCATTTTTGTCCCTTTTAACTCCTCAATTTGTTAAGTTATATAACAAGGATGTTGTGGAAGGTATTCGAATCCAAAATCCTACAAATTAATATATCTATAGAATTCCATTTTATCTCTTCACCACTGGAATATCATCAGATCTAGATAAATATCAAATCATTTGGATCAACTTCAGACCCGGTAGAAAAATATGGATCTAGACCCATTTTGAAGACTACGGAGGATTGGAGGACTCACAGAAATTTTCATATTTTATCCTCTGCGTAAATTTATTTTACACTAAGAAAAAATCATTAATGATTCTCTTATTGCAGAAGAAAGAAAAATAAAAAGAGAGGTGATGAAGCATATACAAAAGAAAAAAAAGTAATGTGAATATGTGAAAAAGAAGCTCTACAGAAAGAAAAAAAAAATTCAGCCATTACGCCATCTTTTCAGTCTTTTTTTTCTTCATCTTCTATAAAAAAGGTCAAACCAATACAAAGTTGCCATGTGTTAAAACTTTTCAGTGTGGAAGGATTCTATTTTCCACACCATTACGGTTGCTCTAAGAAGTGGGGTCGAAATGTAGTTTTTAAATGTTGAGGTCCTATTTTATAAAATAAAGAATTGTCAATAGTCAAACCCATCGATCTTAATATAATATAGACTAACCCTAAAAAATATAATAGACTTCAATTTTAGCAAATGCGGTGTTATGGTAGAATTAATATTTAAAAACCTAGTATATGATGCATTAAATAAACATATACTCCCTCCGTTCGTTTTTAACTGTCGCACTTGATAAAACACACATTAAAGGAAGCTATTGTGGAGAAATTTTGGACACCCTCCATATCCACGATTTACACTTACACAACGTGTTAAAGTGAGCTATATATAGTGGAGAAATTTTGTAATAAATTGATATTCTGCCATCCATAGTGTGGTATATGCGGCTATTCATTGATCTTTCAGAGAAAGAAGTTAACGCTTTGACTTTGATATCAAAATGATAATAAGAACCATTGAATATAATTAATTCAATATTGTTTACACTCTCTCATCACTTAATAAATAAATGTAGATTTAGAAAAACACAATAAACATTGTTTTGGAAATACACGCATTTAAAAATAAAAATGAAAATTTATTTTTAAGTAACTACAATGATTAAATAAAGAACTTGACGCAAAGATTTTTACGGCACCTCAAATAAGAAAACCGACAGAGAAGTCTTTTCGTTTTTTTAAACGAAACCGATGTGCCTTTAGAGTCGGAAACTTGAAGAAATATGCTTGTAAAATGTGTTATTTGATGACTATGCCCGTAAATAGTTGGGAAATTATGCTTCACTACTTTTACGTAGGTTTTACGTAAAGACATCACAAAAATTTCAAAACATTTCAGTAGCTTTTGGTAGCATCAATTTTTCTACATCCCATAAAAATCCACGTAAATGATGCTACCTATTTGTGACTTATGTCACTTATTTAGAAAAATTGATGCTATCGAAATGCTACAAATTTACGTGGTATACTACGTAAAACTTACATAAAAGCGACCGAAACATAATTTATCTATAACTATTTACGGACTTAACCGTCAAATAACATGCTTCACAAAGCATATTTCTTTATGTTTTAGAGACTCCTCTTGCAGGAGAATTTTTGTGTGGGCGATTTAAATTCAGTCTATAAATAAAATATTTTCATTTTGTCACATTGGTGCACCAATAACTTCACCTTGCAAACATAATCATGAAACCAAAGAGGGCTGAATAACATCTAGACTCCTTCCCCTTCTCTTTTTAAAAACCTCTTCCCACTCTCTAAAAACTCCCCTTATTTTCTCTGCCTGTTCAACCCACAGTTTCCGGCGCCGGCCCTTTTCCATCTTTTCTTTTATGTTTTCTTTATAGCTTGTTGGTTTTGTTTCGATCCACACATTTCTACTCCGTAACTGACCTTGGCCAGTTTAGATTTGTTTCTTCATCTCTTTTCTTTTCCGTTTTGGTCGGCGGCGGTGTTACCGATGGCTTCCTCTTCTTCCTTGTTGCTTCTACTTTCAAATCCTATGGTCGATGTTTGAAGAGGAGCAAGATTTCCGGCATTGGATTTGGGGATATGGCTGCCGGATTTGTTATTGTTTTTGCCAGAATTCTTTTTCTGGTCGCCTGTTGGCCTGCCAAGGATTCCTTGATAAAGATCGGTTGCATGCAGATCCTATTTGCTCTCTTTGGTTTATTGGAAAGTCAAATGTGGTTTGGATATGGTGTTTCTTTAGTCGCTTGGGCGGTTCGTGACGTTGGATGGTGGTTCGGGGCAGCCGACGGCTTTGTGTGTTTGTGGTTGTTTTTATGTTTGTTTGTTTTTTGTGTTTCGGATCGGGTCGGCAAAAGTCGATTATTCCGGATCGTTTTTTTTAGGTTTCTAGGTTTGTCTAAGTCTGTTAGTCTTATGGTAATGATCGAATATTGTAATTGATACAAAATCACGCCCTCTATAAACGGCAGAAATTTGGTGGAGATGAGATTCTATTTCCTTTGTTTTCTTCTTTCATTCTTGGTGGTGGTTTCACTTTTTAGTCAGGATTGTGTGGTCGGATTTAGTCTCTCGCTTTTTCCCAGATTTATCCGCCAGAATTTGTATGTCGTTTTTTATTTTAATAAAATCATTTCGTGAAAAAAAAAAAAAAAAAAAAAAAAAAAAAAAATCATAATCATGAAATGAACGACAATAATCAATATAGACATGTGTGGTGTACATGTGTACTCGCTCTGTTCAGTCCGTCGAGGTGCTCTGTTGTTGTCGTTGCCTTCAACAAGTCTTCCTCTACTACTGAACGCCTCAGCTTCATATTTCCCCTAACAAGGTGCGTCTCCGCCCTCTACTCTCAATCCCGCCGCCGTCGATGTCATCATCAACGCCAACAATGACGGTTTCGTCTGCAGCGAACAATAACAGCTCAGCGCCGCTGGTGCCGGCGGCGAAGAAAGTCAGGCATGAAATGGAGTTGTTCGGAGACGTCCGAATCGACAATTACTACTGGCTCCGCGATGACTCGCGCACCAATCCAGAAGTCCTCTCGTATCTCCAACAGGAGAATGCTTACACGGATTATGTCATGTCTGGTCCGTTCCATTTTGCCTTTTCTCTGGGGTAGTTGGTTTCTTTTACCCTTTTATATTTTTCCTGTGAATTCTAAGTTTATTTAGTGGCATGCTCTGCATTTAAATATGTACAAGTGAGTCCTAATGGTTACCACATGGGATGCCATGCCATAACCATAACTTGTTTGTCATGAATAGAAGAGGGTATACCGGTGGAGGGATGAGTCTTCCGTAGGCCCCGTTTGGATCAATATATATATGGAAAAGGGAAGATAGCGTCAAAAAGAAAGGAGAGGGGAATGAGGGATTGCAAAATCTATATCGAGTGATTGGATAGAATTAAACAGAAAGTGAACATGATTTTGTTAACTCAAACTTATTATGTGATCCACTCTTAGTGAAATTTTAGCTCTGCATTGATCCTTATGTTAGCATGATAGTGTGTTACTTCCTATTGTTCATTTTTAGTAATCACCTCATCATCCTTGGTGATGACTGTTCTCTTCCTTCAGATGCTAAACAATTAGAAGATCAAATCTATGCTGAGATAAGAGGACGAATCAAGGAAGATGACATTTCTGCACCGATCCGAAGAGGGCCTTATTATTACTATAAAAGGACATGTGAAGGAAAAGAATATGTCCAGCACTGTCGTCGCCATGCACCTAATCATGAAGCAACTATATCTGTCTATGATACTATGCCAACTGGAGTAGATGCTCCTCCGAACATGTTATCCTTGATGAGAATGCCAAAGCTCAACATCATAAATTTTACAGTATCGGTGCTTTCAAAGTAGCATGCTATATATCTTCTGCATTTCAAATGTTCATCCTTTGTTATGTCACTGGATTATTTACTCATACGCTTTTTTTGTTGCTCGCTTTTCTTCCTTCTAGGTCAGCCCAAATCATAAGTTGGTAGCGTATACAGAAGATATGAAAGGAGATGAGATTTACACTGTTCATGTCAGGGATGTCGAGTCTGGTGAACCAGTGGGTAAGCCTTTGTGTGGTATTAGAAACTCTCTTGAATGGGCAGGTGATGAATCTCTAGTTTACATCACAATGAATGAGACCCTGAGGCCGGATAAGGTAAAAGTATAACTCTATAACATGCTTTAAGCGCATAATAATTGAATAGGAAAGTGTACTGTGTACATGGATGGCGCATCATTATAGCCTTAGGGAAAATGATACTAGATGCTTGGTTGTCTCCATTTAATTCTGCCTTAGAACCTTGGATTTGCAGTCTGCTTGTTTATTTTACTTGTATGGCAGAGTGCTCCTACCCATGGTCCATGATAGATTTTGGCTAATCTGCATGGATTTTCCACGAGATATGGCTTTATCTTGTTTGAATGTCAATAGGTTATATTTCCTTTTTAGTTGCTGTAAAGGTGTATTTCAAATGTATATTTTATACACACACACATACATTATACATATACATACACACACACACATATAAAGCTTCTTTTTGACTTATGTAGTATTCAAACTAATTATCATAAATTAATATGTCAGGTTTGGCTGCATACATTAGGAACTGAACAATCAAGTGATCATTGTCTATATCATGAAAAGGATGATATGTTTTCTCTTTATCTTAAAGCGCCTGAGAGCAAGAAATTTTTATTTGTTGGATCTAAGAGTAAAGTTACAAGATTTATCTTTTATCTTGACGTTTCAAATCCTCAAAATGGGCTTATTACTTTAACACCACGTATGGATGGTATTGATACAACAGCCAGTCATCGTGGGAGTCATTTCTTTATTAAACGGAGGAGTGATGACTGTTACAACTCGGAATTAGTTGCATGCCCAATTGATGATTCATCTGCAATTACGGTTCTTCTTCCGCACAGGCCAAGGTGGTTATGGTTCTGTGACATTTGATCCGGATATTATCATTCTATATTATTTGGATTGGTTATGAAATACTACAGAAAAAGAAAACGTGGATTTAATTCGTGGGGATATATTAGGTTTGGCCTTAAGTGTCCTGTGTCACATTTAGGTACATTTCCTACAAAAAGAGGAAGTTGCTGTATTTTAATCAAAGGAATCCTGCATTGTTGAAGGCATTAAATGGAGTTAGCTGTAAATGTCATCGATTTTAAAATAATGAAGTCTGAAAAAATGATTAGTCGCTTTCTTGGTATTCTAAAACAACAATAATATGAGACAAAAGAAAACTATTGTTGAAATGATAGTAATTGATGGACGAAGGCATTAATGTTTATATTGTTCCTCTTGTTGGCTTTCTTTATATGAATGCTTTTCTCGTCTTTGACTGTTTCTTGATTAAACAGGGTAAAGATCCAGGATGTTCACCTTTTCAGCAATCATCTTGCTATCTATGAACGTGAGCAGGGTCTTTCCAAAGTTACTGTATATCGCCTTCCTGATGTTGGAGAGCCTCTTGGAAAGCTTGAAAATGGTCGGGCTGTTGATTTTGTTGATCCTATATACTTTTTGAAACCATCAGAATCAGAATTCACTTCCAACATTTTAAGATATACCTATAGTTCAATGAGGATCCCACTTTCAGTTTATGACTTTGACATGAACACAGGAGTCTCAGTTCTCAAGAAGATCGAACCAGTATGGTAGTCTAGCTTCTAAAACTTGTGGTTTTTTTTGGCTGCTCACCTTTTTTGTTTTTTGAGATTGCACAGACTTTTTTCCTTTCTACATTTTAGGCTTCGAATCAGACCATAAGATGCTAATATTGAATGCCGCTAGGGGGATTTTTATTATTATTTGGTTTCACTTAGTTGCAGCAGTTGAGTAGATATACAAAGCAAACTTTCATTCCAGATGCTCTATATGGTAAACTTGCCTATTTTGATGCTTAACTATTTTTTTACCATTTTTTCCTTACTAATCTTAATCATAAGAACTAGTCTACGGGAGAAACATGATTTTTTTTTTGTCATTTAGTTGTGCAAATCGGTGAAGGGTGCTTCCGGCAGAGGGTGAATGTTTCTCGTCATCTCTTCCAAAATTATTATGCATGCGATTGTTAGGGTTGGTATGCCCCGTTATAAAACTTTAGGTTTACAGATTTACAAGTATTGCTTTGCAGACTTTTCTCTTGTTTTTACTAGCACCTGCTTTTGTACGGTATTCTTTCTGAAGCTTAATAATTGTCCAGTGCAGGTGCTGCAACTACAATTTATGAACTGTATTCGAATTTTGATTCTGAGTTTCACATATATATTGTTTTGATGTGGGGTAGTTCTCTTCTGAAGTGAAAGTGTTAACATGGTGTAATGTTAGGCAGATTTTTGGGATCTACTAACGAAGGGCCTCCCTTGCTAAAATATTTATGGCTTAGCAATCTACCACAATTATTGCATTGAAGTTTGTTGTGAGATTCTTTGTTGGGTGTCTTAAATGTTGAAGGCAGTCCCTCTTAAGTCCGATCTTTAGTTCATTGCTGTTTACTTGTTCAAACATCTTTCAAGCTTTAAGCTGATGTTTTTGGATCATACATCTTAAGGTTTCTATTTAGTGCATAAATCTCTCTTTGCTTTCTGAAACAGGTTCTGGGTGGGTTTGACTCATAAATTATGCAACTGAAAGACAATGGGCTACTGCTTCAGATGGCACTCAAATACCCATATCAATTGTTTATAGCAAAAACTGTGAAGCTTGATGGGTCAGACCCCTTGCTTCTGTATGGTTATGGATCTTATGAGGTAATGTCCTCAATATCACCATTGATTCAAAATTCTTCACACAGTGAAGGAGTGCTTTTTGTTTACTCTTTATGTTAAGGATTATACGTGATGGAGGAAACATGCTTTCTAATTCATCATTTTGGTAGCAAGGAGTGTAATTTTCTTGATATCTCAGGAATGGAATCCAAAGGAATGCTTGAGGCTGGGTCATTAGAAATTTGAAGTACCAATGGAACCTTAACTTTTGTGTGTCTACCAGCCTTTCGTTGTCTTCATTGCCTTCATTGTTTCAAGTAGCTGTTTCATTTTGTGTAAATCATTTAGTACAGGTTCGTGCTTTGAAACAATTAATTCATCTATTTTCTTTCTCAAGAATGTGGGCATACCTGGAGTCGGCTTTGTTTTTGTTTTTTTTGTACGAATTGGAATTAGTTAATTTCCTTTCAATTTAGAAACAAAACAATAATTATGGACTAGGTTGGGTACATTAATACTCTCCCATAACCCCTTATATACATATTATGGGATACACAATTTTTTGGAAATTGGGTTTGACAGTGTCTCTCATCTGAATCCTTTTCTCTTCTCTTTCTCTTACTTTCTTGTGTTTCTTTATGTTTCATGTCATATTTTTCTTATTATACCTGATATAGAAAATTTAATATTTTTAATAGGTATGTGTCGACCCACATTTTAAGGCGTCAAGATTATCTTTGCTAGATAGAGGTTTTATTTATGCCATTGCTCACGTCCGGGGAGGTGGAGAAATGGGCAGGCTTTGGTATGAAAACGGGAAGCTGTTGAAGAAGAAAAATACTTTCACAGATTTTATAGCATGTGCAGAGTATTTGATAGACAGGAAGTATTGTACCAAGGAAAGGCTTTGCATTAATGGCAGGAGTGCAGGGGGCTTGCTAATTGGTGCTGTGCTAAACATGCGACCCGATCTATTCAGGGCTGCTGTTGCTGGGGTACCTTTTGTAGATGTGGTGACTACCATGCTTGATCCTAGTATTCCTCTTACTACTTCAGAGTGGAAGGTTAGCTATCTGATTTTAAATTATTTTTGTTAAAACCAAGCTGTTTTAGAAAGGTTGAAGTTGTTAATCTGATAAAGTACTTGAATGCTCACGCCTGTTTCAAAAGTTCCATGCTTCATTGATATACGAGTGCAACATTAGATTCAGCTGTGTAGAAATGACTCTCAACATCAGATGCTTTAGGCTCATATGCGTCTTCATATAAATAAGATCCCTAATTTGCTTCATTTTTTGTCAGTTTGAAAATGCCTAATTTCAAGCCTTTGTTGAGATTCCTGAATTATCATCATATAATAGATCCATTTTTTGCCTGCAGATTTACCATCAAAATGTTTCTTGTGCCTAACATTTGTTAGTTTGAGGCTGTATAACTTCGGATTATTGGCCAAAAAGTCTTTTCTAGTCCCAGAAATAATTTTTAGGAATAAAACTCCCCTATTCATCCATAGCCCTAAAGGAGAAAATAGATGCACATAAGCAGGATGGAGGTCAGAGATAGGGTATTCGTAGCCTTGTTTCTGCTAACATTACTTGGGTTATAAACTGAAGACAAAGATGTAGAAAATAAGTATATTCTTCTTATTCGAGCAAAGCTGAAAACAACCCTTTCAAAGATACAAAACAGGTCTAAACATCTATACTAATAAATGTAGGTGGCTGCAATTAAACAAGGGCGGCAGCCTGTAACTAACCTAGAGAAGCCACCCATTTAACCAAGCAATTAAATGGGGTAGCTATAACGGCTAAAGAACAACAAATACTGCCTGTGATACTCAAATAAATTATCTACAATTATTCTAATTTAATAACTGTTTTATATTCCAAATACTACCTACCATTGGTAATACTTCAACATAAACGATGAAGACATGCTTGTATTGCATGCTTTCAAAACTACTGTGCCACTCTAGGAAAGAAGATTAAAGTACAAAAGAGAGAGAATAAAGTAAGCAGTCCTGCAATTTAGAATCAAGAGATGATTGGCTTGTTTGTCATTTCAACCTTTTTCCTTTTCTTTATGTAAATACGTCTCTTCAAAGTTCATTAATAACATATAGGAACTTATGGCATGGTTTATATGTTGAATTCCTTATAACCTAGATGAAGCAACTTTTGTGTAAGAATATGCAATTCTCTAGTTTGTTTACATCAAACAATTTAGTTGCTGGTTTGTTTACATCAAACAATTTTGTTGTATGTAATACTACCGTATTTTTTACTTATCCATAATATTAACAAACAAAGACTGCTGCAATTGTGGGGTTTGTATTTTGAGGAAGACTCGTACTTGTCCAAATTTGAGCTCTTCTAGTGTTATGACAAATATGTATTTGTTCTATGCTCCACATAGTATGAATGTGTTCATCCATAATATTTCACATGCCTGAATGAGGGTAAACTTGGACGTAGAAAACATCTTGTTCCAATGAATTATTTTCATCTTAGATCAGCTAGTAGATTACGCTTCCCTAGAAATCAATAAGTTTTTGTGTTATGTATCTTTCAGTTTCATAACAGCTTTGGTGAGTTTCATCATTCTTGGTGAGCGAGTAGAGTTTTTTTACAGAATCAACGAAGTCGTCATCTCACTTGCTCAGTTGCAAATTATAAGATGATCAAGTGACTTAAGATGTTAAACTGCAAAAGGTTTAGTGGATGTCTGCAAAGTCAGTCTTGATTCCATTCTTCTTTGAACAAGCAGAGAAGGAGATCTCTTGTTGCTTTGCCGAAGCTGGGTCTGATTCTATGTAGAATCTGGACAGAAAATGTAATCGGTTAATCTTATATCTTCTTTTTCTGCAGGAATGGGGTGATCCTCGGCAAGAGCAATTTTACTTCTACATGAAGTCGTACTCCCCTGTTGACAATGTTAGTTAAAATGGCTTCTGCTTAAGCATCCTGTTTACGAAGTCTCTCTTCTAATAGTGTGGGAAGTAGTTATTGTGCCTGTTTTACCCTTAGTCTACTACTATTCGTAGTTAATTCTTGCAATTTTAACGTTTATTTTTATTTTCGATCTTCTTTTTCTTACAGGTTGAGGCACAAAACTATCCTGCCATGCTGGTTACTGCTGGTTTGAATGGTAGGTATTCCAGGAGCTTTACCTACTTTTATATTTTTAGCGATTCATGAAATCATCTGAATAATTCGTACTTCAGAAATGTAAAGCTTCTGACTACATTTCCTTTAGGTGTAATCTCACTTTGTATTATGCAGGGCTTTTAGTTACTTTCTCCTGAAGTGCATTTCCTTTTATCTTGATGCACGCACTCATTTTGAATTAAAAAAAAATTCACTCAACAACCTTTTTGGATGACATTCCTTCTATCATTTTAGAAAGGGTAGGGTTAGTGCCATAATGGTTGTGCCACAATGATTGACACAACACACTTTTATACCATTGATTATGGTGGGTATCGTATCAATCAATATATCCTACATTATGATCAATGGTGTAAAAGTGTGTTGTGCCAATTGTATTGCCGCAACTGCTGCGGCAATAGCGTTTTCAGTTAAATGGTTGGTTAATTTCTTGCCTAAAGTAAAAAGGGGAAATCACTTAATTTGCTCTGCTGTTCCTAGATAATAAAGTCGAGCTTTTCGATTGGAGTTTCAACTATTTAAGGACATCTGTTAATATATCATGATGGTTTTAACATGCATGTAATTCAGATATTTACGACTGCTTAGGATTCAACTGATAATGGACTTTGTTTTTTGACTTTACCTGTAACTTTTAAGGAAAAAAAAATTGATGATCTGTGTTCTGAATTCAAAGAAAAATATACCTGTTATTGCTGACATGACATGGCGTATATACCTTGTCACAGACCCGCGTGTTCTGTATTCAGAGCCTGCAAAATTTGTTGCCAAGTTGAGAGATCTGAAAACTGACAATAATTTGCTATTGTTCAAATGTGAACTTGGTGCTGGGCACTTCTCAAAGTCAGGGAGGTATTTTTCTTTGCTTCTTATTTTACGTGTGCATCATTTTTCAATTGTAAAATTGGATTTTGCCTCAAAGTATTCTGAGAGACTCCCCAACCCTTCAAATGAATTTATGTTACAAATGTCTGATTCCACACAGGTTCGAAAAGCTCCAGGAAGATGCCTTTACGTATGCCTTTTTGATGAAAGCTCTGGACATGGTTCCTGAGAACAAATTATAAATCAGAGTCCATAGTAAGTACTCTCGTTGCACCGGATCTCGGAAATGTCTCATTGTGTGTAAAAAACGACACAACACATACTTTTTTTTGCACACATGACATCGTCTCATTTGTCGGGTCCATTATACTCTCATTACCATATGGACTCATCCGTTATAAATGGGTTTTCTTAGGTTCCCGCACAAATTGAAAGCTGTTTGAAGAAGAAATGCCTTTTGGTGGGGTGGAAATTGAAGAAGTCTTGATCTCGTACGGCGGTGTTTATGGTCTCAGCAAAATGGGATTACTATACAAATGATGAAATGCCTATTTAATAAAAGGTCATGGAGATGCCTATTAAGAGATTTGACAGGCTTTTGAATTTCCATCATTGTTTACTTCTGTTTTAACCCCCTTGGTAGGGGGACACTGAAACCTTATAAGAAGGGTCTCAACATCATGTTTATTTCTGGAGGAATATCTAATTGTATGATTTATCATGTCCTAAAAACTACGACTATTTTAGTCATGATCACCCTGTTCAGTGCTTGTTTGAACTCCATCCAAGCTTTTTAGGCTTTTCTTTTGTGTGCAATATCCAACTCTGAAATCAAACAAGAGCTAAAACCCAAGAATGCCTGTCTTTTCAAATGATGGGAGATTTTGAGATCGGATCATCGGATGAATGTCATATATACAAATTTATATTGGAGGCTCTTACTTGGTGCTTTGCTCCGGAACATGTGCTAGAATAAGTCGAGCATCCTTTCAATGTTACATCGATACCTTACCTAATTATGAAAGGTTTTACTTCATGGTAAACTATTATGCCTTGAGCTTAACTAGGTCCTCAAGGAAACCGGTTTTGAAACAGAATTAGGGGAAAAGGGAGAAATGGAAGGAGATAGGAGAAAAGACTAAGGGATTTTATTGATATCCAAAAGTGAGCAATCATACAACACGCACTTTCCTTATATATCTCTTGGCTCGACAAAGGTAAGCTTTCCTAGAAATACGCAGTCCTAACCAATCTATTAGAATTGTCTAGTTCTGAACATCACCCTCCTCTAAAGAGCTTGACTGTCCACAATGAAAGGGAAAGTATGGGAATTGGGCTAGTATTTAATCTGCATCTTCTGAAGATGATTGTTCTTCATCACAATCTGACCACCCTGATTAATAATTGGCAGTGTTGCTGATGGATGAATCCCTGTTCCAATGCACATTTTGAGCATGGACACATGGAACACAAGGTGAGTCCTAGCATCCTGTGGCAACTGTAATTTGTAGGCCACTTCATTAATTCTTGCCACAATCTTAAAAGGGCCAAAGTACTTGGTTGAAAGCTTGAGATTCCTCCTCGGTGCCACACTTTTGCATATATGGCTGAAGCTTCAAAAATACATATCCCCCCCTTTTTTTAGGAAAGGATATTCCCCCATATTAAACTCCTATTTTGTATGTTGATCAACATAGAACTTCATCCTAGCCCGAGCCTCTTCCAACTGATTCTTGAGCTCCATCATAATAGTATGTTACTGCCTCAGGAATTCCTCAACATCAATGAACTGTTTTTGAGCAAAACTGCCAAGTGAGAGTGAGTTAGAAGGTACCCATACAGTGCCTTAAATGGGGTCAGGTTGATGGATGTATGGTAATTGGTATTATACCAATGCTCAGCTAGGAGCAACCAATTCTTCCATCTTCCAGGCCTCTGAAATGTCATGCATTTTAAGTACATTTCAGTGCACTGAATCACACTTTCTGTTTGTCCATTTGTTTGAGGATGGTAAGCAGTACTATATGACAAAGTGACCCCCACTAACTTCATAAGTTGGCTCCAAAATTTAAAAGTGAAAACCTTGTCTATATTACTGATTATGATGTCCGGAATCCCATGCAGCCTGTAAACGTTAGTAAGAAACTCTGATGCTACCAATTCTGTTGTATACTCTTTTTCTAATGCTAAGAAATGGGCTAATTTTGTCAATCTGTCAACTGTCACCATGCTCATATTCTTACCCTCAGGCTTAAGTACTCTATGAAATACTTACTTAGTTGTGACCAAGTTCTGTCTGGAATTGGCAGGGTTGCAGCAACCCTTGTGGCTTGTCATGGATGGTCATGCATTGCAAACAAGAAACACATCTCTGAATCATCTCATGTATGTCTCGCTTGAGATTCGGCGAGTAAAACAATCTTTTGATTCTGCTGTAATAAGCCATGACCCCTCGATGCCCCCATGAGACTAGAATGAAGATGCTCCATCAATTTCTATTTCAGATAATCGGTTGATCCTACATATATCCTTCATTTGTACCTCAAAAGTCCCTGATGTAAAGTATAGTGTGGTCTGAGGCTGTTGCAATTATTATAACCCTAAATTTTTCCTCCACAACTGCATCATCCCTATAGCTGGAAGTTACTTCTTGAATCCAAGAAGGAGACACTGGGCTAATGATGTTCCATTGACCATGTTCATGATTCTGCCTAGGCAATGCTGGAGTTGCCGGAATCTGAACCCGACCCGATAACCCGATTCGAATGAATCGAGTCGAGTCAGAACCCACACAGATTCATCTAAATCTTGATTAGATCAAGATCTATAGCGGAAGCATGAATTTTGCGATTTAATTAACTAATAAACGATTAATTATTACCTTAAAGAAAAGGTTACGGGATTTACCCAACCGGTGGTAAGCCGTGATCTTCCGAGTTGTATCTCCAAACAACGACTGGTGGACGTCGATCCCGCATTCGAACATGCTTTCAATAAAAACCTAGTTTTTCTTTTTCCCGATAGCTAGGACAAGAAAACAAAATTTGTCTCCTTTTTCACAAAAGTGGCGTTGGACTTTTTTTTTCTCAAAATCATGTTGGAATCCAAAAAATTATGGTGTTTATAAACTCTCTTTATATGCGCTTAATAACCAAATAGTTTGAGAGTTATCTTATACACACATATTTATCTTTTCTTTTAAGGAAAAAAATAAAAACATTTATCCAATAGGAAAATAAATTTCCTATTTATCCAATAAAAAAACTAATTTCTTATTTATAATTATTTAACACATAAATAATCATATTATCCACATTATAATTAATTAGGAGAAAATTTCTTTTCCCAAAATAAAAAAAAATGGCGCCATTTTTTAATGCCAATTGAGATAATAGAAAATGTATTTTCTATATTACATATTATTTCTCGAATAAATAATATCCGCATATTCATTAAATAGATAAACTATTTAATTTATTCTCGAGTTTCCAAAATATGAGAATTCACTCACGTGTTAGGAGCCAACTCGGGGACTATGGACCTATAACCAATAGCTACAATAAATTGAATAAAACATTCATCGAACAGAATATTTCTATTCAACATATTAATTCCGGAATTACGCCATCATAAATCCGAAACTGAACTCTATCGATTATAGATATAACTTATTCTTAATGTGTCGAGTCAATAAGTGTCAATTGATATAATCATTACATATAGACTAACCCTCCATAGACTATCCGTAATGAAGCGGGAATGTTTCCATAAACCTTCTTCATTACATCTTATCCTTATTTACTATTAACCCACTAGTGATCAATTAGTTCATAACCAATATGAACTCCGCGGATCGATCAGTTTCTAGGATCAACAAATAAGGGGATTGTCTTTTTACTTCCTGCAGGAAGGAATGGATTCCGTATCTGTGAGCCACATTCCCAGCTACTCACTCCCGATAGTGCCAACGTGAAAGTGATTCGGACCGCGCCTTTTAGCAATCCTTAACGAACACATCAAACCCTATCTTAAAACAAGCAGGAGTCTGCAATCACTTCAGGATTAAAAAGTTTAATCCATATATGATCATCTTGTGATTCAATAAGATTTCTCAATCATGGAATTATATGAGAAATGCAGATTAAATCGGTTCAATCCTATATGACTACATCATATATAAATGCCCCACTTAGATAACCAATATCAACGGTCCAGATAAGACGGTCACACCGTAAAGTGTTCTGGACGCATTAATGGTGGTTTAATCAATAGACCCCATACTTTGATTAATTTCACCATGGACTAACAGTTCAAGTGTATCACCATTAACTTAATCCTCACGTGTGTCATACACTAAGTTATATGGCTACATATGATACAACTTGGGGTTTTCCGCAGCGTATTATTTACAAGCACGAAGCAAATAATAAGATGAGAATAAATCTGTCATTTATTAATTATAAAAACAATTAATAAATTGTCTTCCGGGTGCTACTTCCAACAGACAAGGCATCAACCATCACATTTCACTCCTTTTTTATACTCTATGGTAAAGTCCAACCACATGAGTTTAGTTACTCCTTTCTGTTGAAGTGTGCTAGTGGATTTTTGATCCAATAAAAACTTCAAAATTTGCTGGCTGTTGACAGAGGTCGGACCGAGACTCGCCGTGTGTCATCTCATAATTGATCAAACAATAAACGAAGACAGAGAAATATAACATTAAGGGCCAAGAGCTCCACTTTATGCCTAAGGGCAGACCTGAACCCCATGTGGGAGGTTTTACCCGTTATCCCAAACAGATCACCGCAAGTCGGCTAAGTTGTTGGGAGCTCGGGTCCACGCAGTACGGGCTGAGACGGTCTGGAGGGGCTCGACGTTTTAGGTCGGCCAGAGCCTTCCTTATCTGATACTGCACACATGCGTAATATATAAGATAAACATGGAAGGAATCTCAAGTGATTAAGACTCTGATCCCAATATTTAAATATATCCGGGATTATCTCCTAATTAATAGGGATTGACATAAGATAATCTATAGGAGTTACGAAAGAGAGTCCTTGAACGACACGGCACAGGTTGCCAAGGAAGAGATGTCCTCTATATAAATTATCCCAAGAACTACCAGAGACTTGATTCCAAACTCATACACAGGATACGTAGCCAATTTGGGATTCATAATCTCAGGCTCAGTCTAATAATCACAAACACTACCCATGTTTTGCATCTTTTACTAGGGTTTTGGATCTTGTTCAGTGTCATTAGGTTTATTACGGTCCGTTTAATCACACAGACGATATCCAGCATTGTCAGCTATCTTGTTCACAAATGGTCTACCTTGGATATATTGCTTCCAATTGGATAATGCCATAAGAACTGACAGTAATTCCTTCTCGTAGATGGACAGTCCCATCTCCTTAGATTTGAAAGCTTTGCTGAGATAGGCCAATGGTTTCCTACCCTGGTGTAATACCGCCCCTAAACTTTTCCCACATGCATATGTTTCTATGCAGAATGGAGCCTCAAAATCAGGTAGGGTGAGGACATTGGACTAACACATAGCTTGCTTCAAATCATCAAAAGACTTATGTGATTCAGGGGTCCAAATAAACCCTTCATTCTCCAACATATCATTGAGTGGCTTAGCCAATAATCAATAAAATAGGACAAACCTCCTGTAAAACCATGTGAGACCTAGAAATCTCCTCAGTTCAATAATGTTTTTGGGAAGGGGTCAGTTTACCATGGCCTCTATCTTAGAGGGATCAGCATAAACATTTCCATGTTGGATGATATGTCCCAAATATTCCACTCTGTCTTGGCCAAAAGAACAATTAGATAACTTGGGATAAAACTGATATTTTCTTAGAACTTCCAGTACAACTGTCAGCTGCTTCACATGTTCTCCCATGTCAGGACTATAGATGAGTATATCATTAAAGAAAACCAAAACAAACCTCCTCTGAAAGGCATCAACAGCTCATTCATGTTTCTCTGGAATGTGGCAGGTTCATTGGCGAGGCCAAATGGCATGACTAAGAATTCAAATTGGCCTTGGTGAGTGACATAGGCTATTTTCTGCACATCTCTTTCCTTCATCAAGATTTGATGAAATCCTGATCTAAGATCAATCTTAGTAAATTCCCTTGCTCTCCCTAGATCATCCAAAAGATCATCTATAATTAGTTTAAGGCATCTATGGTCAGATCATTAAGCCTTGTGTAATCTACACACCCTCTCCAAGTTCCATCCTTCTTTTTAACTAGAAGCATTGAAGATGAAAAATGATTGTTACTGTGCGTGACAATCCCCTGTTTCAGCATTTCAACCACAAGTAACTCAATATCATCCTTTTGGTTATGAGCATACCTATATGGCATGAGTTTGGTGGGATCAAAATCATATTTAAGGGAGAATGAGTGTTCATACCCTGTCTTAGGTGGCACAGCAGTGAGAGTAGAAAATACATTTTTATAATTCTTTCAACAAGGGCCTTAACTTAGTAGGAACACTACTATTTTGTTGTTCTTGAATCATACCAAGACATCCAATCTAGCCATAGGTACTCTTCCTAAAACTGTCAACCAACTTTTTACAACTGATCATCTTCGATTGGCACTACTCTGGAGCTCCTTTTAGTGAGATTTGAACCCCATCGTTTATGATTTAACTAACTTTAACCAGGCCTGATATTGCCTTTGTTGTTTAACGATTGAGTCAGTTTTGGGATACTCCCACTGAAAATCACATGTAAGTAGCTCATAGGCTCATGAGATAATTAAAGTTCAATCCAGGACAAAGAGTTTTCTTTCCATCTAAGAACATTTTCATCTTAAAATGGTTCACTAATACTGACTGGGCAGGATGCCCTAAGACTAGGAAATCTGTTTGAGGATGTATGATGTTTCTAGGAGATGCTCCCATATCTTGGAAGGCAAAGAAACAAAAAAATTCCAGGAGCCCTGTGAAGCAGAATACAGGGCAATGGCCAATGATACTTGTGAAATTCAGTGGCTTCTCTACATTTTTCAAGATTTGCATATTCAATTTCAACTTCCTATTATTTTATTCTGTGACAATGCTAGTGCTCTTTTTCAGAGAAAAAGTCTCACGGTTGATCAAACTTCTGCCTGTACATACTAGAGAACAAGTTCCTAACATTCTAACCAAAGCCTTGGATGCAGGTATATTTTTCTATTTGGTGGATAAATTAGGCATTTCCAAAAAAATTCAGCCCAGTTCCAGTGGATAAGAGAGTGTAGGAGCAAGCAGGATGTGCAAACAGATTCATTCATCACTCTTAACTTGAGGATGTGTTACAATACATGGATAAGACAATGTTGGATGCAAAAGGATATGCACACACTTATATACTCAGCTTAGTTGACTTAAGACTCAACTAACTTTGGAGGATTCATCTAAGAGATTACACAACTCACACAACTGAAAATATTTTGTTGTAACTTTTTATTCAGTTATAACTGATTGTAACCCTTATAATGAAGTATACTTTATAAATACTTCATGATCAGCAACATTGTAACTTAACTTGTTCGTTATCTTTGATTAATAAAAATTCCGCATTATATTTTTTCTTGTGTTTTTCAATTCCTAAATTTCAACACCCCGTGTGAGGTTCCATGTTGATTAATTAGCAAGCTATGTTCACAGCCTCTGCCCAAAATCTTCTTAAGAAAGTAGAATTAGAGAGCATGCACCTAGCGCTCACCAGAAGAGTTTATTGCATCTTTTCTGCAACACCATTCTACCGAGCAGTATCTTTGACTGTATGGTACTTGGCAATACCCTCATCTTTGCAGAACTTATCAAACTCAGACTAGAAGAACTCCAGACCATTATCTATGCGGAGCCTTTTGATCTTCTTCCATGTCTGGTTCTCTACTAGAGCCTTCTACTGCTTGAAAATCTTGAATGCATCACTTTTATGTTTAATCGTCACCACCCAATTAATTCATGAATAATCATCGATGAAAGACACAAAATAATAATGACCACCTGATGATTCCACCCTTGATGGCCCCCAACAATCATAATGAATATAATCAAGTGTTGTCTTTGTGTTTTGTATGCATTTTGGGAACTTGCTCTTGTGTAGCTTCCCGAACACACAATGCTCACAAAAGTCTAGATTCTTGACATTATATCCCCCGAGAAGGTCAGATTTAGACAGAATCGGCATCTCTCTTTCACCTATATGACCAAGTCTCATATGCCACAACTTGGTCAAGTCTGACTGGTGAACTTCTGATGATGCAACAACAACAAAACCATATACAATAGAGCCTTGTAACAGATATAAGGTTCCCTTCTTGACACCTTTTAGGACCACATCTGAATCCTTGTACACACTCATCACTCCATCTTCACCTCTGAATTTGAACCCTTTGATGTAAAATAGTCTAAGGGATATCAAATTCTTGGTCATTTGTGAAACATGTCTAACATCATTCAGTGTAGAATTTAACATCATGAGTCCTCAGCTGAACTGAGTCAATCCTAACTATCATGCATGCCTTGTTTTTGGCCACAAAAATATGTCCCCATCCATCTGCTCATATGTAGAAAACCACTTATAGAGCCAGATCCTCATATCAATTTATGTCATGCTCAGCTGCAATAACAATTGTGCCAGATTTGTTCTTCTGATGCTTCTTTTTTTTTTTTGGACAATTATACTTACAATGTCCATGCTCTTTACATTAACTACAGAAATTTGTGGACTTAGGACCATTGGAACCAGATTTCTTGGATTTCTTCTTCCCTGAAAGTCCATGCCCTTTCCCACTGCTGCTACTGGCAACCAAACCAGCAGCTTGATTGTGTATACTAGAACCAGATGCCTTGTGAGGTAGCTCTTGAGCATGGAAATGTGATCTCACATTCTTCAGTGACACTGTATCCTTCCGAATAATGAAAGACTGCACAAAGTTTAAATATGATGCAGACAATGACACTAGAAGAATCAAAGCTGGATCCTTATTTTCAATCTTAAAGTCAATATTTTTGAGGTCCAGCAATATTGTGTTCAGCTAAGTCCTTTCATGCATCCTTAAGCTAAATAGACGTTGTTTCAAAAACAACTTGTTGGTTAGCGAGTTTTTCATGTACAGACTCTCAAGCTTTTCCCAAAGCCCAACTGTAGTATCTTCTTCAGCAACTTTCATGATAACATCATCTGAAAGGTACAACAAGATGGTTGAATATGTCTTCTCCTCCAGACTGACAATCTCATCAGAACTGGTGTCTGCCGTCTTGGTTAACGGAGCCCAAAGCCATTGTTGCTTTAACAAGGCCATCATCTTGATTTTCCATAAGCTGAAGTTGTTTCTTCCTATAAACTTGTTGATTTTCACGTTGATTGCATACATTTTTTCTTGCCAGATAACATACCTTGATTCCAGAAACTAGCGCCGATTAAGACCTTGGTGACGATCTATTGAAATAGTGTCCTAAACCCAATCGGGTTGGACCGGATCCGACCGGGTCGGGTCATTTCTAGTCTATTTTGTTCATTTAATAACTTTATTATGATTAATAAAGGCACTTTTGTTATTATATATTTTATTTATCTTTATGAACCAATTATGTTATTGAATATATAGTAACGTCCCTAGTGTCGAACTGTGAAAGAGAAATCCTAATAGTGATTATGGTTGATGTCACTTTAATAAGTTTGATACTTAATTGTCTCTAGTCGTATGTACTGTCAAACGGGACATTGCTAGTATGATTAGACTAGCACGTATTGAATGTCTTCTATCTTATTGAAGATAGGGATAGATCTCGTCTATGGAAGTGTATAGACACTTGGACTGTACCGTAGTATAGTAGCTACAACCGGAGTCGAATCACAGGGAATCGAGGTTGGTCTAGTTCTTAATTCTTCTAAATTGTCACGAGAAATAACTAAAACGAAAAACGAAGAAACAATAAACCTGGGATGAGGGTTGTCAATCCAAAGCCGGAAATATGATTACGAACCTAAAATAACTAATTCTATTCTATAAACTAAAGCGAAAATAAAATTCTAAGCTAGCAACGAAGAACAAGGCACAATGATTCTTTCAATTAAGTTAACGAGGAACAAGCAATGATCCACCTATCTCGCAATTCTCAATTTCTACCCTAGATCGTTTAGTGAAGATTTAATAAAGATGTGGTTCACCTATCAAAGGTATGAATTTCTACTCTCGTAGATAATTCGCCTATTAATCTTTCATCTCTCGATCTTAAAGATTAACGCTTCCATAACAAAGGTGTAAGATTTCTCAATCTAGCAACCTAGAAATTTAACCTAGCAACTCTCGTTATTTTTAGGTTAAAAATATAATCTTTACTACGATGATCTAAGTCTAACAACGATTCTTATCAAACGTTAAACATCAACCATGCAAACATCTCTCGATTTAATTGCATAAAAACAAATTAAACATAATAAAGAAACAAACTTAAAATTAAAACTCACAAAACCAACTTAAGAGTTGAAATCAAGTGGCTGCACGATCGGTTTCACATGCTTGTTCAGGACGTGCTCAGCTCATATCCAGGATCGAACAAACAAAATAAAAAAATAAAAAATAAAAAAATAAAAAGATGGCTCGGTCGACCGAGCAGGAGCACTCGGTCGACCGAGTGGTCGGCTTCTCGGTTTTTGTGCTGTGTTCGTCTCCAGGTTGAATTCTCTCCGTTTTCTGCTGATGCCTCTCCTTTTATAACTTGTTTTGCCGACTTAGGGTTTTATTATTAGCAAGTCTAAACCCTAATAAATAAAGATAATTCCAAGTCTATCCTTTCTGATCTTCTGGACGCACGTCTGGTAGGGTGGACGCTCGTTCACTTTAAGTAAATTTCTTCGAGTCGAGCCGAGCTGGACAAGACGCCCGCCCCATGCATTTAATCTTCAATTAAACATCGTTTTAACTCCTTCCATGCCATATAAATGTTCCTACAAGGTGATAGAAACATGCAAAATGTAGAATCATATATATTGATGGAAAAATCATCGATAAAAACACGTAATAAGCTCGATTTTGCATTTTAATGATTTCCATACGCATTCTTTCAATAAATCCATTAAACACCTAATTTTCTATAAAAATTAGTAAAACACGAAGGAAATTTCTACGAAATAATATCATATATATCGTAAAAATCACCGTCAACAACTGTACGTGGACGTGTATTGGAGAATGCGTATGTTAGACTGGCCCACTTACATTAAGTGTCGCAGTATGTGGCAGTTGTGTAATTATCCTGGGACCGGAGTCTTCCTGGCATCACGGTGTGGATTGTCATGCTTTGACACGATTGAGGTTTCCCCTAGCCATGGGCGATCATGCGGTAGTGCTCGGACGTGATATTGAAGCATGCGTAGGATACATGTTTGTTCGTCTAGAAATTGCGTATCATATGATTAGGAGTAAATATCTGAAATTGCCTTCTTATAAGAAATGTCTAGCTCTCGTGAATATTTGCGAAGTGGGAGCAAATGAGTTATTTCGAGAGAGCATGATATCCAGATTATAAGATACGATCGTTGATGTATTGACACTCGAGATACGATCGTATGGATATTATTACAGCGATAGGATTTTATTTACACGGTAACTGTTTCACATGAAAGGTAGTAGGCATTGCTTTTGACTCTTCCGATGATCGGGGGTCACGGTGTGTTGCTAGACGTTATTCCGTGATCGTTAGGTATGAAGGGCGTTTACGTAATTTGCACTTTATGTCTACGGGCATCATATTCGGAAGCCTATCGGGTCACAGACACATAAGAATATCTAGCCGGATTAAAATGTGGTTATAGTGATAACCAAATAAGGAAAGTTTTTCTCGACTAGAAAGTGTTATATTGATTAAATAATATGACGGTATTTATTTATTATGAATAAATTAAATACAAGATATTAATTATTTTGATTAATTAATGAATATTCCGGATGCCAATTTTGGCACATGGGGCGCAGGATATAGTGTATAAGATACACTTGGATTGTGTAATTTAATTAATGGTATTATCATATATTAATATTGGATATTAATAGATTTGTAAAAAATAGATTTATGGTAATAAGATAAATATAGTCAATATTAGATATTGACAATATCTTGGATTTATTTAATATAAGATATTAAATTAACTGAGATAAATCAATTAAATATATTTTCCTTATTTTACTAGTAAAAGGTTTTCTTTCTCACCAATCTACTAGGAAGTTTCTCCCAATCAGTTTGGGATCATCTGGGACGCCACTCTCCCTATATAAGAAAGGGGTTGGCTAGCTCTTTTGTACATCACAATTAGATGGGTTCTAATACAAATAAATTGAGAGTTTCTTAGAGAGAGATTTAAAGAGAGAAAATGCCGGTCTAGCAATCGGATTTTTCTAGTAGCTATCCAAGGAGGATTCCGGCGAGGTGCTCGTGTGGTTATCGATAGAGGCCGGACACGTGGACGGCTTGCGTTCACTACTACTCTCTATTGACGGTCAAAGCGTCGATCTATTAGATCAAGCAAGGTAATCACTATCAACTACTTAACGTGATTATTGTATTAAACGAAGTCGATCTTCGGATCGAAAATCAATTTTTTAAATTCCGCTGCATTGACTAGTTGACTTCCTAACAGTGGTATCAGAGTGAACTTCGAGCTTAAGCAATAAGCACTAATTAATTGCGTAGTAATTAATAGATGCAAGATCTAAAATCGCAAACGAGAAAAAAAATTATATTGGATGTGAGGGGCTCGGCCGAAGCGGCGGCCCCCACCGTGGCTACGCCGGCAGCGGCGGCGCCCCTAGCGCTGTCGGCGTCGGCCGGTTCTATCTTGGGGACCTCGATCTCGTTTTTTGTTTTGTGATATTTTATTGTGCATTGATATCTCCTAGTTTTGTTGGTGTCATGTGGCTAACTAATAGTTCAAATAGTTTGGGCCATTGAGATGCCACATTACATTAAATAATATTGGTCTTTTCAAATTTAGTTTGGAATAGACCTAGACCATTTTTAAATTATTTGATTTTGAAAGGCTTACACGCTAAGCCATTTTCAAAATTTTGATTTTGGAAAGGACCCATATGGATGCGAGTATTTGATTTTGGAAAAAGTAAGGCCTAGGCCATTTTCAAAATTTTGATTTTGGAAATGGCCCATGTGGATGCCTTTTATTTTAGAAACCAAATGCATCACTTTTGATTAATAATTAAAAGGAAAGAAACTCAAGAGACCTAATTTAAATTTAAATTTGAATAGTTCTAATTAATTATAATTAAAAATTGAAATCGTTTAAAATTAATAGTTGATTTTATTTCGATTGAAGTCATTTAATTAATTAAATGTTAATTGATTATTTGATTTGATAAAATAAGATGCAAGTAGTTAAATTTTAATTTGTCTTTTTCATAAGATATTATTGTATGGATTAGATTATGAGTAGATATAATATGATTATATAGACCCTGATTGATCATGGACTCGACCAATAGGATAGATGTGTATGATTTATTTTATTTGGTTTTCAAAATTGTCCTAGACCGTTATGAAAAACGTGACATAGTTTACTTTCTGCATTTATCTCATTCCCGTTAGCTCCACCCGTGTGCGGCGGTGTATTAATTTATTAGATAGATTATTATGTAACAAGAAGGAAGCAGAAGATGAAGATCAAATAAAGATCCCATTGGTGATGTCGCGTTAAAGATCTTATTGGCGGTTGCAGCTACCCTTAGATTGTGACCTGTGGTTTCGTGAGTTTGTATTCAAAACGCACATAGGAAAAGTCCATTATCATACCGGTTATTTTTGCTCGCGGAATGGTGTGTTTTACTTTATGTTGATAACGTAGCAATATGCACGTTTAGATTAGACCGTAATTTAATTAAAATTAATTAAGTGAATTAATTTTAAAATTATCCCACGACAACAAATCGAGTCAAATTTCTCTCTCGATATTATAATGACAGTGATGAGCCCTTGTTCGGATCCAACTGATCGGCCACCGTCGGGAGTTGGCCTATATCTTGGGTATATCGTTATTATCGAGATATGAGATCTCATGAATATTTGGGTTACGACTCGACTAAAGTCTTTCGGTGATTGGCCACCGTCAGGGCCGTCTGACTTTAGAGACAAGGGGTTGACTACCACATAGAGATGCAAACTGTCAAATAGTTGACTAGTCAACCACTGGGAGTCGCATATGATGCGACTGGTAGGAGTACCTACCTTTCGAAATTGCCGAAGTTGATTGACCACCGTCGGGGATTGAGGCAACTAGATTGGGTCCTAGCCACTAAGGAATTAATTAAATTCTTGAAAGCCAAATGAGAATAGTTGGCTAGTGGGAGCAAAACCTTAATTAAAATTTTAAAGTGCAATTTTATGGTTTTGTATGCATGAATGTTTACTCATATTATCTTTACTTTATTGTTGTAGAAATGTCGAACAAATTGAATCTTCGTTTTATCATTGAAACAAACTTGACGAATCAAACTTTCTCGATTGAGAAAGAAACCTCAAAATCGTTTTGAGACATGAAGGCATTGGCTATGTTTTGGAAAAACCCTTAACTAAGGACCCCGAAGATGCTACTAATGAGGAGTCAGTTAAGAAGCATGCAAAACACTGTTCTGACAGTGTGGAGACTACTTGCATCATGCTTGCTTCTATTACACCAGAACTTCAGAAACAACATGAATCCGTGGATGCACATACCATTATGGTTCACCTGAAGGAACTCTATGCTTCCCTGTCTCGCACTGAAATGTACGAGGTCTCGAAGGCACTGTTTGGGTGCAAGATGGCTCCGGGTACTCCAGTTGGGTCACATGTACTGAAGATGATATGTTATATAGAGAGGCTTGAGAAGCTTGGCCATAAGATGGGGTGTGAGTTAAGTGTTGACTTGATTCTGCAATCTTTACCGGATTCTTACTCGCAGTTTGTGATGAATTATCACATGAACAAGATTGATTCCTCTCTTGCGGAGTTATTGAACATGCTCAAAACCGCTGAAGGCATTATTGGAAAGGGTAAGCAAGTGTTGCTCGTGACTTCTTTCAAGGCCAAGAAAAAGGCCCAAAAGAAGACCAAGAAGGCGAAGGAGGTTACCAAGCCGAAGCCTAAGATAGCCAAAGACAAATCCAAGGATGCTTGCTTCCATTGTGGCCAGACTGGTCATTTGATGAGAAACTGCAAGGCTTTCTTGAGTACCAAGAAGAACAAGCATAATGATGCTTCGACTTCAGGTATGTTTATGATTGAGATCAATGTTGCTTCTTCTAAGTCTAACCACTGAGTATTTGATACTGCATGGGGTTCTCATATTTGTACGGATATGCAGGGACTAAGAAGGACCAGAGATCTGAGGAAAGGAGAAGTGGACCTATGCGTTAGGAATGGAGCAAGTGTTGTTGCCCGAGGCGTAGGAGATTATTTTCTTTCATTTCCTAGTAGGCTAGTACTTGAATTGAATAACTATTATTTTGTTCTGCGCTTTACGAAGAGCATTATTTCTATTCTCGCATTGGATGTTGAAAGATTTTCTTTTACGTTTAAGAATAAATATTGTTCTTTTTCACGTAATGGAATATTTTATGGTACTGGCAAACTTGATAACGGTGTCTACATATTAGATATGAATGTTGATGTACTTAATATAAAATAAAGAAGAAAGCTAAAACAAGTGACTTGAATGAATCCTACTTGTGGCATTGTAGACTTGGCCATATAAATAAGAATCGGATTTCCAAACTCCATAAAGATGGAATGTTGGATCAATTCGATTATGAATCGTTTGATACATGCGAAGCTTGTTTGCTTGGCAAGATGACAAAGTCACCATTTAGTGGCCAAGGGATAAGATCCAACGAATCGCATGAGCTCCTACATATTGATGTCTGTGGCCCAATGTCAATTCAAGCCAAATGAGGATACTCTTATTTTATGACATTCACTGATGACCATTCTCGTTATGGTTATGTATACTTAATGAAGTATAAGTCTGAAGCTTTTGAAAAGTTCAAGGAGTTCAGAAGTGAAGTGGAGAAACAGCTAGGTAAAGAAAACAAAACACTTCGATCCAATCGAGGTGGTGAATACCTAGATGGAGAGTTTCAAGATTACTTAAAGGAGAATGGGATTCTACCTGAATGGACTCCCCCTAGAAAGCCTCAAATGAATGGCGTGTCTGAAAGGAGAAATCGCACTTTGTTCATGGTGCGATCCATGATGAGCTATGTAGTTCTTCCAAAATCATTTTAAGGATATGCTCTAGAAACCGCATCCTATACACTTAACCGAGTTCCATCAAAGACAGTTCATTCAACTCCCTATGAAGTGTTCAAAGGTAAAAGACCAACACTGGGTTACCTAAAACCTTGGGTATGTCCCGTTTACGTGAAACGGACCATGCCCGACAAATTGGAACCTAGATCTGATAAATGTTTGTTTGTGGGTTATCCTAAGGAAACGAAAGGGTACCAATTTTACCATTCAGGAGAACAAAAGGTGTTTTCTTCAGGACATGCCACTTTCTGGAGAAAGAGTTTATTCTGGATAGGGTTAGTGGGAGTAAGATTGATCTTGAAGAAATTCAAGAACCACTTACTGAAGATAGTCAGATGATGGAAGTAGAGCAGACACCATATGCAGATGAGGTGCAGGCACACGCTCTAGAAACACAGACACCTTGAAAATCCACTAAGGAACGTCATGAACCCGAAAGGTACATTGGCGTACATGGAAGATGAGGAACCTAAAACTTACGAGGGTGTGTTGACGAGGCATGACAAAGAGAAATTGCTGGAAGCCATGAATTCTGAGATAGAATCAATGAAAGACAACCAAGTTTGGAACATAGTTGATCCACCTGAAGGAATAGTTCTTATAGGGTGCAAATGGACCTTTAAGAGAAAGACAGACATGGATGGTAATGTAACTACCTACAAGGCAAGGTTGGTGGCAAAAGGTTATAAACAAAGACAAGGAGTTGACTATGATGAAACCTTTTCGCCAGTAGCTATGCTAAAGTCCATCAGAATTCTGCTTGCTATTGCAGCATACCATGATTATGAAATCTGGCAGATGGATGTGAAAATAGCTTTCCTTAACGGGAATCTGTCTGAGGAAGTGTACATGACACAACCTGAGGGTTTCACAAATGATGATGCTAGGATTGTGTGCAAGGTGCAAAGATCCATTTATGGATTGAAGCAAGCTTCTCGGAGTTGGAATTTTTGCTTTGATGAGACAATCAAACAGTTTGATTTCATCAAGAACGAAGATGAGCCATGTGGTTACAAGAAAGTTAATGGGAGAGCTGTTGTTTTCTTAGTGCATTATGTAGATGACATATTGCTCATAGGGAATGATATTCCTATGTTACAGTCAGTCAAAGTTTGTTTTTCCGGGAACTTCTCGATGAAGGACTTGGGAGAAGCAGCCTACATTCTGGGAATCAAGATCTATAGAGATAGATCTAAGAGGTTGCTTGGTCTGTCACAGTCCACCTATATAGATAATATACTGAAGAGATTCAGCATGGAGCAGTCCAAGAGAGTATTGTTTCGAAGGAAATGTGTCCTAAGACAGAGAAGGAAATGGCATATATGAGTAGGATCTCTTATGCTTCGGCCATCAGGTCCATCATGTATGCCATGTTGTGCACTAGACCGGATGTCTCGTACCCTCTAAGTATGACTAGCGGGTACCAGGCAAATCCAAGTGATGGTCACTGGATTGCAGTCAAGAATGTTCTCAAGTATATGAGATGTACTGGGGATATGTTCCTGGTTTTCGGGAACTATGATTTGGTATTACGAGGTTACATAGATGCCAGTTTTTAAACTGACAAGGATAACTTAAAGTCACAGTCTGGATTTGTTTTCACGCTTAACGGCGGAGCAGTGAGCTGGAAGAGTTCCAAGCAGGAGACTACTGCAGACTCTACAACGGAAGCCGAGTATATAGTAGCCTCGGAGGCGGCAAATGAAGCGGTTTGGATGAAGAAATTCATTACTGAACTTGGTGTGGTTCCCTCCATTGAAGGTCCAGTCCCACTGTACTGTGATAATAATGGGGCAATTGCTCAGTCAAAGGAACCAAGGTCTCATCGGAAGTCCAAACATGTGCTACGGCGCTATCACTTGATTCGGGAGATAGTAGATACAGGAGATGTAAAGATAGAGAAAGTCCACACGGATTATATCATAGATGATCCGTTAACCAAGGCATTCTCGCAGGCAAAGCATGGGAAACATGTTCACATGCATGGGCTGAGGCATATGGGTGATTGACTTTAGGCCAAGTGGGAGATTGTGGAAATAGTGTCCTAAACCCAATCAGGTTGGACTGGATCCAACCTGATCGGGTCATTTGCAGTTTATTTAGTTCATTTAATAACTTTATTATGATTAATAAAAGCACTTTTGTTATTATATATTTTGTTTATCTTTATGAACCAATAATGTTATTGAATATATAGTAATGTCCCTAGTGTCGAACTGTGAAAGAGAAATCATAATATTGATTATGGTTGATGAGATCTCGACACACTTTAATAAGTTTGATAAGTATATGTCTCTAGTTGTATGTACTGTCAAATGGGACATTGATAGTATGATTAGACTAGCACGTATTGGTTGTCTTCTATCTTATTGAATATAGGGATAGATCTCGTCTATCAAAGTGTAGAGACACTTGGACTGTACATGAACGTGTATTAGAGAATGCATACGTAAGACTAGCCCGCTTACATTAAATGTCGCAGTATGTGGCAGTTATGTAATTATCCTGAGACCAGAGTCTTCATGCCATCACGGTGTGGATTGTCATGCTTTGACACTATTGAGGTTTCCCCTAGCCATAGGGCGATCATGCGGTAGTGCTCGGGCGTGATATTGAAGCATGTGTAGGATACATGTTTGTTCGTCCGGAAATCGCGTATCCTATGATTAGGAGTAAATATCCGGAATGGACTTCTTATAAGGGATGTCTAGCTCTCGTGAATCTTTGCAAAGTGGGAGTAAATGAGTTATTCCGAGAGCATGATATCCAGATTATAAGATACGATCGTTGATGTATTGACACTCGAGATACGATCGTATGGATATTATTACAGCGATAGGATTCTATTTACACGGTAACTGTTTCACATGAAAGGTAGTAGTCATTGCTTTTGACTCTTCGGATGATTGGGGGTCACGGTGTGTTGTTGACGCTATTCCGTGATCGTTAGGTATGAAGGGTGTTTTTTAATATTTTCACTTTATGTCTACTGCCAATATATTCGGAAGCCTATCAGGTCACACACACATAAGAACATCTAGCCGGATTAAAATGCGGTTATAGTGATAACCAAATAAGGAAAGTTTATCTCGACTATAAAGTGTTATAGTGATTGAATTAATATGACGGTATTTATTTATTATGAATAAATTAAATACAAGATATTAATTATATTGATTAATTAAAGAATATTCCGGATGCCAATTTTGGCACATGGAGCGCAGGATATAGTGTATAAGATACACTTGGATTGTGCAATTTAATTAATAATATTATCATATATTAATATTGGATATTAATAGATTTGTGAAAAATAGAGTATGGTAATAAGATAAAGATAGTCAATATTAGATATTGACAATATATTAGATTTATTTAATATAAGATATTAAATTAAATGAGATAAATCAATTAATATATTTTTCTTATTTTATTAGTAAAATGTTTTCTTTCTCATCAATCTACTATGAAGTTTCTCCCAATCAGTATGGGATCATCTGGGGCGCCACTCTCCCTATATAAGAAAGGGGTTGACTAGCTCTTTTGTACATGACAATTAGAAGAGTTCTAATTTACAAATAAATTGAGAGCTTCTCAGAGAGAGATTTAGAGAGAGAGAAAAAAAATGCCGGTCTAGCAACTGGATTTTTCTAGTAGCTATTCAAGGAGGATTCCGGCGAGGTGCTCGTGTGGATATCGATAGAGGCCGGACACGTGGACGGCTTGCACGCACTACTACTCTCCATTGACGGTCAAAGCGTCGATCTATTAGATCAAGCAAGGTAATCACTATCAACTACTTAACGTGTTTATTGTATTTAAAGAAGTCGATATTGGGATCGGAAATCAAAATTTTAAATTCCGCTACGTAGACTAGTTGATTTCCTAACACGATCAACCCTGCTCTGACTGTGGAAATTCAAAGAAACCTTTGCTCTGATACCAGTTTGTTGTAACAGATTGCAAGTCTCATAATAATAGAATTAATTAACGTAAACAAACACACGAGGACAAAAACAAAGAAGAACACGTTGATTTAACGTGATTTCGACAATGTGCCGACTACTCCACAGACAGAAAGAAGATACTCCCTCCGTCCCAAATTGTTTGGGACTTATTCCTTTTATGGATGTCCCAAAACAAGTCCCATAATTAATATTTAAACAAAAAAAATCTTCTTAAATTCCTAAAATGCCCACATAACTCATTTATTAAGAAGATTAAGCATAATAAAAAAAAAGGATATAATTGTAAAGTTGACATGTTTTTAATGACTAGACAAGCCAATAAATGATGTCTCCTTAAATCTTTAGAGTTTCAAAATGTCCCAAACAAATTGGGACGGAGGGAGTATTATTATTCACATAAACTTACAAGATACATGTTTGAATGTTAAAATAAATGCGGTTATATAACCTTGGAAATTAAACCATAGCCGCCATAGTGTCCAACTGTGTATTTTCCTGAAATATCCCGGATGTTATTTTCCCATAGCTAAGGTGAAAAGCACCAGATGTAACCAGATTTCAGATTTAAATCTAACTCAGATGTGCTCACCAGACTTCAGCTACTACCAACTCGGCTGAACATAGAACTCATACCAACTCGGCTGAACAAGTTCAGCTGACCTTCCCAGACTTGAACACATTAGCTGAACACCAGTTCAACTGAGTTTTCAGATTGTCGGTTTTGACAGATTTAAACGCAGTTTTCAAGTTACCCTCAACTAACAATGCGTCTATTGAATTTTTACTGTGAAGGAGATCTAGACCGGAAAACATCTTCACCAAAGGCCTATTAATCAAGGACTTAATGAGTAGTTCAATCCTCCTCTTCTCACATTGCTGCGAATAAATCTATAGTAGAATATTGCATCTTCGGCATGGGCTATCCAGCACATATCGTTCTAGATTCAGCACTTTGTAATTCCAAATTCTTTGTCGATTTGTTGTTGCAATGGTTGTTTATGGAATTTTTACTTATGCCTTCAAAATTAAAATGACTTATATTTTTGTGACAGGAAAGTATTAAGTAACGGTAGTTGATTTATGTGGGAAAAAAAACCTTTATTGTCATTACTCTGTCCAATAAATGAGGCTTTTTTTTCCTGTAGTCAGATCTGGCATTTTTTTTTAAGTTCCCCGTGGAAAAATTCAATTTCGCCCTGGGGAAAATTCCACGAGCCCGTTGAATTTCTCCTGAGAGAAGTTGAATTTTTCCCCGAGCCCGTTGAATTTCCTCAGGGCGAAGTTGAATTTTTCCACGGAAGACTTAAAGAAAATATCAGACCTAACTCGATCTAAAAGTAAATAAAAGATGTTAAAACGACCTGAAATTATATTTTCCCTACAAAAGTAGTCATCCTTATCTTGAGTATTGCTTTATCATCTTGGGTATAGTAGATAGAATCGTTCCTGCCGTTTCTTTCTTTCTTTCTTATCTCTTTGATCCTTTTTTCTGCATCCGGCCATACGCCCACACCTCGTCACATTCAACTGATTCATTTAAAGATTATATATCAAAATGAAGTCATATATACATATTACTCTCCTCCGTTCATAATTATATGTTGCGTTTGAGAAAAACACACAGATTAAAGAAATAAGTATTCTAAAAAAAAATATTGGTAAATGTAGTGGTGTAATGAATATGAAATATTGATAGGTTGAATGAACCTAGAAAGTTGAGAAGTAATATTAAAAAGCGGAAAGTACTCCGGATCCTCGGCTTTTGAATCCCGGCTTCCACCCAGCTTTGGACGACGTGGTGAAATCATGTCCATCCATTCCAATCGGGGAGAGAGAACACACAAAGTAGGGGAGAAGTTGAGATTCAAAAGCTGGTGATCCGGTCCAATAATTAGGAACGGGTGGAGTAATTTTTATCTTTTTTTTATAATAATTATCTCGAATCATCTACCCATCAATAAAACTATATTTTTTTGTTGAGAATAATATTATACTAAACAGTGTTTTTTTTGTTTGTTGAGGGGGAACAGTGATTTTTTTCCTTCCTTTTTCTTAAAGCCTGGCTCCGTTTGGTTTCGGACTGACTGGATCCATTTGGATCCAACTTAATATTTTATTCACCCAATATCTTATTTACTATTATTTTACAATCATTTCACCAATCATTTAACCATCAACAAATAAAATAATATTAATCAATTCATTTTATTCACCACCTACACTATTCAACCATTACTTTATCAATATAATATTTCTCTCACCAATCATTTCACCAATCATTTCTTCATCAACACAAACTTTAATACAACATTTCAACCTTATAATCATTACTTTACATTATTTTATTTTATTTTCTCTCTCATTACTCAACCTTATAATCATTATTTTATCATGTCATTTTCTTATATATTTATTTAGAAAATTGGTCATATTTTTCTCTAACGTATGTTATGTATATATCGTGTCATATGTTGTAATTATGGGTATATATTTCAGTTCATATGTTGTAATTATGTGTACATATTTCAGTTTTTTTTATTTATTTATGCAATGCAATTCCGCTAACTAGAACTCAAATACTTATAAGTTATAACTCGAATTTTTAACGATACAAACTTCATAATAATAGTATAGTATAACATCGATAAACAAATATTTGATAAATGAATAATCTCATCAAATGAATAATTTTCTCAAAGTCAATAATTTTCTAAATTAAGACTTTGACAAAAGGCTAAATAAATGTTCGATACGATAAATGAATAATCTCGCCAAATAAATAATTTTCTCCGGTTCTAAAGATATTTATTTATCGAGGTTATACTGCATTATCATTGCAATAGGGTTTGTTATAATCGGATTCAATATTATGCTAAATTTTTTTCCAAAATAAAAATTAAAATAATATGCTAAATTTGAAAATAATAGAGAATTTGATGTACAGAAAATATGTAATACCCCAAGTTTTTGAAATGGTAAAAGAGTAAAAACAAAAGGAGTTAATTAATATTTCCTTTAATTAATTAAAATGGAAATTAATTGGCTTAATAAGTAAATAAAAGAAACTCTCATCCCCTGAACTCCCATATACGCCGGTTATATTAAAAAAAAAGATCATAAGTTAGAACGTTGGGGATTTGGGATTAAAGAAGAGGAAGAAGACAATCTTCTTAATTTCGGCTAATCTATCCGTCGTTTGTACTGTAGTAGAGATTTTTAATCACCTCACAACGAGGAATGTTTTGATACCAACATCCCCACAATTCGTAAGCATATGCCCTAAAAGCAACCAGTTAACTTTGTCATAAGTCTTTTCAAGGTCAATTTAGAAAATAAAATAGCCTCTTTTGGCTAGGGGTGTAAAACGAGCTGAGCCGCTCTCGAGCAGCTCAACACTCGCTCGTGAAACGAGCCAAACTCAAACATCTTTCTTTTTCATGATCGAATGAACTCGAGCCGAGTTCAAGCATCATTATTTTTTAGGATCGCTCGACTCGATAAGTAAATGTTTGATTCGGTTTGGATCAGTTACACCCTTAATTTTGGCTTTATAAAGAATATCTTGAGTAATCAAGATATTATCTTTAGCCTGGCGGTGAGGGATGAAACCACTCTGAAGAGGACTAACGAGAAGGGGCACAAACTTTTTCATTCTCAAAGCCAAACACTTGGTAAGAATTTTAATTTATACACCACATTACATAAGAAAATGGACCTATAATGACAAACCCTTTCAGGAATATCGAGTTTAGGAATCAAAGCAATAAAAGTATCATCAAGACCTTCCTTAATAACTCAAGAAGAAAACATATCACTAACCTCTCTAGTGATCTTCTGACCTATAACATGCAGCCAAATTTTTTGAAAGAATAAAGTTTGAAAATCATCCGGCCCCGGACTTTTATGAGGCTTTAAAGAAAAAGCAACCTTAGAAATCTCAAGACTCGAAAGAGGAGAAGTTAGAAAATCCATTTGGCTATCTTTTAGCTTAGGTGTAGGCAGAACATGAAATTGGTCAAATTGGCCCTCAAAAGAGAAAAGAGTCTTAAAAAAAAGGAGAAAATCATATTATGCAAAGTAATTATGTAAAGATTTTATTTTATTTGTACTCAGTACATCGGCCGAGCGGTTAGCTACGCTATACCCTGGCCTGGAGACCAGGATTCGAGGCCCGTTAGTGGCATAATGAGTGTATGTGTAACCTTTCGTATCCGTAAAGAAGAAGAAAAAGAAAATATTTATAAATAAAAAAAGTAATTATGTCAAAAACCCAAGAACCCTAACATGTAAGAAACGAGTGTTTCAATCACCATATTGAATCCAATCGAATCTCGATTTTTGGTACCATAAAAGCTCTTCCTGCTCAAGGACATTCTTATACTCATCACTAAGACTTTTTCGAAGATCAAACAAGAAAGGATTATGACTTATGAGCATAGCTAAGGGACATTCATGTTCCAATTTTTCAAACAACTACTAAGCTTAGATAAAGAAACATAAGTATTAATATCAGCATCTCAGCCCCAACTATTTTTAACTTCCTACTCAAAATCAGGATAGCAAATCCAGGCAAATTCAAAACTAAAAGGGCGATTAAGTCTATTATTTCTAAACGGCCAACAATCAATAAGAAGAGGATTATGGTCAGAAACTACCTTGGGTAGATAAATCACCTTAGCTTCATGAAAAGTGGCTCTCCAGTCAGGATTAGCGAGAGCTTTAGGGGTGTAAACGATCCGAGCCGCTCGACACTCGTCTTGTTAAATACTCGCTCGAATATGGTTTTAATTGAACTTGAGCAGTTCATCATAATTAACGAGCCAAGCTCGAAAAAATTTAATGCTTGACTCGACATTCTCGCGAGCATTATCGAGCATTTTTATATTATGTTAAAATATATAATATTTCTTATTAATATGCTGTTGGACTTAATATTTTACGTACATATCTTAGCATTTGTACCATTTTTTCGAGATGCTTGAGCTCAAGCTCCGGTTTGAAAGTGCTCGATTTTTTTCGAGCATAATCGAGCCGAACTCGAATATGATTAATATGTATCGAACCGATGTCAAGCTGTTTTTTTGAGCCGAGTTCAAGCATCACTATAAGGGCTGTAACCGAGCCAAGCTACTCGTGAGTAGCTCGAGATCGACTCGATCCAAAAATTGACTCGACTCGGTTTAAATCAGCTCGAACCCAAAATCGACTCGACTCGAAGATTAAACGAACAATACTCGAGCAATGCAATACTCGACTCGACTACTCGCGAGCTTCAAGCTCCAATATGTATATCTATACCTGTATACATACATATATGTTATTATTAGATATTTGTGTATCTTTATATTTATAGTTAATGTATAAAATATAAAACTTTTTATTGATTTCATATCATTTGTATCTTGTGGTTTATCAAATACATCGTATTAAATACATTGTTTGATACAGAATAAAATATTATTTTCATCTTTAAAAAATCATATCGTAATGGGTTGAAATGATATTTTTTGTTATTATCAAGTAATAATTCGAATTAGTTTTTAGTTAAGTTTCAAACGATTAGGCTCGATAAACTCAATGAAAAACTTGAACTCGGCTCAATTCTTAAAACTTCCTTGAATCTTGGCTCGAGCTCGAGTTGAAATACTCGTGTTGAACTCGAGCTCGAGAATATTTTAAATTGCTCGACTCGTTTAGAGTAATACACAGTTCAACTCGACTCGCTTACACCTCTAATCATTGTTTTAAGAGATTACTCGACTCGATAAGTAAATACTCTATTTGATTCGGATCGCTTACACCCCCTAAAGAGCTCTGCCTAGATGTTGTTGAATGTGATGAGGGCAACCTCTATTATTACTCCAAGTGTACGGAGGACCCACAAAACCAAGGTCCATAAGCGCATCCGCTAGTGTTGTGATTAAAGATATCCATTCTTCTTACCGACGGAAATTTGCCACCTTTTTTTCCTTTGGATCATAAATATCATTAAATCTCCCTTAAGGGCACTTCCAGCAGAAGTTTCTATATACGGTTTCTATCTCTAAAATGAAGATAAAAATAGAGTTTTGCCTCAAATAGCTCCTACAACAGAGTCTCTATCCTTATTTATTTTAGGGATATGAGCAGTGCATCCCTACTTGTGGGGATGCTGTCACGACCCAAAATCCCACATTGCTAGCTTGTGGGAATTGGGATTAGTATTTAAGAGTGAGGGGATAATGGATTTGATAACTTCAAGTAACCATTTTGCACCAGCGAGGACGGCGGTCTAAGTAGTTACAGTCCATTATGCCCCAAGTAGCGCACCCAGGCCCGCAGATTTAAGGCGTTCTGCAGATTGGTATCGAGCCGACTACTGAGAGCGGATCTAAGTGCCACACCCTCAGAGTTGGTGGGGCCACCTCTCAGATACCTTTGGTAGGATCTGGCGAGGACGCCATTCCTTTTGGGAAGAATGTCACGACCCAAAATCCCACATTGCTAGCTTGTAGGGAATTGGGATTAGTATTTAAGAGTGAGGAATAATGGATTTGATAACTTGGGTTAACCATTTTGCACCAAGCGATGGCGACTGATCCAAGTAATTACTGCAGTCCATTATGCCCCAAGTAAGCCTGCACTCCAGCCCCTTGATTTTGGGGCATGCTGAGATGCACTATTCAACGCCATAAACATATTTAATTGTTAAAAATTATAGGGATAAGGATAGGGATGCTGCTGGAGTGAAATAATAAATATTTAATGTGTATAAATAGGGTTGTGAGGTAGAATATGTATTATTTAATATTATTTGAAATGTTATAGGGATAAAGATAAAGATGCTCTTGTAGAGGTTTTTGAATTGAGATGTTGTAAAATAGGAATATGTATTATTTTATATTATTTTAGAGATAAAATTTAGGGACTCTGTTGGGAGTGCCCTAAAGGCGGACGTAATGGCCTTGGCCAATAATGGGGTGAAAAATTGATGCTCGGCCCACAAAATTGATGCAAACAAAATTGAGTGGAGCAAATGGACTGAGGTTTATGTTTTTTTCTCGTAATGGCTCCATTTGGGTAAAAGGGTGAATGTATTTTTTATTAATAAAATTGTAGTTAATTGTG